>VXBB01014235.1:320933-420525 GCA_013399915.1 Illadopsis cleaveri | reverse complement strand
TTTTTTCTTTTTTTTTTTTTTTTTTTTTTTTTTTTTAACTGTGTAACATGCAAGCTGGAGCAGCCAGCTCTCCAGAGCTCTCCAATTAAGGGAACACTGAAACTTAAGCTTTTACTTAAACAAACCTGAGATGCAAGTGGCTGGGGTCAGCTCAAGCAGGTTCCTTTACCCTGACAAAGAATGGGACCACCAGAAAAAGCTTGCCTGAGCACACAGCCTCCTGCCTTTAGCATAGACCTGGCTGTGAAACAGCTGTCAACCCCATGAAATTGGTGCTACACGATAAACAACTACCTAACAACCATGCTGAGGTTTTGGGGGGGAGGGAAAGTAGGTGTGCTGCCCTATTCCTATACATCTTCTGTTATAAAATCAGCCCTGTGTACTTACAAGGCACATAATATTGCCCCAAAAGCCAGAGAAATGAAAGCTCAGACTTATAAGCCTGTGTGCCATACCGGCAATTAAACCCTCAGCATGAGGAAAAGTCAGAAATTTGGCCTCCCAACATCCCTGGCATCTCTCCAAAAGTGCTGCGTACCTGCTCAGGCAAGCACATCCTAAACCCATAATTATCTGCCATCTATTTCCCTCCACTGCACACACGTGTTATGGCAGCTGGAAGAAACTTGTCTGCATACAGAAAGGACAGGTTGGGCCAGCCACGGGAGTTTCCTGACACCACAATGTACACAGAATATAAGGCATCCTCAGTGCCCCTACTGTTAGTGTTACCTGGGTTTCTTTTCCTACAGGTTTGAGCAGGAGTTCATGGAGTGGAGCAGTGCCCAGGACAGCCCCATCTTTGTGCCCTATCTTGTTGCCTACATCAACAGCTTCCATGACCTGGTGTAAGTCTGCTCCCCCCGAGCCGAACTGCCGCGTTTCTGGGGTCTGGGAGGGTGGCAGGATCTGGAAAGGAAAGACCAAGATCTCCTTGAGGTGCCCTGGTGGGTGCTCAGCCTCCAGCCCTTCTAATCTCACAGGATGATTTCCCCCAAGGGATGCAAATAAAAGCCACAAGAGTGAAAAAACAGAAATATGGATGCATGCAGTGCTTGCATGAGTTTTGAACTCATTTTCAGAGCATGTTTTTCATCCTCAGGGGAGTTTTTTTCCATTTTTTCTTAGTTCTGGAGGTTAGCAGAATAAACTCAGAAACATGGCCTCAAGGCTGCCTTTGGCACTGGGCTGGAGGAAACTCTATGAAAGCACTCAACCCAAAAACAAATGCCTACCACTGCTGCTGGCATCTGGAACTTCCAGGGCTTTGCATGAATTAGTTACTTCAAGCCACGTGTTGGAAAGTGCCTCTGATGAACAGGTATCATCAGGCTGACTGTCAAAGATTATCACTCACCCCATAAGTAGGATGGTGCCAGTGAGTGCATGTCCCAGGGTCTGGTCCATCAGCCCCGTGCTGAGGCCCAGGGGCTCATCAGCATCTGGGGACATCTTTGCCACGCAGATGTGGTGCTTTTTTTTGTCAACCCGACAAAACACCACAGGACTAGTGCGTGGGCTCTGGCCACCAGAGAGATTGGGTTGTGATTTCCAGCCCCTGCTGCTGCACCGCTCCGGCAGGGATGCATATGCCAAGTATTATTCAGGGGATGGAGGGGATTTCGTGCTCGGTGTCTCACAGGAGCGGGCGGCTCCAGCCGCAGCGAGCACTACCGCCAGCAAGTCTCTAGATGGCACGGTCTCTCCAGCAATGCTCGCCTCGCCGAGGAAATGGCTTTCCCTGCCTCCTGCTGGCCCTGCGGGACATCGCTGCCCCTTCCCTGCTGGGCAATGAGAGAGGGTGAAGGGAGACGCGAGCCCCAGGCAGGAAGCTGGCAGAGTTTGGGTGATGGGTTTATTCCTGAGCCAAGTTAAACACCCATCAGCCTGGGGTGATGAGTTGTGGGGCAAAGGTTGGTGTTCTAACAGCATGATTTTTTGGATGCTGTACTCAGACTTCAGGTGTTCAGCCACAGTTACAGTCCTGAGTTCCAGCCTGGGATGACAGGGATGGTGTTGGGTGCTATATAGCCCTGCCAGGGCAGCCTCAGACATATAAATCTGGGCAGTGACAGGAACCTGCTGGTCTCTGTGTTTACAGCAGTGGATGTGGCACATCCAGAGATGCTCAGGCATCACTGGTGATGCTTTTTTTGTGGTGGTGCTGCCTCAGTTTCCCCCTCCCCAACACTGAGCATGTTACAGTGGGACAGGGATGGAAAGTGAGAAGAAAGCCAGGAGGTCACAATGCCCCTAAAGCACACACACACACACACACATACACACACACACACATACAGGGAATTTCATTAACCTCTCAGAAGTTTTCTTTCTCATAAGGTAAAATAGTGCAGAAGTATGCACTGTCCTTAGGAAATTTCATAGGTTTCCATGCCCGTCATTACCATCCCAGCTGCTGTTGATAGACATTGTGTGGAGTGAATCAGACAGGCTCTGGGGGACACAGGGTTAGCAGCTTTCCCTTCTCTGGCTTTATTATTTGCTTTTCCCCCCGAGCCCTCAGTTCTCTCCCAGGTACCTGGAAATCATTTAGCAGAGGTGTTACTTGAGTAAGCAACCGGCCTACGCAACTGCTCTGCATGGCTGCACTGTCCCACCTGATGAGGAAATCTGAGGGGGTTTTTAACCACAATTACTCATCTATGATTAATTTTCAGTGTACAGGATTGTGCAAAAAGAGCCATTACTTCCACTCAGAGTTTCGAAGAGGAAGTAATATGAACACAAGTTTATTTAAAAATAATATCCAACATGCTGATCCAGATAACATGCTTAGGGCTGTGTAATGGTTTACATTTTAACATTAACTCATTGGTGACCTCTGTCTCTCTGTAGGTCAGGGTTAGAAAAAGCATTTCAAGTCAATACTGAGCAACTGCAGAAGATTTTGGCAGCTCTGACAAGGAACTTCACAAATACATTTTTAACAAAATTAAGAACAAAAGCACAGGTAAGAGGATCTTTGCCACATTATTTCCTCAATATAAGGGTTATGTGCAGCAGCTGAGGGTTGTTGCCCTTCCCTTGTCTCACCAAATAAACGTCATTTTCATTTTGCAGCACATGACATTATGGTCTCTCCAAAATGCATTTAACACTTGTGGAAATCCCCCTTAAAAAGCAACACTTTCAGCATCTTGGGAATTTTTTGCTATGAGCAATGATACATTTTTCAAGTGGTTAATAACAATCAAAAGAAAAGGATATTTAGCAGCTTCCAGTCTCTCAGGCAAAGCAGTGGGGAAAATCTTACCCAAAGTGAAGCACTGGAGAGTCCAGCTGAACGCCACCAATGGGACACTTTCCCTTCTATTAAATCATCTGGATTTTTCAGGACTTTGACTTATTGATTCATAGACCTATCATCACAGTCTACCAGAAACCTCTTCAGATAGGACACAATTCATTCTGGTAGGGTGGTTTTCCAGACTGTTCCTATGGTGACAAAAGACTGATTGATCCAGAATGAGAATGCTAAAGGTCTTGTATCAACTGATAAAACTCTGATAAAATTTGACTTGTGTTAAAAGGCCTAAAGGCAATGTGCTGCAATGAAGTTTGTGCTTCTCAGGTGCTGTAGATGAGCCTCTTTGCTCTCAGCCAGTTGCAGTCCACTAGCTCCAGCTGGTATAGAAGAGATGGGGGAAATCAAGCCTTTGGTCCCATCCCTTTTCACTTTTCCTAATTCACTTACTAAATCCCCAAACATAACTTTCAGAAACCAAGACAGTCATGGAACTTCTCCAACCCAAGCCAAGGCCTCCTGGCCAAGGGGACTTTCCAGTGATGCGGATCTTGTCTTGGAGCCTAAGCAGCAGGCAAGGAAAGGCCCTGAGCCAAGGCATTGAGCAAGAGATCTAAATGTCGTGAGAACTGAGAGAGGCCGAGGCAAAGCATTTCTAAACAGCTCTCCAGCAGGCTGGGAGCACAGCAAGGGGGCAGATGATTGGGAAGGAGATTGCCAGGAGTCTAAAG
This sequence comes from Illadopsis cleaveri, assembly GCA_013399915.1. Lineage (NCBI taxonomy): Eukaryota > Metazoa > Chordata > Aves > Passeriformes > Timaliidae > Illadopsis > Illadopsis cleaveri. Next base: position 416,526 of record VXBB01014235.1, on the reverse strand, counting down.
ACAGAGATTATGAGAGCTAGGAAGAGAAAAGGAACATACCAGAGGAAGGATATTTTGCATTTGGCCTTTAGGGAATTCTCTTCCAGGTGCCAGAAGTCTTTAGCAAATATTGCTGTTTCTATATGAAGGTACATTAGCTCTAGGGAACCAGCAAAGGAAAATAACCTCTTGAGAACACTTGGTAAGAGTACCTTGTACCCAGGATAGATGGGAAATAGTGCCATCACTCCAATGTCATCACTTACCATGAGGCATAAAGCTGGAGATGCTCCCAGCTGCCATTCCCCCACCACCACATAAGAGCAAGGAGAAGAAGGAAAATCCAAGCAAGACTTCATACAGCCCTGCAGGAGTACAGACAGCTTCCTGGAAGGGGTGTGAACACAAAGTGCTTGATTTCCTTATGGAGAAGGCTGTAGAGGTGATGGATTACTCAGCTTATTTCCAACAGATTCACTACCAAGTGACTTCTCATTTCCGTAGCTGGTGCAAAGCCATGTACCACTGGCAAACAGGGTTGCCCACCACAGCCTGTTCTAGTCATGCCTGAGTTGCTTGTGATTATCATCTCTTTCTTCTCCAATACATTAGAGAAACAAATTTATTTACCTAAAGAAATAAAGTTGGTGGATCAGAAGGTGGCACAGAGCAAGGAAATGAGGTATCCCAAATAAGCCTTTAATGCCAAAACATTTCCTGCTCAGGGCATGATGCTCCTCCTCTCTGCACTGGGAGGCCTACCCAGGAAGGGGAGACATGGGTGTGAATTCCCTGGGGTGGAGAGAGAAACCCAGCCTGCTCCTCATGTGTCTTCATGCAGAGGGGTGCTCTGTGCTTTCAGTTCAAGCGTGAGATCAGGTGTACAGCTGGGTACCTTCAGCTAGGGCATCATCAGCTAGTCTGAATATACCTGTGCATCAGTGAGTTGGTTTTTTTTTCAGCCACTCCTTAAGAAAATCCTGACCAAGAAATGGATTTTGGCGACAGAAAGGCCGGACTTGTTGGCGTCGGCAGTCTCGCAGTTCTCTGAGCACCTGCAGCACATGAGGGAGCCCCTGGGGCAGGTAGGCAGCTGGTCCCATGCCTGGGCACTGAGGGATGCTGAGGGGTCACACCATCATTTTCAGGTTGTGGTAAGACCTGCAGACTCCTCTGCAATAGTGGTTGCTCTTTATAACTGTGGAGGCTGCAGATACAAGTGAGCTGGCGGCCAGTCACCAGTGGTGTCCCTCAGGGGTCTGTGCTGGGGCCAGTTCTGTTCAATATTTTTATTGATGACATGGATGAGGGTATGGAGTCTTTCATTAGTAAATTTGCAGATGACACTAAGCTGGGAGCGTGTGTCGATGTGTTGGAAGGACGGAGAGCTNGCCTGGGCACTGAGGGATGCTGAGGGGTCACACCATCATTTTCAGGTTGTGGTAAGACCTGCAGACTCCTCTGCGATGGTGGTTGCTCTTTATAACTGTGGAGGCTGCAGATACGAGTGAGTGTGTGCTGATGGTGTGCTGTCTTCCTGTACCTCCTCTATGCCCTCAGGTGCTGCCAAAGACCTGAGGGCTTTCCCTGCCCTCTCTCACTGCCTTGGCCTTGAATGGACAAAAAACCCCATGAGGTTTGCTTCTTTTTAACCAGGATCTTCTACATGAAGTTCATACATACGTGGTGAAGGAATACATCACACAGGTCATCAAACCCAGATGGAAAATGAGCAGGGAGACACGTCAGAAAGTGAGCAGAAAGATGAGCCTTGAAGCTGCAACCATTCACAATGTACTCATTGATCAGGTATGGGAGTTGTCTCCTGGCATCCCCTGGCTGCCCCACTCCTAGAGCTGCAATATTCCCACTTGGCTTCACAGAGACCAGGCAGTAGGCTCTTGAGGAGGACAAGCCTCAAGAAATATAGAGGTGCTGAAAAGAGAGCGAGCAAGGTGGTTACTGCAGGTTCATGGTGTGGGTTTCCAGCCTGGCAGCCTCTCTGCATTGGCAGCTTGTGCATATTCAGCCAGCAGCTCTCTGATGGCAGCACCTGGTGTTTTAACATGTTCCCAGGGAGCTTTGCATAGGATGGTTCATGTGGGGTAGGATCACACTCACCCTGTGGCAGCTTCTTCCTGGGCCTCTTCCCTCAGGCCATGGGATGCACTTTGTCATCAAAGGATCCTTGCCCTGGGTACAGCTCATGGAGTCGAGTCCCATGAGAAGTTCCATCTGGGTATGTAGACTGTGTACAGCAGGGTGTGGGGAGAAAGTGGCAGTCTGGCTGTTTTGTGACTGGAAAACTATTACAATCCACCCCTGAAGATGGGGTAACTGAGGTTCCTGTTAATAAATCCCTTGGGCCAGAATAGATAGAATGATGTGTGTGTGTGTGCGTGTGTGTGTGTGTGTGGCTGGTTTATTTTAAAACAATTTGATTACAATGGAAAGAAGGTATGTAGCCATTTTGGTTATTCCTTATAGTAATATAACAATACAAAAGTACGAACATATCACTTAAGAAAATATATCAGGAAAAGAAAGAAAATATAAGAGCAGATAGCAGAAAGGAACGGTATCACCACCTAAGGATCCAGCAACAAGACTTGATTGTTGCAGATTAGGTGTCTGTTGGTCAAAACAATGGTTGCATTTGGTTGAGTCATTAATCTTTAACATTTCCATCTCCCACAGCAACATCAGTCTTGGATTTTCAGGGAAGTCAAATTAATTGGATTTTATGGAAAGTCAGGCATCCAGAGCACTAAATCCCATCTCAGAGATGAGGCACATGAAACCATCAGGCAGCAGGAGGTGAAGCCTCTGGCATCTGCTGCTATGCTGGACCACAGCCTCAATGCTCTGCTCAGGGTCTGGCTTGCTTGGGTGCTTGGGGGCATGGGGAAGTGCAGGATCAGGCCTGGGAGAGTTCCTGGGGTTGCCTTGCCATTGCCACCCAGCACCCTGCTGCCTGCCTGAGGCAGCCTGTCCTGCCTGCACCAGTCCTGGCTCACTCCACTACATCCCACTGCTGTGCCCTCACCAACCAAAAAAGGCATTTAGCAGCTGCTGCTGTCCCTGATGTCCCCATGTCATTTTCTATCCATAGGGCTCTGATGCTGACTGGCTCCTTCCGGCCATAGATCACATTGCCAATATCATTGGGGAGGAGAAAAAAGACAAAATCAAGGCATATGTCCAGGAGCTGTGCCAGGATTATCCAGATATCAGGTACGTGAAGTGGCAGATGCCAGAACTGTTGGGCTCCATCCCAAAAAGCACCAGCTTGCCCTGTGCCTGGGCCAAGTTCTTCAGCTTCTCTTTGTTAGTGGCCACACGTTAAAGATCAAGATGCCTACCACCAGTGGGAATCTTAACTTATTTTTCTCTCTTTATGGCTGCATACTTGTTCTTTTTTCCCCCTATGTGCTGTATCTTACAATGCACACAAATTACCTTCAAAGCCTTCTCATTTTAGAACAGAATGGAATGGAATAGATATTTCAATCTATTAGGAAGGGACTTACAGTGATAATCCAGTCCAATTTCCTGATCACTTCAGGCCTGACCAAAACTTAATGTAAATTATTAAAGGCATTGTCCAAATGCCTCTCGAGCACTGACAGGCTTGGGACATCAACTACCTCTCTAGNAACATATCACTTAAGAAAATATATCAGGAAAAGAAAGAAAATATAAGAGCAGATAGCAGAAAGGAACGGTATCACCACCTAANACCTCTCTAGGAAGCCTGTTCCAGCACCTCATTAAAAAATGCTTCCTAATGTCAAGTCTAGAGCTCCCCTGACACAGCTTTGAACCATTCCCATGCATTCTATCACTGAATTCCATTTTATTACTCTAAATGAACCTTATTTCATAATAAAGCTCCCGTTTGCTTTCTACTGCATCACCAGTATCAGCCCTATTTGCCAATCTGCAGGCTCCAGATTTGGAGCACATAGTTTGTCTCCTGTTTCCAGGCTCAGACCTCAAAGTGTGGCAGCCATTGACACAGTTCAGCTGCAGTTTCTGAAATGGCCTCAACAAAACCATTAAATTTTGGAATAAACTACAAATACTTTCTTTTGTACTTTCCATTTGCTGTTCCAAGGCTGCATCTGGAAAATTTAAAACTCCTGGAAAAGAAAAGAAAGTGACTAGCTCTGTGCATGGCTAAGCAGCTGCAAATCAGAAGTTACCTTCTCTTCTACAGCTCTTCTTTCAATTACTGAGAATGAATATCAGTGGTACAGATTGCAATAAATTCCATTTCATCAGAGTAATTTCAGAAAAAAATCCCCAAAAGTTTCAGCACTGGATGACATTTATGCAATCAAAATAATCCATAATATTTAACTAATTGCTAGAATACTGAAGTGGACCCTCACATATTGAGAAAAAAATACCACATTAAATATATTCACTTCTCCCCAAAACTGAGGCTCAAAATTTTTCATAACTAGATTTAACTTGGGTGGTTCAGATATTCTTCAGGCTTATCTGTGTGGGGGAATTCAAGACATGGACATGTAAAGGAACAATTGTACCTAAATAATTTCCTAGGTGAACATACATATCTTAAAAAACCCCACTACAAACTAAAAAAGAAATAAAACCAAACAAATAAATAAACCCCAATAAGGGTTTAATTCCAGTGGCCAGACTAAGCTGAAAAAGAGGCAGTGCCTATTCTGGGAAGGATGGGGGAGGTAAATGATGGCTAGTCATCAACGATGGCTATTTGAAAACCATTTTCCAGTCAGAAAAGCAATTTAGAAGGCTGTGATTTGTGGTACTTTTTCATCATTAGCCTCAGACCCAAGCCAGGTTTTAAGGCTTGTCCTCTTGGTTTATTTAATTTCTGATTTTCCATTATTGAGTAACATTATTTTAACAATGAAGTTTGGAAAACGAGATGGAACCTTCTGAACCTGCATTGCTTCCTGTTCAGGTCCCTGTTAATGTTTCCCCTGAGCTCTCAGAGATGTCGTATACACTGAGATTACTGGAACAGGGTATGTTTCCAAGTTGGCTTTCCAGCTCTAATCTAATTAGTGCCTATCAGCTTCCTAAATATTAGCACTTCCATTACTCATCTCAAAATAATCATCACACAAAAGGTCCACAGCCTCTCTGGAAAACACGCAAAGGGCACCACAGGTGTGGAGAGATAGGAGGAAATTCCCCGAAGCACCAGCAGCAGGAGGCTGTCCCACCACTGTGGTGTGGCAGGAGCTGCTGCTCGCTGGTCTGGTACCTCCAGAGGCTGCAGACTCCCGTCCTGGTGCTCCTCCAGTGTGGTGAGGGGTCAGTTCCTGGCACTTTGCCAAGCCTTGCTCTGTGTCCAGCACAGCTGTTGGTTGCTCACCTCTGGGCTGGTTTTGCTGGCCAGATCTGAGCCAGGTGTTGTTTGGTTTCTGCAGGAAGGAGCACGTCCTGGCCATCCTGGCGCTCCGGGGGCTGGGGCGCGCCAGGAGAGCGGCGATCTTTCGGCAAGTGCGCCCTGCACAGGAGAGCTCTGACAGAGGGGAGGGCTGCAGACTCTTCACTGAAATTGATGTTCCAGTAATCATCAGCTGCTTCTAACATGGAACCAAAGTCAGCATCCTGCCTCCTCCTACACTGCCTCTACACACGATCCAAAATCTGCTAACCCACCTTGCTCCTCTGCAACCCCAAATTTTTGACTGCTGTGGAGAAAGGAGTAGTTTCCTGAACTTGCTACCCCAAGTTCAGAACCCAAAGGCAACAGATGCACCAAGACACCAACCTTCTGTAAGAGCTTGTGCGCAGCAGCTCCAGTCCAGGCACGGTGTCCACCTCATGTTCCATATGGATTCTGTTCCTAAGAGGCTGCTCCACTGTTTGGTACAAGATTGAATGTATTTTCAAAGAACAGGAGAAAACTAAAAGCAGTTCACTCAGAGCTATATAAAGGCCTCAGCACTATATTAAGGCTTAGACTGTGCTCTGCATAATTATACAGCAGCAGAGCAAGAGCCTCCCTCATAATTAGTGAGGGGCAGAGCTTGGGCAGGGATGTGGTAGCACCCAAGTTTTATTTCCTCCTCCACAAATCAGCTGGCTGAGCTGGCATGACACAAGGTCATGACGTTGTGACCTGAGGGCACAAACCACTACCTGCCTGAGGAGGAAAACACTGGGTAACCAAACCCCATGGCCAGGACACTCACATGAAACACTCTGCCCTCCAGGGTGGCCCCTCTGGCATTTCAGCAGATTTTCCTCAGTCGAGGGCTGCCTTGCAAAACTCCTGTTGGACTGAAGATCTGTTCAAGCCATCACAACTCCGCATGTACAGACGTATCTGGATCAGATATGCCATGTGGAGGGAGGCTCCAAGTTCTCCTTGACTTGGGGAAAGTGCCACCATGCCTCTAATCCATTTTCTTGTGTGTTTAAATGCATTTTAACAAATCTGTTACAATCTGACTGCAGTATGGAACCACATGTGAGGTGGACAGACAGTTCTACAGATGAGATCCTCATCTGGTGTAAACCAGCATCATCCCACTGATGGGCATGGATCACCACAGGATTAACTCCATGAAGCATCCAAAGCATTACATCCAGCATCTGCAGGGGAGACTGAAAGAGACATTTGGTCTAAAGCTGTATCAATCTGATTTGATTTAATTCAATTTATCCTTTAGGTTGCCCTCCACAGGATTTAATCTAAGACTTTACAGAGATGCATTTATGATCTATTAAAATGATAAATGTGGACATGGCATAGCCTTGAACATTATTTTTTCTGGCAGCAGAGCTTACAGCATCAGCAGTGAGTCTCTTTTGTTTCCTTTGCTTCAGGCTGCACCACTATAAATTTCAGCCTGGGTGAGCAGCAGGTGCTGGTGACAGGCCAAGGGAAATGTTCTGATGGATAAAGAAGCACAGAGTGCACCTTTAATTCACAATCATCATATGAAACTTTTTCTAAGGTAGACATGTTACTTCCACAGTCAAGGTGTTTTTCTAAAGATGGCTTTAAAATATCAGGTATAACTTGAGAGCTCAAAGCAGGAAATCCTGGGTGGAATTTCTGCCCTGCATCATTCTTCAACACATCTCATGACAATTCCCACAAACCCTCAGCTTGGTGACTCCCTGTATCTGCTACGGAGAAGGAGACGTAAAATATTGTCTGATTCTCCCATTAGGTGTGCAGAACACATGAACACTTTGGAGCTCCCCTCCCCTGTCCTGGGGACATGGTGCATGCAGGGAGCCCTGTGATTACACCCTCCGTGGGTCTGTGAGCTACCTTGCTCCTCCAAGCAGCAGGAAAGGGCAATAGTGCTGAGAGAAATATAAATCCTTCTACAGTTATTGTAGAAGGACTGTAGATTGACTGAGTGGGAAAGATACAAAGAGGATTTTNCCTTGCTCCTCCAAGCAGCAGGAAAGGGCAATAGTGCTGAGAGAAATATAAATCCTTCTACATTTATTGTTAGAAGGATTGACTGAGCGGGAAAGATACAAAGAGGATTTCGACTTTAGCATGCTAGGTCTGAGACTTCTAAAACTGCACTCCTGGAGTGCAGGATTTGAGGCACTAAAGCCTCAGTGAGAGATTTTGTGCATCAGAAATTTCTCTCTACCACATATGCATCTCTCATCCAAGCACCTCATGCAAGGCAGCTGTGTCATTTTCCCAAGTGCATTATTTAAATGTATACTGGGGTTTTCAATCTCATTATTTTACTGGTAGACCCTCCACAAAACAACTGCCTTTCCTCGGGCTCCAGCTGCCTGTCCCTGGGATTAGATAAGGTGCCTGGTTTCCATTTTCTAATAAAAGCAAGCTGCTCCCCTGAAGTCACGGAGGAAAGCTGGGCACAATGGTCTGCGTTTTGTCACAGCCTCTCCTGGGACACTCAGATCCTGCAGCCTGGCATCCTGTGAGCGAGTGGCAGGCACACAGCCAGCTTCCTCTGGGAGCTGCTGCTCTCTGTCTGCTTGCTCTTGAGCAAACTAGTTTAAGGTTAACTCCATTATGGCAAGGCCATGGTTCAGCCCTGCCCCAACAGCTGTGCAAGTGCAGAGGGGGCTGCAGGATAGGCGAGGAGCAGGGGTGCTTCTGGGCAGGGGGATGCTCAGTTTGTGTGGAGAGCAGACCCTGGAGCCAGCTAAGCAAGGAAAAAGGAAGGGATGTGCTTTCCAAAATGAGCTTCTGCTGTCCAGCTGTCTTCTGTGGAAGAGACCCAGGGTTCATAACAGCCATATTTCACATTCCAAAGAAAGAGAAGAAAGGCTTCCCAGGGCTTTTAAATGTGGAATATGTGGCTCTTGTAGGAAAGTGCCAAGAAGCTCAATTATTACCCTGTTAATTCCTTCTGCTTGTTGTTTCTCTGTGAAGAAAAACACCATCATCCCTATTCCTATCTCAGCACAGATTTACATTCCCTCCAGGACACACTCCTCACTTTTCTCCCAAATGCCCCAAGCTACTACATGCAGATGCATCTCTGGTGAATAATGCTGTCTTAAAAGCATCAAACTAAATGAAAAAGCAAAACTCTCTCCAGACTTAGCTTCTCAGGAGTGAATGTTGCATTTGGGATGTCGGGGGGAGGCAGATCTGGCACAGCTGACAGTGCTGTGTGGGTGGTGAAAGATTTTTTTTTTGTTCCAGAGGTCTCCGATGTTTCACAATACTGTTTGTTTCTGGTTTGGGGTGAAAAGCAAAGGCCAGTGACAGCAGCCAGGGTGCATGAGCTGGCGTTTGCCATCTGAGACCAGCCATTGGGTGCCACCATTTCACCAATTTTGCTCTGTGTAGTTGTTTTTTTCCTGGAAGGAAGATATGGGAAACAGACTCACTTGAAGCAAGAAAGGAAGAGTACCAAGGCAGTGAATGCCCAGGAGGCTGTCCCTCAGCTGGGGACCATAATCAATCAGTCAAAATATTCCTGAAAAGAGCCTTTTAGTGCAGCACCTCTATAATGTTTAGCTCCCTGTGATGTGGCATCTTTCAAAAATGATGTCTCAGTTGGTTAAAATATTAAGGATGATCACTAAGAAGAAGAATGATGTCTTGCATCCACTTTACAGGCTGGGTGATGTGGCCTTGCACCACCCCAGCACACATAGCTGGGATGACAAGGAGTGGCAGGGCATTATTATCTCAGGGATGGCTGAAAAGTAAAGTTATATTAGTTTTAGGCTTCACTGCTTTAGTAGTTATATATCATACTTCTCCCAAGTACTGGTGTTTAGCAAATATTTATCTTCTGTATTTTGCATCTTTCTCCATGAAATCTTGTTTTGGTTGGACTTACTGCCCCAAAGCCAGTCATTTTGGTTCTTTGGTACTGGGCAGATACAGGAGTGCTCTGCTCAGCATCACTGTGCATTTCCATCCCTTGAGGACAATTTTATGTAATACTGCTAATGACACCATGACATTACTACTGGGATTGGCCCATCTCCCCCATAAAATCTGAGCAAGAGAGCAGTCAGGTTGCTGGAGCATTGATTTAAACTATTTGCTATCAATGTTACAGCAAAAAGACAATACTGGGAAAAGGTGAAGGCTGATGTACATTAATGGGTAGCAAAAGTGGATTAACTTTTAAAAAATTACTAGAACTTTCTCTAGTCCCAGTTTGAGGACACTGAGCACATGAACTTTGCCTGCCTGCCTTCATCCCTGTCACACAGAGCACTGCAAATAGCCTCTAATACTCTTCCAGTGTAGTACTCTCAATTTGTATTTGTAAATTCATATGAAGCCATTAGAATACACTTTGCCAGAAAAGAATAAGGCAAAAAGAATAAGGCAGAGAAAACTCTGGAAAAAGGCTGTTGTAGTATTTCTGCATCTTCATACTACGTGAAAGTCTTGAATTGTCAGTGTAAGGCTTTCCTGCAAGCTGCACAGAGATAGTAGCTCTTGCTAAATGAGGCAGAAAGAGTGAATGGCAGATTAAAGGTGAGCACCGAAGTCCCAAGATGTTTAATCAGGCATAGTTTATGTTTGGCCAAGCATGAAATTTTGCCTGGCAGCATGAGTAGGCCCATAGCCTGAGCTCCATGAGTGTGGGACTGGGGTCATGCCATGGCTTCATTAGGGGATGCAGGATTATGCCTCAGTTCCCAGGACTGTGGGGAGACTGGCATCAGGCAAGACAGAACTGCATTTGTGTGAACAGTGCTACACAAGCGAAGAAAAAGCAAACCAAGCCAGAAGGCAGACAGGGGGCTGCACTCAGCCCCTGGGATGGCAAACTTCAGCTGAGAAAGAGAGGCTGAGAATCAGAAGCAAGCCCAGAAAACAGGACTGATTTCACAAACTGCATTCATAGAGAAAGAGAGCTTTGCTTAATATTGCTTAATGTTGGTTAGTGCAGAGCAGTGTCCTTCAACTTTTTTCTGTCTATGGATTAAGGAATTACTTCCATGGCAGGCACAGAACACAGATGTGATAATTGTATTTCATTTGGTTAAAAAATGGCTGCAAAATGGAAGGAACATGCTCCTCTCCGTTTTCTGTGGGGTTCAGGCATAGAGAAGCTTCTACAGAAGTAAGTAGATCCCAGTCAGCAGCAAAACCACCACTACTGCTGGCAGGGCTGGACTGCTGAGGACAGCGTGTCATCCCTACCACCAGGGGCTTTTACAGAATCACAGAACGGTTAGAATTGGAAGGGATGCCAAAAATCAACTCATTCCAACTGGCCTGCCCTGAGTGGGAACACCTTTCACTAGACCAGGTGGCTCATATCCAACAGCACTTCCTGGTGAACACATCATGGGTAATCCCAGAACTGAAATGAAGGGAAAATCAAACTAATCACAGAAGTTCAGCACCTTGAGCAAGGCACAAAGTGCTGGGGATCATTTCCTGAGCCAGGGAGCTCACAACTTATCAATACTTTTTTCCAAAACTTAGGGGGAAAATATTTCCTGAAAGAACTGTGCTATGAATAGAAGCTCATTGAGTGGATAAGAGGCAATCATGGAATTAATCATCAGGGATTCATGAGGAGGCACAAGGCCAAAAGTCTGGTGGCTTTTGTCTCCAAAAGCACGTCATACACTCGTGGGCCGTCATCATAGCCCCAGCTTGAGCGCAGGAATGAATTGCTCATGCTTTCATCTTGAGAGCTCTTTAAACAAATGGGCCTTGAGCCTCCAAAGCACCAGCAAAAGCCCACGACGCCTCTTTCCCTCCGTGATCTCAAGGCTGAATCCACCCTGTGCCTTGCTAAGCAGCTGTTAGTCACCCTCTGAAACCAAGACCATTCCTCAGGATGACGGGAGCACTGTCTGCGAGCAGATGTGGAGAGAAACAACAGCCCAAAAGCCAGACTGGATTTGCCTGTGGTAAGATGTTCTCCCAGCAAGCTCAGGAAAGAGCTGTTATTTGGAAGCACTACATGGAATTCCACATGTGACATTTCAGCACTGCCTGTGGGGAGGAGGCTGAACCTGAACGCACTATTTCCTCTGCTTTTGGCCCTGACCCTCGGGCCTGGGATTTCTCATTTCCACCAAAATGCCTTTTGCAAGTGATTAAATACTGAGACAGCTCAAGGCTGTGTCTCCTAAGTGAATTAATTTTAAAAAAGAGGATTTTTTTGCCTTGCAACAGGGCAGGAATACTTGAATGGATGTCTAATTTTGTTCTATTAAACATCCAAAGCAGAAGAAAATCTTGAGTTAAAAAAACTGCCTGCAGGCAGGCATGACAACTCACAGCAATATTATTCTATTTCTCAAAGTTATTCACAATCCATTGCAAACAAGAATTGCTATGTCTCCACAATAAGTCGACCTTCAGCCTTGGCATGTGGATTTAGATGCCATTGTTCTAGTCACAGCATGAAAAATGAATTGCATTGTTGTTGTTCCAGCTGTATTTCTGGGAAAATGCTTGCATAGGATGTACCAAACAGAACCCTCAAAGGAGTATTATTTTCCTCAGTTAAGAAATATAAAACTGCCCTTTCAACCTGTGATGAGTGAAGCAGCTTCTTCCTGATACAGGTAGAGAGAAGTCTGAAGGAGTTAAAAGCACACACATGGGGCTTATCTTTACATACTGCATACAAATTATTGAGTTTACATAGCAGCACTGGATTTCCAATCTAGCACTCATATTTATTTACTTTAGATATTTTCCTCTTTTCTCTGAAGGTGATGTTCAAAATAATTATGACACCCCTCCAGCCACTGTGTTATTGGGAAAAATCCTAGGAGCAAAGCATCTTACCCAGCTCTGTGGTGCAGGTTGTGCCAAGGCAGGGAAGGCAAAAGAAAAGATTATTGCCCTGAAGATCCAACAAGATTCCTCAGATATTTTGTTGAGAAAAGGAATATTTCATTGCATGATCAGTGGGAATTTCAGTCATCGGGAGAACTGTAAATCTCATTCAAAAATATGTCCCTATTTACAAAGAAATGAAGGGCTGGCCTCTACTGCCGGTAAACTTGGCAGCAACAACTCTGTAGATTTCAACAATGAAATATAAGCAATGAGCTCCTTGCTGAGTCAGAAGGCTTGACAGGCTGTCCTCATGGCTACTTGGATTTTCCCTGGAAACTTCCCTCTGTGCCGCTCATCAAGCCCAAGTTTGCCTGGGCATGAGCATAATGCCACAGGAGAGAGGCCAGGAACAGGAAAGGGCAAACCTTGAGGACCCACAGGGAAATTCAAAACAGAAGAACTTCTTGGTGTTTCACTTTCAAGACCTCAAACAGAAGTACTGGCTTTGCAGTTTCCCAGGTGCTTTCCCCCAGTACTTTCCACCACCGTGTGATGGGGAGTTTATGGGCAGCCTTTCCTGCTGGGCAAAAAGAGATGCCCCAAGGGAGAGAGCCTTAGGGCAGGGGAGATACCTGGGCTGGGGTAAAACAACTGGAGTGAAAAGAGGTCATGATTAGTTCCACCAGGCCTAAACATGATGCTGCTGCCATCATGAGGGCCAGTTGGGATTTGGTCCCATCCAATGACCTTTCCAGTGTTGCATTCCCTGATCTAAAATTAGGCCTCTCATTCCTTGCACACAAGCCCTGTGCCAGCCCGGATACAGCCGTGGGTGACAGGAGAGGATCCACCAGCTGAGCACTGGTGAAGAATGGCATGGCCCAGCCCCAGCTCTTAAATATGGATGAGCACACTCCTCCCACACCATGGGAGCTGCTGACACAGCTGCCACAGGGTGGTTTTGGCAGTTCCTGGGCTCAGCTGACGGAGCAGGTCTGTCAGGACGCCCAGCCCTGTGCTGTGCAGCACAGCTGTGCTATCACACCTGGAGCACTGAGCCACATTGCAGAGAGCACAAATGTCTGATGCTGCTCAGGATGTGGTACCTTGCACCATTTCTTGTAGCTTAACTGACGAGGCAGTTCCAATTTGCCTTCCCTCAGCCCATGGCTATGCTAGCCTCTGAGAACATACAAGTAAAAAGCATTCCCAACTTAGCGACCCCTATTTAATGCAGGGGCACTGTAAGAAAAGCAACCTGCATCTTGGAAGAACACATACAGATTTTTCTGGCTTCACAAAAAGCTGAACCTCAAAGGAAGTTGCAAACAGAGAAGCAGTGTTATAGAAAGAAACAAGAGTAAGCTGGTATAAAGAAAGGACTATGGGATGCTGGAGTACCTTAAAAATGGGGTGTTAAAAACTATGCTGCTTTTCTGTCAGAGGATCCTTGAACCATCTCCAAAGCAGCCGTGTTTTTCAGAACATCTGTGCTACAGACAGTTGTGAATCCCCAGCCACGATCTCTTCCAGATCTGCTCTAAACCCCAAGCCCAGTGCTGTGATTCCACAGCAGGCCCTCCATTTCCCAACAGGAGTGGGATAGCAGGAAGTGTGAGCTCCCACTCCTCTGAGGTGAATTGTGCTTAGATGACTGAACTTCCACACAGGAAGAACACTCACTCCTGGTTTCCTTCAGGTGAAAAGGAAAAAACTACACCCTTCTCTCAGCACCTGTTGTTCCTCCCCAAGCCATCACGTGCCAGATGTTGAGGATGCCCATCAGACTGCAAGCAGCATCAAACACAGGGACAATATCACTCCCTCCAATCCATGGGAGGGGGTGACTCTTCCCAGGCTATGAAGATGCCTGGCTGAAGGTCCAGGGAAAGCAGACTGGCTGCCAGGGCTGTCAGGTCAAGGGGACTTCCCTTCCAGCACATGCTGTCTCCTGCCCACTGTGAGCATGTCAGGGACAGCTGCCCCCAGCCAGAAATCTCTGACATGAATCCCTCCTCCCTCTCCATGTCAGAGCAACCACAGAAATGCACACCTCCCTTGCTCAAATGCCAGGGGAAAGTGCCAGGGCAGCCTCAGGGACTGATGCCTCCTCCACCAGAATATCACAGCAAAGTTGTCAGCAGCCTCAGCTACTACCACTCCTCAAGTCAAAATACCAGGATGGGGATGCAGACCATGCTTGAATACAAGCCCTTCCTTTGATGATGATTTAGGACATTCCTGTCAGGTTTGAATTCCTGGTTCATTACTCAGGCATGTAGTATCTCTAATGCCAGAAGAAACCAAAATCAGGAAAGCTCTCTGTGGTTAGCTTGGCCCAGATATGACCAGAGAGGACAAAACTATCATCATGTGAGGCTGGTACCACTGGTAGAAAAGTTCCCCAGAGGGGTTCACACTGCTGAAGTTATCAAAACACAGTTCTGCTGTGGGTCAGACCTCCAACACCAATCTCCTTCAAACAGACCTAGGAAAAAACATGTTTTCACCACTTGGAGAGGAACACAACAGAGGCAGAACAATGACGAGGATGAAGACAAACTGCTGCCGTGGATGTTTCTGCTGAACATGGCTCTGCTTGGCTTTCAGACCTGGATTCAAAAAATCATGAGCAGATCAATATTCTCAGCACAAGGTCAGGATTCTACCTGTGGCAACAGGGTCCATGTTGGAAAGGACAAAGTATTTTGTAGGAGGAAGGAAACTTTTTGGATCTGAGAATATTAGGTTAGGTAAGTGCTTTAGTACTTAAAAAAACCCCAACATATTGGTTGGCTTCAAGATCTTGGATTTACATGTTGCTTTCAAGCTGTCATATAATACTAGAATTGGCCAACTTGATGGTTCCCTTTAACCTCAGACTAATCTTGCATAGGTGTGAATGAAACGTCTGCTCCCCACCCACCACAAAACAGCCTGCGCATGGAATTTTTGGAGAAGGCCACAAGCAGGCTTCAAAGACAGCAGAGATCCATCCCTTGGTGTGCTTCTGTGATAATTCTGAAAGCCAAAGGATGTTGTGCTTCAAAGCATATAACTTAACACATGCATAATTATCAAGGGTTGTGAGCACAAATGAAAACAAAGTTGGGGCAGGGAAGTAGTTCATTAAATAAGAGGAAAAATGAGAGGCTGTATCCTGTGGTCTCACAGGTGTCTCAGACTGGCTAGAAACCACAATCCCCTCAGACTGAAAGGTTTCAGACTTGGATCTTAGGAGGTACTCTCCACTTGTGGGCCCTAGGGCATCTAGAAGAAGTCCAGTTAGCTGCAGTCTGGGAAATTCTCACTTCACTGATACATACAGAAACTGGAAGAGGAAGTGAAACTTCATCCTAGTGATTTCTGCTGTTGTCTGGGAGGAGAAGTCCTGGGTAGCCAATCTTTGCCCACCACTCTTTGGTTATGTCTCTTACACAAAGCACAGCCTGTCACAGGAACTTTCCCTAGTGGTAAGCAATGTGTGACACAATCTGCTGGTGAACTCAGAGTCCCATTGCTTGGGCTCTGCTCCTGTCCCTCACCTCTACCCTGTTCCTATGCTGTAAGGCCAACATTTGGGTACATACACATAGCTCTTCTCAGCCTGGTTGCTGATGGAGAAAAAGAAATCCTTTTTATTACTTGTAGTCATCATAAATAGGGGAGAGGAAGATACCTCAATCAGTTGGAAATAATATTGTTGCAAGCTGATCAGAGTGATCAGAGTTAAAATGCACAACAGTCTTGAAAGTTGGATCCACCTCCTCTAGAACCTCCAACCACTTACTGGCTGCTCTGCCCCAGCTGCTGAGCAGTGACAGTGCCTTTGGAGCCAGCAAGTTCCTCCACAGCTTACTGATCTGTCACATCCCTGCACTCAGGGAGAACAGCTGTGCCCCCTCATGACCCAGCTGACATTCCTCTGGCCTGCAGAGTTGACCCAGCCTTCAGAACTCAAGCTTTCCTTCTTTTGCTGACCTCAAACTTTATAAAATTTTGGAAAGAGACAGAGAAATGTGGCAAGTGTGATTTCTTGGTCATTTACCTCACATTTTAATGAGGACCCCAAATCCTCTTCTGCTACCCATTTTGCACACGACCCCACTTCTATAAAATTATTCCACAGTGAAGAGAAATAAAAGAGCTGTTTCCCCACACAGGAGGATGAACTGCAATCAGCTACAAGCAGCTGGTCACAGCACATGCAACTCCCACCACATGCTGCTTCACATGCCTCCCCCAGCACTGCAGAGAGGTCCACCACCCTGGAGACATCCTTCCTCATTCCTCTCCCCAAGCTGCTGCACACCCCATCCCATATGGAAAAGCTGCTGGATATTACCTGGCCCTGATTTTCCAGTCCAACCCCACACTGAGAGTATTTTCTGACTCTCCCAAGCACCAACTCAGGCACCTCTTCTTGGGCTTTGTGTGCCCCACCAGCTCCAGAAGACAGCCACATATTCCCAGCAGAAGGAGACAAGGAGTACCTGCTTACCCAGAAAGCTGCTGCCAGCCACCTGCACCAAGACCTGCTGCTTTCTACTCTGAAACATGCACAGCTAGAATTGCTTAGTGCAAATGAGTTCAATTCATAGAAAATCCCACAGGAAAATTACTATCTTCCTTGTCTGGTAATAAAGGTAATGAAAACAAGTTTAAAAAAATCTCAAATACCATTCAATGAATAAGCATATTGAATTAATGGACTCCAGGAAGAACATCTTTACCCTCATGACAATCTGCTTCTTGACACGCCTTTAGCTGTCAATGAGGATAACAGCTTTTTAGCACCCTGAAAGAGGAAATTAAAACGGCACTTCAAAAATAATCTCCTTATAAATGCTCCTTGTTGATAGTATCTTCGTTTTTACAGGCAGATCTCTCATTGTCTAATGCAAAGAATTCACAACTTTTTCTAATAGAGACACACCCCATTTGCAGGCTCCTGCTCAGCTAAATGTGGATATTAGCACTGGCAATAAAATTGACTTTGCTGCTCAACCAAGAAGGGGAAACAATCCTATGCAAGACATTGTTCAAATCTAAGGAAGCAGCTGCAAATTAAAGTTACAAATCTCTGAAGCACGTCTTGCTTTTAAGTGTAAGTTTCAGGTGAGAAATATATCCTGTGTATTACAAAATTCAGGTGTAAATCCCTGGATTCCAGGGATTGCAGACTTCAGTTAACTTCTAAAATAGCACAAGCTATAAACTCAGAGTATCAGTGTAGTCCTATGCAGTATACTGAGTAGGTACAGAGCACAGAAAAGTTCCTGTGCAGCACTGGAAGATGTGCAGCCTAGTTTTACTTGGTTACCCACTATCCAATATTATTAAAGTACGTACAAGATACCAGTCTCAGGAATCAAGTTACACAGACAAGCAATATCATGCAGGTGTAACAGCAGGAGGTCAAAGTGCTGTGATACATTTGGTTAGGGTAAACAAGGGCAGCCAGGGGATGACATCCAAGCTCTACATTTTTAATTTAAAACCTAATTACAAGATGCTGCTTGTTCCCCTCTCTGGTGGCAGAAATGTCCTGACCTCACTGAAGTTAACCTAGATAATGATGAGTCCAGTCACAGGTCCCACTACATGAATCTAATTTGGATCCCACATAAATCATTCTATACAAACATTGATTCAAGAAAACAACCCAGGATGCCCACAGATCTGCAGCTACATTTGCTGCAGATGTACACCAGCTGAGCATCAGACTCCCTTGGAATTCCCTCATCCCTAACTGCAAGCGTCCCCTACAGTCAGGGCCCCCAGTGCTAAGCTGGGGATGAGACACTTGTCTGAGCCAAGTGCAAAGACCCTCTGAATATTTAAAGAGAGGTTTCAGTGGGTCTGAGATGTGTCATTGAGCCACTTCCCAATGCTGATTCCCAGCTCATCTGTGATAGACACCCGTGCATCCTTCAGGGATCACATAATTGAGGATGTGAGGAACCAGCTCCAGGTTCCCCCCTGCATCCTGAACAGCATCCTCTGCTTTCAGACAGTCACAAACACTTCCTTCCCAGCCATGCCCAGAGCTGTATGTGTGTGTGTGTGTGTATGTAATCCTTGTCCCACACCAGCCACCCTGGTTCCTCCCAGGAGCCATATCCCTTCACCTCCTGCATGAAAAAGTCATTGGATGCAGCATCAAGTTCACCTCCAGCTGTCCCCAAACCAGCTCTAACTCCAGATTTCAAACCTTGCCTCCTCTCCCTTTCACACTGACATTGGAGGAGGTGATGAAATAGAGAGCAAGTTTCAGCACTCCAGGGCCAAGTCTTGCACTGTTTCCAATGATTTTCAGGATCACGTGGCACCCAGGATTTCCATCCCATGACCATGGTTATTTCTGGTCACTGGTTGTCAAGGAGTAAGGAGACCCAACCCTGGGGCAATCCTAGAGGGGAACCCTCCACCCAGCACAGCGAAAGGCTGGCATGACATGAATCAGTGTTTTCAAGAGACCGGAGATCATGGGTTTGCCCATCAGGGCGGCCCCTCTGCTTCTGCTTCCTGTCTTGGCAGACATTGCTGAGGGTGAGGTTTTCCTCTGCTACCATGGATGTCTTAGACAAAGAGTGCCAGAGAGGAAAGTGGCAGTGCCAGCAGACAGGATGCCTGCCAGAAAGCACAGACCAGGAGAGGCATCTGTTCTCCAGCATTGTGCCAGCCCAACCAAGCACTTCCTTCCAGCATGAACCTTGGCCCCAGACCATGTCTGCTGCTGGGGAATGTCCCCACAAAGGGCCTGCATAGCCCCTCCAAAAGTTGTGGAGCCACACAGGTGCTGAGTATGGGCATCAGAAGCACCAGGTAAGCTCATCATTCACACTCAGCTTTAAATCCCTGGACCATTTTTTTACATTTTGCATTAGACCAAAGCTATCAGATGTAAAACAGAAATTGTTCCAAGCACAGTAACCAGGCACTTGGACTTTCTACCTGCCCCACTCCCTGCCTCACAGCAGCTTCCCAGGAAAAGGTGAGGAAGTAGGCTATGCAGGACCACAATATTTTGTTTTTCTACCTGCAGGGCAACTGCTTCAACCCAGATCTCATCCAGATGTGTGCAGAAGATGCTTCCCATTGAAGCTATCTAAGCAAGGGACAGCACAGACCTCACAGCCTTCACAGACCCTCTGCAAAGGCCCCCTCCAGCCATTGCTGTCACCCAGGCATCCCCTAGCTGCCCTCCAGCCAGCCCCTGCTGTGGCAGCATGCTTTCCCACGTAACAGACTCACCACAGTCCATGACCAGGGATACTGGTGGCTGGAAATCAGGAACAGAAATAAGGAAAACAAGTCATAGAATCATTGAATAGTTTGGGTTAGAGGAGACCTTTAAAGGTCATCTAGTCCAACCTCCCTGCAATGAGCAGGGACATCTTCAGCTACATCAGGTTGCTCAGAGTCCTGTCCAATTTGACCTTGAATGTATCCAGGGAGGGAGCAACTCTCATCTCTCTGGGCAACCTGTTTCAATGTTTTACAACCCTCATCATAAAACATGTCTTCCTTTTCTATAATCTAGATTGACCCTTCTTCAGTTCCAAACCATTACCACTTGTCCTATCGCAACAGGCCCTGCTAAAGCCTCTGTCCCAAAGTTTCTTATAGCCCCCTTCAAGTACTGAAAGGCTCAAGAAGGTCTCCCACCCACAAGTGGAACACAGAGTTTCGGAGGCTTTGAGGTAAGGAAGGAAGCCTGTCTCTTCCAGTCTCTAGCCAGGGAGTCAATCCCCACTCTGAAGGTACTGGAGGGTATTCATGTCTCCTGGGACTGCCATGAGCCCTGCTCCGGGGAAGGCACGATGCAGGACCCAGATAAAGGTGGGATACAGGTGGCTGTGCTTTCAGGCATGCACCTCACCCCCGACAGCCTGCTGATGGCAGTGCTCTGCTCAGAAATCAAAGCTTTCAGGAATCATGGAACATCCTGAATGGGAAAGGACCTACAAGGATTATGAAGTCCAGCACCTGTTTCTGCACTGGACAACCTCAAAAGTCACACCATGTGTCTGAGAGCATTGTCCAAATGCTTCTTAAACTCTTGATGCCATTACCAATTCCCTGGGGAGCCTGTTCCAGTGCCCAACCACCTGCAGGGTGAAGAACCTTTTCCTGATATCCAACCTAAACCTCCCCTAACACAGCTTCAGGCCATTCCCTTGGGTCCTGTCACTGGTGACCATCGGGAAGAGATCAGTGCCTGCCTCATCTCTTCCCCTTTGTGAGGAAGCTGTAGGTTGTGATGAGGTCTCACTAAGTCTTGTCTTCTCTAGGCTGAACAGACCAAGTGACCTCAATTGCTCCTCATATGGCATCCCCTCCAGACCCTTCAATCTTTGTTGCCCTCCTTTGAACACTCTCTAATAGCTTTATGTCTTATATTTTGGCACCCAAAACTGCCCCCAGTACTCGAGATGAGGCCACCCCAGTGCAGAGCTGAGCGGGACAATCCCCTTCCCCAGCTGTGATGCTGTGCCTGATGTCCCCAGGACAGGGCTGGCCCTCCTGGCTGCCAGGGCACTGCTGGCTCACGCTCAATTGCCATCGACCAGGACCCCCAGGTCCCTTTCCTCATTTCNCTGCCAGGGCACTGCTGGCTCATGCTCAATTGCCATCGCCCAGGACCCCCAGGTCCCTTTCCTCATTTCCCAGGCTGCTTGAACACCCAGAGATGACCATCCCAGGGGCAGAACACGGCAGTTTTGGAGGCACCTGCTCTATCCCTGACGCGCGTTTCCAAGCCTGCAATGGGACACATCACATAGCGAAGCCCTGGGGCAGCGAGCCCAGGGTGCCGCATTCACCGGTCTGTCGGGACACGGCACGGGGGCTCAGCTCCTCTGCAGGGACCGACCCTCGGGATCAGGCACCCCGCTGCTGGTCGCCTCCCCCGCCGCGAGGGGATTTCTCCGTTCGCTTCGTTCGGGAGGAGGTGCAACTGGAGTTTCCCAGCAGTTGGGTCCCGCCCCCGCCCTCCTCCCCTTATAGCCGGGCTGCCCCCGCGCCGGTTTCAGACCCTGTGACAGTGCCGGTGACCGTGACAGGGACGCTGTCCCCCGTCCAGCCCCGCCACCCGTGCCGCCGCCCGGGAGCCGCCGCAGAGTAAGTCAGTCACTGCTCCGTGCCGCCCGTCCGGAGCTCGGCTCTTTCCCCTTCCCCTCGGGCTGGCGTCTCTCGCCTCTCCCGTGCCGCTTCCCCGCTCCGGGCTCACTTGCTGGGGAGCTCAGGGGCTGTCTGCTGGGGGTCTGAGAGTGGGGAACGAGTGGCAGATGCTGAAGGGTGGGTTGCCGGACAGAGGGACAGGTTTCAGCCCCACCTTGTAATTATCTGAATGGGGAGTAAATCGGACCGCTGGCAGGATAACAGCTCCAGGCATATCCCAGGGCTGGGCTCCGCAAGGATATGTGCCTGGTAATTCTTATGTGACAGCTGGATCTGATTCCTGCTGCTTTTCCTCTAAATTTCAGGGCACAGGCTCAAGCAGTGACTACTGTAAACCATTCCCCGCCTTCCTACCCCTGTCTTCCAACACCTTTCCCAAAATCCAGATGTAGGTAGATATTGGGTGCCGAAGCCAGTTCTGGCACTGGGCTCCAGATCCAGCGTGGCACTTCTGCCCTCTCCTCTTTGTCTCTATTTAAAGGAAGTGGTTTTCCCCCAAACCACAGGAAAGTAATTGGATTGTGATTCACTCAGTTTGGCTACCCTGAAAAAACACCATTTCAGAGCCTGGACCCTGGATGGCCCTGGGAAGCCTCTGTGACTTGCGCTCTGCCAGGGTCTCTGTGCCAGTTTCTTCATTGCTATTCTTGCCCTTTTGTGACTGCATTTTCTTAGTCAGGGATGTCCCACAGCTCCTAGGACCTGCCTTTTCCCGGAGCATTGAAAAGCCTGTAGAAATTCCCTTCTATCTTTGTGCAGCAGCCCCATATTGACTGCATCAGCTTCTCAGCACAAATTGAAAAATTCAGCCCGGGGTTTAGGATCCTTGGTGTGTTCAAAGTAGAATTTCCTTTTGAGGCTGCTGCAAAGTGAGGAAAAGACTTTCTGTGACTGGAGCATATGGCTGATCTGGAAGCCATGGTGCCTTACTTTGACACCTAAGTTCAGAGCAGAAAACTCATTCTCCAGAGCATCTGCTGCCTGCCCCCACCAAGGGACTTTGGGGCTTTCCAGTTCTGATAAAGCAAATCACAAGGGAGCAGAGAGCTCAGGTTTGGGTTTGCTTCATTCACCCTCTCTACAGAAAGATGCCTGGAAAGCCAAAGAATTTGAAAGTGCCGAGAGAAGCTCCCAGGGAATTTGTTTATCTTCTTAGTCGCTGTTAGCTCTAGCAGTGAACTTTGCAAACACCAGGCCTTAAAGAAGGATTTGGCTTTGGAACTGTATTATGAAAACAAAACTCTAGACAGCAGCAGCTGGTTGCTCTTTCAGCAGCAACAGTTCAAAACTATGCTGCTGAGATTTGAAGCAAGAAGAAAAAATGAGGTTATTATGGTGCATTTTCTCTGCTTTTTCCCAATAACAGTGTATATAGAGAATTTTCTTTCTCTGTTTGAAAGATTCTCACTAACAACAGGAAATTATGGTTTACTGGACGGTTTTCAGGTGTGTGTCAATAATTTAGGGAAATCAGATTTTCATTTGGAAATGACTGCTGCACTGCACAGCTGTGCATAAAACCATGCACTACACATGGTTTTATCCTGGTTTAAAGCATCTCTCTCATGCCAGGTGAGATGCCCTGGGGTCCTCTGCCTGCTCTGCCACTGCCATTCCCCTGAGTCCCTTGGGTTCCCCATCACCCCCAGCCCTATAGGGGTGCCTGGTGATGCTGAGGCTCATGGATTGAGTCCTCTGGGGAGGTTCTGCTCCTGCCTTGGCTTCTTTACTGGAGACAAGTTTTGTTTTCCCTCAGCTCCCCATCAGAAGCAGAACTTGGCCACCATCAGGATGCTGCTAGAGCACATATTGGGTGGTGGGTGTCTCACAGGGGTCTGCAGATAGGACTGTGGATATGAGCAGCACAGTCAAGGGTCAAGGTGAGGCTCTGGGTGCCCCAGCTCTTCTGTGGACTATGATTTCCCAGGCAGAGCTAGGTGGGAACCCCCGGATTCACGGTGTCTCCATTCAGTACTTAACCCAGATTAAAAAATGGTAGGAAAAAATCCCTCACCTCCTGGGACGGCTCCCAGTTTGCAGAGATTGGATCTGGCATCTCTGTGGACTCTTTGCTTTGATGAATTAGCAGTTTGTTTAGGTGTCAGCACATGGTCTGAGGTACACTAGATTCAAAATGTCTGCACTGTTCTACTGCTTCAAAGATGGTTTGGCCCAGTGCAATTTTCTTGTGTGGGCAGGGATAACCACTTTTCCTCAGGGAACTGATGGGGAGAGACATGGCTGATGCAAATGCAGAGAATAAACTTTGCTAGATAACTCTGGATTTCTGAGAAGCTATGGGAAAGTGAGAGATATCCACTAAAATGAGATATAAATCCTCATGACCTAGGATGTCAGCAGGCTGGAGAGGACCAAAAATCCAAACAAATGTTTGTTAATACTGGCAGCAGCTCAGGAAAAGAAGTCAAGAAGATGTTCAGCAAAGAATTTCAGAATAGGGATAATTAATAAATCTCTTCCCCTCAGTGCTCTCTAGCACACCATGAGCTGCCCCACACCAGTGAGATCATTCTGCATGAAAGCTGTTTTCTTTGAGGAGGAAAAGGAGAAAATGGGAAGGCACTGTGCCCAGAGTCCGGGCTGGGTCCTTCTGTGTCTTGTCTCTGCTCCAAGTGTTTCCCTTGCCCTTGCAACCCAGCCCAGAAAAGCTCCAGCTCGGAGGTAGGTGCTGTGATCAGCAGAGAGCTCGCTGTATCCCACTACAGCTACAGCAGTCACAGCACCACAGTCCCAGTGCTGCAGGGTGTCTGGACAGGGTGGCAGAGGATGCTCTGTGAGCTGTGCTGCTCTTCTGGTTCAAAACCAGAAGTTAAATGTGCTATGTCAGAAATAATTGGAGCTAAAGGCTCCCCTGGCACAAACCATGTTGCCACGTAACAATAATGAGGATGATGATGATAACAGTAAATTAGTAATAACACTGAGTTGGGAACAATGTCAACTCTTGACCTCAAATCATTACATTTCCTAAGACTTGAATTTGAGTTCTGTGCCTGGGAAATGATTTAGCATTTCTCCTGCTAAAAAAAAAATAGGAGCCTGCTGGAATTTTAGCAAGCTTTGATTTGTGAGAAGAACTCAGGCATAGAGGAGCAGCCTGCAGCCATCCAAGCCAGAGCCAAGCTTCTGGCATGTCCTGTCTGCTGCATTGGGCAGGAGCACATGCTGATGGAGGCAGGAGGTGCAGTGCTAGCACATGATCTCCTGCCTGTGCCCCTCAGATGTAACCAGGACCACTTCTTTTTAGCTGAGTATTTCTTGTAGAAAGTGTTGGCATTTTTTCTATAAGTTTCTTAAAAGCATTTCTTACAGTAAGAGCTTGGCTATCTAACAATAACAAGAAGAGATGCACAGGGAGTATTTGGTACCCCTTGACTTTAAGACTGGGGCTGCATTTCAAGGCAGATGTGGGAGCTTGGGTTTACTGGTATTTCCTGCTGCAGATACAAACACAGGCCAAGCAGCAGTGGCACATGATAATCACTGGGCAAGAGTTCAAGTGAACCAAATGTGAGCAAGCATGGCAGCTTTTGCATCGACAGCCTTACCTAGGTGCTTGAGGCTGGCTTTTTTTGAGCACTACCAGGACAAAGTTCTGACAGAAGTTAAAAACTCAGCTTTTAACCAGCTTAATCATTCCCTTATGGACTCTTGTATGTGTGGTGTCACTTCGATGCTTTTAAACGATACATTGCATTCATCTTGCCATTGAGGAAGAATCAAAACTGTTTGAAGTCCACTTTTGTGATCATTATCCACCAAAATGAAAGACCTTAGCCCTTTGGAAAGGGAGAGGTAGTTTCTTTGGTTAGAAAACAAACAAAAAAACCTCCAACCCAATAATGCATTGTTTGAAATAATAGGAGAGAGATAAAGGACTCAGTTGAGTCTGAGTCTGTACTTGAACAAACAGGAAGGAAGGGATTTGGCAGAATTAATCTAAACACAGTGTTGTATTGGGAAATGCAGGTTACGAAAAGAGCCCTACAAAAATTAAGAAAGTCCTAATCACTTACAGAGCATGCCTGTTGCCGTCATTTTTTTTGGTTAGTTGGCTCTTTTTCTGGGTATTTTTGTAGTGGAAGTGTAACAAAAAATGAGCTCTTTTCCACTGCTTTCAGGATTCTAATGGGGCATCCTGCCTAGCATAGCTGGAGTCAACTGCAGGGAGTTTCCTTCTCCCTCCCCTCCTCAGTAGATGTGCTAGGGACATGTAGGTGCACAGATTCAGCCATGGCACAGCTGCTGGCTAACCTGGGATTAGATCAATTAGTTAAGAGTATGGTGCTAATAATGCTTTGGTTGTGGGTCCAATCCCTGTATGGGCCATTCACTTCAGAGTTGGAACTGGTGATCCTTGTGGGTGCTTTCCAGCTTAGACTATTCTGTAACTCCTGTCAGCTGAGCTCTGGTGCTCAGGCCCCGTTTGCTTGCTCATGCAAGCAGAACTCCTTCCCAAATGAGTTTTCACATTTGTTGTGTTTAGAAAGTAGTAGCATTATTAATCCTGAATGCAGCCTGGCATCCAAAACAGGGAGAAGGAAAGGTCTCAGCAAAGCCAGGCTCTCACTGCTCTCTGTACCACTCAGCTGCTACCACTAACTTAATGCTTCTAAGCTCTCCAAGCTGCCAGGAGCCAGCAGGAGAAAACACAGAATGAAAAGCCACAGTCTTCCAACCAGTTTTCCCAGAAATAAATATCACATTTTGTATCAGCATGACACATACCAACATTATAAACTTAACAAAGATATTTGAAGATCACCACATTGTGGCCTTATAACTGAAGCCAAATTCTTCGTTTATTTAAAGTCTAATTTTTCTGCCATTACTCAGTACAAGTAAACCAAAACTTGCCTGAGGAGAGTTCTTCACACAGATGTGCTTCAGTCTCCTAGGAATTCACTTTAAATAAAGCGTTATTAGAATAAGGATTGGAAACTATCAGTCTTTATTTATTTACGGACATTGCGTATTTATAATTGTTACACAAATGGTTATAGTTATACAAATAAATATTTTGCAATATGTTGAACTATAGAGGAACATAATTCTAAATATGAATTCTGAAAAGGAGTTGTAACAATAACAAGTTTCTGTTGTTAATTATTTGTTGTGTAAGAGTGTTGGTGGTAAGGTAGGACTCTGGCAGGATCATGTCTGTTTAAACAAGGCTAAACTACCCTGATTGTTGTGCCTTGTTCCCACTTACCTTGAACACAGATCAGGAAAAGAAGGCCCTGAGTAAGGTGGGCATTGATCTCGGTGCCGTGTAAGGGTGTGAGAGTTTTGTGGTTGCTTTGAAGGCACAGGACACTTATCCCACCCACATCATTCAAGTGCCCATCCATGCTCATGTTGATAGTCACACAGCATCCAATGGGAGAGCTTGACAAGATCATGGTCTCAAATCAGGACATCTGAATCACCCTCAGAATGGCTCTTTGATTTTCTGTAAGTTAGACCAGAGAGCTGCTTCCATTCTCTGCATTATCTGGGATGGTGTTGCTCAGAAATTCTCCTGTGCTCACACCAGACATGTACATTCTCCATGTTGCCCACACATTTGCCTTGCCACACTTTCTCCTTGATATTTTTCTTCCTAACTGTTATAATCTGATCCTTTCTTTTTTTATTTCTCTGAAATTCACAGGCTAGAAGGAAAATGATGAAAATGTTACCTTTTTTCCAAAGCGGTCCTTTTGGAATACGCAGTGGATCAGAGGGCTGCATTGATGCAAACAGGCCATTTGAAAACACTTCAGCATCAGTAGCTGAGCAAGTCCCTGCCTGTCCTGAACCTTCTGCAGATGAAATCTGGTCCAGGGAGGAGAAGATGAGAGAAAGGCCAGAGGCAGCCTGCAGAGCTTCACGTGCCTCTTCCATCACGAGCAATGAGAGTTCCATCTCTGCCGGGGACAGCCCTGAGAAGGGGAACAAAGGAATAAAGGGAATGCTTAAAAGTGCATTTAAAATAGTTAAGAAGACCAAACCACCCAGTGGTAAGTGCTCCTCCATCCTCCTTGCACCACTTCATGGGCCATAATTCCGTCTAGAGGGACTGCATGAGGCAGGGAATTGTCCCCTAGGGGAGACAAAGGTACCGATAGATCAAAGTGACTTTTCCAAGAAGCCTGGGGAAAATTGGGATGAGGGAGACACGACCTCAAGTCCTAGTCCTTTAGTACCAAGGGCACAGCCCTTGAGGAACTGTCCATTTGCAGGTTTTCTGTCCAAAACAAAACTTATTTCTACCTCTCATGGGGGAACAGAGAACTGTGGGTGGGTGAGAAACCAAGGTGTAACTCTCAGCTCTGTTCCTCCATCTCCTCCTACAAAGTTTCATTGTTTTAGTACAAATTATTTCGTTTCCAGAAAAGCCTTTACCTGTCTAATTGGCATGTCTTTCTCCATGTGTCAAATGCTTTCCCTAACTGGCAGTTTTCCTTCTTGGCCTTGAATTTGTTGTTGAAAACGGGCCTTTTGTACTTTTGTTCTTACTGCTGCATTGCCCCATCCCCAGTGTATATTTTTTTTTCTTTTTTAAGCAACCAGATTTTTTAAAGCAACCAGAATTGCAGAAAATGTTCCAGATGAGACACCACCAATGTGTGGTACAATATATTCCTATTTTCCCATCTCAACTGGATATTTCTCACTGAGTACATCCTGGGGTTGTAACTGACATGTTCACTATCACCTCTCAGTGGGGATTTACTAATTCTCCAGGCATCTCTCTTCCTCCTCCATCTCAAGCTGATACACATCCAGCTTGCAGCAGAAAATCATATTTGTTGCTAAGTAACTTTTGTTCTATTGAATTTGTATCTTGTGTTTTGTACCATTAAATTTCAGCCCATTTACTATTCAAGTTGTCCCATTGTTCCTGTAAAATACACCAAGCCCTCAGTTTCAATAATGTCTCTGAACTTTGTGCAATCAGCAGATGCCAAAAGGGCACTCCCAGCTTTTGTGCCACAATTTCTGAGGACAAATGAAGTAAGATGAGTTTCATGAATAATGTAAGCCTTCTCCGCCCAGGGTCCTCCATGCAAACATTACACACCTAACAAATCTTATTTTGGGATATAACTTTGCCATTTTAACTAATAATTTCCCAGGTTTCAGTCTCAAGTGACTGACTAGTTCAGATAAGATAGTTCAATTTTATTTGTCTTGCTTGCTAAACCTGTCCTCCCAAACAATTTCACAGGTCAGGTTGTGCCAGATCTATTTCTGGAAAAACCATGTGGTATTTCCTTTAGCACATCTTTAGTTACATCTTTCCATCAACATTATTTCTAAAGCCATGCTTCTGACTTGAGATCATATTAATGGGAAGGGGGATGAGCAATAACTAACCAACTAACTCCACAAGGCTAAATTTTGGAAAAAAATTATAGGTGGCCCATGAATAGCTGTCCATATGCAACACACTGGTGATGGGTACTCAAATATCCATTGCCCCAATTACAGGCAAGCTAGAAATAATCTGATCTTTAAATAAACAGGTTTTCTATATGGTGTAGGAGCCCAAGAGCTAGCATTTTGGAAGTATAAGCATTAAAAAAAAATATTTCAGAGTCATCATTTTTTATAAAACAGAAATCTAAATCTTCACTCTTGGTTAAAGAAAGGCTGTTCTTTTTTCACCAGTCAAACAAGTCATGGATCTCCTTGGAGAGCAAAAGCTTTGTGATGCCATTCAACATCTGTTTGTCCTGGAGAAGAGCCTGTCTAGCAAAACTGAGGAGGGACTGAACACCAGTCAGAAAGACATTGAGTCTGTCTATGAAGTTCTGAAGCACAAAGTCTTCAGCACCTTGAAAGATTCTGTGCTGCTTGCAAAAACAAACCCAGACCTGCTGCAGCAGGCAGTGGAGGCTCTGAAAGAGCAGGAGAAAGAGGATCAGAACTACATGTCAGAGAATCCACCTGACCAAAATATGCAATTTAGACCTAGAAAATGGAAAGAGCTTTGGATGGCTACAGTAAAGGAGTCGGTAGAGGCTCGAATGAAAGACACAAGCCGTACTCCTAGAACTGAGAATCTCTCTGCAGTTGGCCAGAACCTCCTGCACATGGGAAAGACAATGAAAGAAGATTTGACAGTGGTTGCCAAATACATTAACAAGCTTTATCCTCCTGAGTTTAATGTATTCAGCATATATGCAGAACTCTACCACAATTATTTTGCCTCACAGGCAAAGAAAAATGCTGAGTCTCATCTGGAAGACAAGGATATTTACCTTCTTCTCTCATGGGTGCACAACTTTTATCCAAAGTAAGTGGGCTTTTATACATATTTACCCCTGGCAATCAAAACAGGCTCATTAGCTGCAAACCCAGGCATTTGCTTGATTTATGAATTGGTATTACTGTGGTGCAGTCCAACACCTGGCTACGTTCTGGTGTTACTGATGATGTGCTGATTTACACTCCTTGCCAGAACAGCCAGAAGGGACACACTCAGGACTGCTAGTCTGTAAATGAAGGGCTGTTCTACCATTCTGAGCAACAGACATACATCCAGATGTTATGGGCTTCGTTTAAGGGGTAAATTGGTCAGGTTCATTACCTTGATATCTATTCCAGTTAGACCTGGGCTCACACTTGGAAAATTTGGAGATTTCAGCCCATTGTACCACAGGGCAGACAATAAATAGAACAACCTGAGATGCAATTATCCTGGGCATACTACCCACAGTTTGTTTTCCTTGCCTTTAGGAGATCCCCTGTGAGAGGACACCCTCAGCCAAGGGTCCCCATAAACCCTGTATGTTATCAAACTGAAAATATTGCTTTTTGTGGCTAATAGTACTGGGTGGCAAATTGAGGGCTTTCACTTTCTTTGGTGGAAACCAGTAAAGACACCAGCAATGTTTCTTCTGTTCTAAAGTCATTCAGCCTTCACCTCCACTGTTTCCTTATCATGTTTCACTGATGAGCATAATGATTCAGTGTTGATCCAGGAAGTTTTCCTCAGCCAGTGTTGTGCTCTAGGTCAGGATATTCAGGCCTGAACCAGCCCATGTTTGGAAGTGTGCAGTTGTGAGGAGTAGGGCTCAGCCAGAGCAGCTCAGCCCAGCACTGGAGAGTAGCAACTGCTTTGAGAGTGTTACCAGAGGCCATGTCCAGGTGTCTGCTGAGGGACCACCTCCCAGCCATCAAACACCAGCTTTTCACCTGCTCACCTCCCTGTATTGATGGAGAGAGGTCATGTCCAGGGGCTAGATTCCCCTGCTTGCTTCAGGTGCCCCATCCCCACCAGCCCACAGTGACTGGTACTCAGGAGTTTGACAGACCATGACTCCATTCCCAGGGTTGCTTGTGGTCCCACCCTCACAGGTCTCACCCCTGCCACATATTCATTCAGCTTTTCCAAGTCTTGCCTGGACTAAGGACAATGGACATTTCCATCTGTTTTTTCACTGATATCCTCAAGAAGTGTTAGTGATTTGCATCAACAACTGTCTTGAATTACACTGCCCTTGGAAAATGCAATTGTTTGGCTTTTTTCATTCCAGAGACATGAGAAAAGATCATGCTTTAGCCATGGAGTTGGATAAAGTTAAGCTTGGAAGCCTTTTGCCTTCAAGTCTGAGCAAAGAGCTTGAAAATAAATACCTTGACAGTGAAGAGGTAAGAAAGGTTCAATCACTCCTCTTCTTCCTTTCACTGCTCCCATATGACTCCTCAGAGAAGCTGTGACTTGTCCTGCACTTCTTGTGTGACTTGTCACACAGTTCTTCACCAGGGAGCCACACACCCTTCCAGGGAGAAGCAAAGGTGTTTGTTTGTTGTGGGGGAACAGGTCTGCTAGATGGGACTTGCAGAGCAAACTTCTGCTTAGCCCTGGGAGCCATAGGAAAAGAACTGCTCTGTTCCTGTAAATCATGTGGTAGGAACAAGGGGAAAATCCAACAACAGATATTTATGGGCAACTTTCCAATTTTCTGATAAATCCCCAGAGGGATTTATGATCCCTCTCACAGGAATCTCTGAAGGATGTTGGATTACTCCTGGTCTCTGCAGAGGTGGCAGACCTTGGATGAGTGCAAGACATGGAGATCTGGTCTTGACAAATCTGTTTCTTTGATGGAGAATCGCCTGGTCTGCAGAAAATAAAAGTTGCTCTGGTTTTTGTATCACCCTTCCCTTAATGGAAACAAGAAGCCACTTTTACAGTACTCCCATAGCTTAGTGCTTTTGGCACTTGGGGCTGGAATTCCTGGAAAATGAGAAGATGAGTTCCAAGTTTAGATGTAGTCAGTGATGGTTTGCATATGGGAGAGGTGGTGTGAGGTCTGCAAAGCGCATGAACAGGGCACTGGAGGATCAGCAATATGTGCCAGGCACTGCACAGACCATTTCCAAAGCTTCACTGCAGCACAGAGGGGTCAGAGCAGAGAAAACCTGGGAGCATTTTGCTTCCCTCTCCAGTGCTTATGTGGCGTCAGAAAAGCTCATGAAAAAGGATTGCAAAAGCAGATAGCTCTGAGTGTGAAATGCAGTGTGTGGTTGCAGGAATTTGGGCTCTGGCACATGTAGCTGCTACAACCTTCCTACCCACTGCTCCCCTCCCTGCCCTCCTGATCCTCCTGATGTGGAGGTGTGATGGGATCTTCACTCCTACCTTAAAATACTCAACTCACTGTTGCTTAGGTGGATATTATGAGGGGGTGGTCCTTGTGCTATGAAGTAATGGATCAAGCATCTCCTAACAAGGAGCCTTTATTTCCCAGCCAGGGCTGAGGAAAAAGTCTGCTGAGCCAGGCAAAAGGTGCGTGGGCGAGTACAACCTGCAGAAGGCAGGATCTGTTGCATCCATGTTGCAGTAAATGCCATTGTTCTTCCTTCCCTAAAGGTTACTGTCAAAAATGCACTGAGCAGATGTTTAGATAAAGAAATCCAAAGATGGAAAGAAGACAAGGAACCAGAGAAGCTAAATGGGCATTTTCAGAGTGAACTACTAGGAATATTTGTTATCCAGGTAATACAGAGCTGTAAAACAACTGCATCCTTTACCTACTTAGGATTTGAGACTGACTATGGTCAATGCAGAAAAGGAAAACACCAAGTCACTTGTGTAGAGTGGTAGCAGAGGTGGGTGGTACAGGGAGGCTCAAAAACATTGTCTGTCTTGGGTCTGGTGTACCATGTGATGAAGGCAAACACCTCTATGAGTAAAACAAGAAGAAAAACTGCCTTCATTCTGCCTGTGCAATTTCTTCTGCATCCCCAGCAGCAGAGAGACAGGAGACAGGCTCAGTTGATTTAGAAATGGGGTATCTGTTTCTTCCTCCCAGGGAAAGTGCCACAGGCAGAGCTACCCCTTTCCCTCCTCTGGCTGCAGAGGATTAGTTGAGTTTATTTTTAAAAAATAAACCCCTCATATGTTGGGGTTGTTGTGATTAAATTCTTTCTTTAAATGCAATCTAGTGACATTAAAAAAAAACAAACCAACCCCCAAAAAGAAACAAAACCAAGTGTCAAATTGCCTACTTTCTCAACTGTTTTGTAGATTTTCTTCATGGTCCTTTTGGACCTCTCAGTTAAGTATAGCTGCTTTGTATGGTCCCTCAGTTGCAGGGGGAGGATGCGGGAGAGCTGGGTGCAGTTACCTCAGTAAAGGATCTGCAGCCTCTTTACCCAGCAAACGTGGCCTTTTTGGAGTAGGCAACATTTAAACTTGACCTTGCTTGTTTGATAGAGTATCTACAGCAGCCAGAAGCGAGCTGAGGACATCAGCAAGGCCGTGGGTGAGGAGCTGTCCCATCGGCTGCTGAAGGAGCTGCCAGCCTTCCTGAGGAGGTGAGGTGGTGAGGGGCTGTGGGCAGCAGGGCTGGCCAGCACCTGGGCAACCACTCACCCACCTCTCCTCTTCCCATCTCCCCTCCAGCTACAGGGATGCCTTTGAAGACTTCAGGGAGAAAAGCAAGAAGCACAGATACTACAAGCCTATACTGATTGCAAATATTAACAACTGCTGGAATTTTAGGTAAGGGTCCAAGAGAAAAGGGTTTGCTCCTTCCTCTGCAGCCAATGTATAGAGGGGAAGTACTCCAGAGTGAGCAGAGGTAGGCCCATCTGCCTGCAGAAGGTTTGGAGACCTGTGAATTTCTCTCTCTCTCCTCTGAGGATAGACTATTCTGACCTGACTGGTATTTTCTTGCAGAGAATACTCGGAGAAATACATGGCAGAGAAGGATGACAGTAAAGCCGATATCCTCAGCACCCTCACCGATATTGAAAACAGTGGCTTTGATGTCCTGCTTCAACAGCTCTTTGCCCAGCTCAAGGTACCATATCTGTGCCTCACACCCTCCTGCCCCATGGCTCAGGTGATACCAGGGCAGGGCACATCTGTTGCTCACATCTCTGATTCAAATCAGCCAAGTTCAGAAGGGACAGGATTGGTCCTAATCCGACCTGCTGCTGGAAAAATCCCACTAAGCCCTCCTTGAGCTGGTCCTCAAGCCTGCAGGCAAAATGGGTGCAGTGACATATGCGTGACTGTGCAGCTGAACATAAAATCTGCTGATCACATCTGAGACCACGGGTGCAGCAGGGAGAGTCTCAGCCTGCAGCTGTTTGCTCTCCACACTGTAGGAAGCCATCAATAATGACATAAGCTGCAATTACGCAGCTTTAAAGTTACCTGAAGGGCATTTTTGTACTTTTGGCTTCCTTTTTTGGGTTTGTTTGTTTTTTTTTTTGGATTGTTTAAATATATGTATAACACAGTTTTTTCAAGATAAGTAATTTTGGTGGAGGAAAAGGAAGCGTAGGAGTCAGGAATGTTCAGCCACAATCTCTCCTGCTTTCTCTGTAGAGCCTTTTGGAAGGCATGAGAGAACAGGGGTGTGGTTTTTTTCATATTTATTTACTGTAGCTGCGAAAAATTATGATTGAAAACATCTCATAAGGATTCATGTTTTTCCCCTGGTGGTACCATAATTCTTTAATCAGACAAGACAGTGAGGGAAAAAAAAAAGCAGAAATAATAAGAACACCTCCAATATGAACTTTTCAAGCCCTTGGTCTTCTTCACCATGAGGAACCAAGAAGGGGACACAACCCCTTGTTCCCCTGGCCCTGTAAGGCATCACCACACACCCTTGCACAGGACTACACACCCTGCTCTCACTACATGGGATACTCTACACGTAGAAATGACAAATATACATATGCATAGAATTTGTTTGAGGTAACTTAGCAGATTTTCCTTTTTTTCAGCCAATGTTCAAGAAGTTTACAGAGAATAAGTGGGACTCCAGCAGTGAAATAATGAATGAGATCATTAAAACCACTAGCAAACATATTTCAGACTTCAAGACCTTAAAGGACCCATTTTACCATGTAAGTCTGAGAGAAATATTAGAGGGATTATGGGATGCTGAGGCTGCATTTTCATCTCTGATCATCTGTGGCTTGAGTTGCCTTGACCTCTGGTGGGCTGGCCTGGCATCAGGCAGGGTTTCCATTAGCATGCAGTTTACCCAGATTAGGCACATAAATCTTACACTCCTCTGACAGAAGCAGACTCCTTCAGCTCTGCTGCACTGCAGAGCAAACCACCCCGATGTAGAGAAAGTGCTTTAGAGACCACCCAACACGTGGCTTTATTTACAAGTTTGGTTTAGCAATCTTGAAACACAGATGCAGTTCTGCAGTTCTGCACTGTGGTTCAGTCTCATTGCTCCTTTAATTGCCTTAGGGACTGGAGGAGGTGGATGCAACCGGGACAAATCCCAGAGAATTGAGCCAGAACCACATCCTCACTGGTGCTGGACTATATATGAAATAACATCATATAAGACAATATTTGATTTCCTGCCTTTGCCTTTTTAGTAGCTGAGACAAATGATGATGTTTTATGTGTTAGAGAGAGGAACAGGAAGAGCAGCATGAATTCCTGTTTCTCTGGGATAATGTTACTCCTTGCACATGGAGATCTTTTCTGTGCTTTAAACTCTTCCCAGAAGGAAACAACACTTGGAAATTCCCATACTTAGAGCACAAAGAAATTCCCAGCATCTAGGATGTGGTGTAACCAGTCTTGGAAGGTTGGCAGCTAGGGTTGTTCCTGATGCATAATCAACAGCAGGCATTGGTGAGGCATGTCTCACAGCACCCGGGGTGGTTTTGCGCTCCATCCACACACATGGTTTGTTCTGTCCCCAAGCAAAAGAGAGATGGATGATGATTCCCTCCTCTCCTTCCCACCAGGCTATCGTTGAGAAGATCCACGCCCGTTTGGTTAAAGAGTACATTGTGAGGCTGCTGAAGAGGAAGGTCAGCCTGAAAACACCAGCACAGCAGCAAACTCTGGCCCAACACATCTCCAAGAATGCTGCTGACCTGGAAGCCTTCTGCACCAGCAATGTACGTGAGTGCTCTTGCCATGAACATGTCAGCACAGGGCACAGACGCACTGAAAAACAGGAAAATAATTCTGGGAACTTTTATTAACCTTTTCAACTCAGCTTAATTTCCTGAAAGGCAGGACCTTAGGCAGAAAGAGGTCTTTAAGTGCTTGTAGGCAGAAAGACTCCCCTGTCAGCAGCCTGCCCCTCCCTGCTTGGAGAGACAAAGGAGGATTTCATCTTCCTTTGTCCCATAGTTAGTTTCTTTTTGAAGGTTTATATTAATAGGGTCAGAAGACTTAGACAATCTTTTCTGGTTTCAGTACAGTGTCAGTGGTGTCTGAATTTCCTCTTACCCTTGATTTTCCCCACACTGCAGCTTTTAGGTCAGCCAGGGGCTAAAGCAGGTAGTGCAGGCAGTATGGTATGCAAGGAATTTCTTCATGAGAGCCACAGCTGGAACACCCCTCTCTGTGCATTGAGATCATCTCCCTCCTTCCCTGTCCCTAATTTTGCCTGCAAAAAAAACTAACAGCTAAGCCAAAACCTGCCCTCTACCACCCCATGCACGTTTCACTGGAGAAGGAACAAGTCTGAGTTTCACATAGAGTGGGTAGGAAGTCAGGCAGCTGCACCTTGGAAATTCCAATGACCAAGAAAAAGCTCCAGTTGGGGTTTCTACCTGATTTTGGTAATACCTGGAGATGCTAAAGGCAGGCTTATGTTTGGATCTGGGGCAGAGCAGCACGTGGCAGTGACTTACCTGGCCCATCAGACTTTGTACACACATCAGGCAATGCAGAAACCCCAGGAAAGGGAAGTGAGCAGAGAGAATCTGCTGAGGTGAATGTGGAAGTCTCAGTCTTAGGGCAAACCACACACCCCTTGTGTAAGAGGATTAAAAACCATCAGAAAGCTAATCCAGTTTTTCCAAGGCTGCCTCAGGCAGAAACACCCCTGAATACAATGAGGCACCTAAAATCACTAGTGTGTCCTTTCCACTTGCCAGGAAACAGCCTCAGGAGGCAGCTCCTGGCGTGAGGGGTGGTTTGCACCCCCATGATGTCCTGCTAACCACTTTCTCTTCTCACAGGGATCTCAAGCCACATGGCTGAATTCAGCACTCCCCAAACTGGCTGAAATAATCCGTCTTCAGGATTTAGGTGCTATTAAAATTGAAGTTGCAACACTCGCCACAACATACCCAGATATCCGGTAAGAGATGCTGAAACAGATTTGCTGCTACTCATAAGGAATTTTAATTGAGCCAGAAAGCAGTCAAATATGAATATAGGTGAGGTCCCTATAGCCTGAGCCTATAAACCTGGGTGGGAGCTGCCTTGCAGGGTGTGGCAATCCCAGTCCTATCAGAAAGCAAAGGAAGATATGAATAAAAGGCTATTGATATAGTCCAAATTCTGGCCTGATTTTCTCCTTTA
Source organism: Illadopsis cleaveri (assembly GCA_013399915.1). NCBI lineage: Eukaryota > Metazoa > Chordata > Aves > Passeriformes > Timaliidae > Illadopsis > Illadopsis cleaveri. The sequence goes on along the minus strand of VXBB01014235.1, from coordinate 379,294 downwards.
CCTTGGAGATTCCCTTCCCTATCTCAAACATCCCAGGACAGTGCAGGGTCTTGTGCAGGACTGCCAGATGCTGAGCTGGCAGCCACAGGGGACATCAACATGCAGCACAGGGTAGGAGCCACATCCTGGTGCAATGGCCCTGACATGTGGAGGTGTGTGGGAGGAAATAAGACCTGCCTGTTTCTTTTCCACAGGAAAAGGCACCTGGAAGCGTTCCTGCACATCAAAGCCAATTTGTCACGCAGTGAACTCAAAAGCATCCTGGGCTACTTGGCAGACAGCACCGCATCCACACAGCCCAGGGCCCCGCTCTTCTCCAACATAAACGTGTCCTAGACCAAGGGATGCCTTGGCACTGCCCTGTGCTGGACTGTGGGGTGAGCTGGGGATGGAGACCTTCTTCTGGAGTGATGCAGGGCACACACTGCCACCTCTTCCTGTGGCAAGTGCTTTGTTTCAATCTGGTGCTCAGCATCTCTGTGGGAGTCATCGTCCTCCATGTGGGGCTGGGTGCAGGGTGCACCCATGGGAGTGCAGTGCCCACAAGGATCTGAGCTGCTCCTCACAGCAGTCTTGGATTCCCCCTGAGGTCTCCTTGGTGCCACCACATTCTCTGCCTGGACATTGCCCTGGTGCTCTGAATTCCATCTACCTCTCAGGGTGCCACAAAGGCCACATCAGACCAAGCAGGCACCAGCTGTGTAGCTTTTTGTCTTCTAAGGAAATGAAGGAAGACAAAAACTGGAATCAAAATTAAGAGATGTTGAAAAAGTCCCATGTGAGCATGCTTGCAATCCATCTGCCTTCCTGGGAGCTGGGCAGGGTAGCTGTGTTAGGCTGGTGGGAGAGGCATGAGGTTCGTGGTGAGGCGAAGCTGCAGCTCTGCCATGGTAGGGCTCCTGCCAGCCCCCTTGGAGCAGCTGCCTGCTCTGATCCAGGGCAGCAGCACTGCCTTGGGGTTTCCAGTGGAGAACTGGCCCTGGAGAACGTGTGCTTCCTTCACCTCTGTGAGGTGAGAACACCTGGGCCCCTGGCAGCCAGGCCCTCTGCAGTGACACCATCCAGTGCATCTGCATGGAGGGACTCCTGCTAACAGAGGCTGGGAGCAAGCTGCCTATTGCAATGGATTATGTGGGCTAAACCACCATCTAGTAAGCACTTTGGATATTACTGAAGTCCTCCTTATCAAGGAGAGGACTTTTCCAGACCCCATTAACAACACGGGCTTTGAATAAGGTGTGGAACTGGTCTCAAATATCATCAATACATACTGAGCACCCTCTATGTGTCACTGTTCTCTTGCTCACTCTTTCCCCTCTTGCTGTGAGATAGATACGATATGAAAACACAAATGGGTCTCTTGTGAAACTGTTTTGTTGCTTACAGCCCAGTTTTTTTTTGGGAACCTAATCACTTGCCAAAACAACACTGTGTATATTTGGAGACCTTTCCCTTCTGTTTTCCTCTATTTGAACTTTTGTATCAGTCTGTGGAAAGTTAGTCCGGAAGGAAGATGCCTGATGACTGTGCAAACTATATAATGTATTTATATGTATATGCAGTATATCAGTGGTGTATTTTTACACCCAATTTTATTTTTTCTCAGTTAGAGATACTAATTTGCAATGTTTATAATAAACAGTATTCATATATGCTAGAAAAGTGACTCATTTATTCTGTCTCTGGATGTTGTTTCCTGTGTTGCCCCAGCCATGTCCTTCAAAAGGTCCCAGCCTGCTGGGGTGAATGTCACCCACTGGTTCCAAGCAGGGGGTCTTGCTGGACTGTAGACAGACTGGAGAAGCATTGCTGCTGCCCCTGTAAGACATTCACTGAGCACAGTGGGCTGCTCACTAGCAGTGGCCAGTGGCACACACTCAGAGGAGTCTTCCACCAACAGGTCCTTTGGCAAAATTGTGCCCTGAGTGAAAAACAGTGCTTTGGTTTTAGCCTTCTGCCTGGCCACAGGCAGCACAAATCACCCTCTCCTTCCTTAAGCACACTCACACAAAACTCATATAGACACATGGGTTAAAAAATTATTCTTTAAACACTCGTCTCAGCTACAGTTTAAAGCCAAATGCCAAAATGATTTCTGACTGTGCTGAGCACTCATGACAACTGTCACCTATTGGGTAACATTTTCTTTCCCAATTAGTGAAAGGTCATTTTATTGCTATAAAAATACGTATTTTGATTTAGAGATCTGTTAAAGGCCTACAGAAATGCATCATACAAGTGATTGCACTGATCTTTAAAAAAAAAAAAAAAATCCAGCTAAGTAAGTGCCCAAAGGGAAACAGTATCTATTTATATATCATAATTAGCATGGGTAGGAGAGAATGATTTTCATACACATTTCATAAGCCATATGGAAGTGCATTGTGTGATTCTTTTCATCCTGCTATAAAACCCCAGCTTTCATCTCTAATGAGCCCAGAAAACTAATTTATTTATCTTCCACATGACTCGACATTTACAATGGCATTTATTTATAGGTGGCATGTTACACATAGCCAGGTAGTTTCAGGAGGTTGCACAAAAGTTTTCTGATAACAGTGTTAGTTCAATATGATAAATAGCACTTCTAAAAACTAAGTAAATAACGTTTTCTGAGGGCAGTGTGGCTCGATTTTTTTATCATGCAACCTCTGCTGGTGCTGATGCCTGCCTGTCCTTCCTTGGAGGCAGAGCGGATAGCCAAGATAAAAAAAAATAAGATCAATTTTACAGAACAGTTAGGAAGGCTGGTTCCTGAGCACAGCTGCTGTGGCATTGCCAGCTTTCCCTGTTTGCTGTCAGCAGTGTCCCCAGCACATCAGTGCACAACAGCCACCACACCGGGCACGGGCTGAGCTCAGACATACACACACTCCTGGCTCCCTACCCATCCATCCCACCTGGCACTTCCATCACTTGACAGAAGACTTGCAATTTGCAGTGCAATAGACAAAAGGACACAAACCAGAGCATAGCAGGGGGTGGCCTGAGGCAATACTACCTCCTCTGCTCCTGCAGGAGCCACCTGTGGTGTGCCGAGTCCCCAGGAACACCTGGGGAACTTCTGACCTTTCTGCAGGGAAAGCCAAAACCTCCAGACAGCTCACAGACTCTCCTCTAGTGTGAAAATAAAAAGCAGGAATGTTTTGTTAAAGCCTACTGAGAAACTTTGGGAACTGCTGACCTGGAAATGAAGGGTTAAGAAGCCAGACTGCCAGCAATTCCTTCCCTTTGAGCTTGGATCATCTCTAAAATCCACTGAGAAATGACAGCACTGGACTAAAGGCCACAGGATTTACTGATGTGCTGATTTTAAGAGAGACACACTAGAGCAAAGCGGTTTGGTAGGTGGGCTTTTCCAGGTGGACAATTCTGGCTTCAGTGACATGCCTGGGTGACACATACCTCACCTACTAATTGCTGTAAAGCAGGAAATGTATGAGCAATTACATCTTCACCAAGGATTTGGCAACAATTTGCCAACATCCATTTTCAAATCCTGCATTTAGCATAGCTAATATGAACTTTATTAGAAAAAAAACCTGGAAACCCTGCTCCAATGGGAAGAGACTTGAAGCCTGGCAATGCATGGAGCATCCCAGAGGAAAGGTGCACCTGCAGTGAGTGGGGCAGCAGAGCCTCCTTCCCAACAGGAATTAGGGCACACAGGCTGCAAGTCCTGCATCCCCCAGGATGGTTTCACTTGCTGCTCCATCCCTTGCCTTCTGCTTGGGTCAAAAGCCAGTACTGGGGACCAAACAGGCAGGAGCACCAGAAAGGAGGGATATTTTGGGAATGAGCTAGAGGTAAGTGAGCTTAAATGTGGCTCTAGCAAAATCATGCTTTCCTGTGCTGTAGATTGAAACCCATGAGAATAATTGCTGCCTTCCTGCATGACTTAGAAGAGGATGTGGCCACACCACCACACTGATAACCCTGAAACACAAAATAGCTTTCCTGTACCCACAATAATAGAGATGGCAGCTAATATCAGGGGATTTCAAGAATTACTCATCAATGCAGGAAACATGGATTTCCACCCTAGCAAAAAACAAGTCCATAGTGATGGGAAGAGAGGTGAATCCCACTTCCTAGGAAGAAACCAGAGGAAATGCAATTGAGCACACACACACACACACTAGGCTGTTCAGGAGCATGTTACAGAGGAAAAGTTAACTGTGTTTTTTTAAAGCAGTGTGAAGTTTTTAAGATTACCAAGAAGTGAATGTTCACACCTGCTGGACACTATTTCTCCTTGCTACCAAGGGCTTTCTGCTCTAGAAATCAGGTTTTAAAAACCCCTTTTGAACTGACCAGCTTGAAGGCTTTCCTACAGAGACATTTTTCATCTCTTCTCTGGGTCTTTTCCTCAGGTATTCAGTTCCTTCTTTCCCCTCTCCACAAGTCTCCTGGTATCTCCCAGCACTACCCAATGAGGCCTTGGGACCACATTCTTCCAAGTCTCTCAACCTTCCAGCAGATAGGACACACCAGGGCAAATTATGTCTCAGCACCCAGAAAAAGCATCATTTGAGATCGAGGAATTCAGTGCTATTTATCCAAGTAGTTTTTATCCAAATAGGACAGAGCACTTGAGCTGTAATAACTCTCATAATGGACTAATAAAAGAGAAAAACTTATTATTAAGCAGAAAAGTTGAGCTCTCAAAAGTACTCCTCTCAAATGGGAGGAGGTTATAACAAGCCCTTAGGCAGAACAATATTGGTCCTGGAGTGTTCAAGAGATTTTGAGCCCTATCCCAAAGGCGAGAGGCCAATCCCCAAGTCCCACTGGCAAGAGCAGTGTAGCTGAGAGCTCAACCAAGTGCACAGTTTAGAGAAAATAGCAGGATAAAGTTAACAGTGCTATGTCCTATTCAGCAGAGGGCTGTTTCTGCTCTTTGGTTTCATTGCAGCCCCTTGTACTGTACACTAAGGCTGCAAGAAGTGGTGAAAACCATCTGGGCTGCGAGACAGGGACTGTCATCTTCATGCTGCTGCACAGCAGACCCCTTGTCTCAGCCAAGGTCCTATCCCCAACTTCTCTCATTGTGATACACCCCCTTCCCAATCTGCATGGGGCTATGCAGAACCAAAAACCTTGCCTGAATCTATCCACTCCCCCTGTTCAACATGTGGTGAGTGCCAGAGGTATTTCCAATGCCCCAAGAGAGGCATTCAGCCCAGCAGGATCCTGGCAGCCACCTGCTTGTGGCAAGCTTGTGCAGACACTCCTGGACCACGCCAGTTTTGAGGCAGGTGGGTGTGAAGGAATGCCACCTGAAGAGGTCACACTGCATTCAAAGGTGTCATTGCTGTTCTGCCTGGACACAGGTGGTTTGCAGAAAGAAGCTCTGAGCAGCATTGTGTCCCTCTTCCAGGATGCAAAAAGATCCCTCCTAAGATTTCCTGGAAAAGAGTTACTGAAAAAGGGGAGGAAACTCTTGCACATGCTGTGTGAGCTAGACCTGCTGCTGGAGCAGCCTTGGCAGCTTGGAAAGTTATCACAGGTAAGATCCTCAGGTTAGTGCTGGAGCTGGCAAAAAAACCCAGCACAAGTAGTAATCCAGATAACCTTAGCTGTATGTCAGTAAGGGAAACACAGGAGGCTGCAGAAGGTGGGAGAGTCCTCAAGTATCTGCCATGCCTCTGGTCATGTTCAAAACTCTTCTGTAGCTCTTTGTTTAACTGTCCAGCTCAGCATCTCGTTCAGATCCATTAAAAATATCACCAAGACTAAAGTATTACTGTGGAATGCGTGAACTGCCCAAGCTCCCCTTTTTGTTTGATTTGATTTCTCTACGAAGCTTCTCTCAAAGGGCTCAGATTGCATTTACTTGGGGAATATTTTGTCAGATCAGCATGTACAGCATGAAATCAATAGCAGCTTTTGAAGAAAGACCAGATTCATGCATTGTCCAGAACAACTTCTTCAGCCAATTTTTCTTGGGTGGAAACCACATTTAAGAAAAGGACAAGTTCTACCTTCCTTTGACCTACCTCAAAACCCTCCCCTCAATATTCCCTGTAGACCACAGGCAGAACCCCATCTCTCCATGTAACATTATCATTGTATAAAAGCCCATTTCTGTACAAAATAACACTCCATCTATCCAGATATGATGTTATTCTTTCCAGTGTAATTTTCTACTATCTCACATGAACAGCTCTATTCTGCAAGCTTCAGCTTATTATTCAAAATTATAAATTGCCCATTTTCATACATTTCAATATAACTTGAATTAAAAAGCAAATTCCTGCTTTCAGTAGTACATGAGCAATGTTAATGTGCAAATTATCATGAAGAGAATCAACACACAGCAGATTTCTGCAATCTGTTTACCTCTTTATACACAGAAATATCCTCTATAGGGGTGCTTTCCCCGCAGCAATAGAGGCAATACAATCTATATGTTTTTGAGAGCAGATAACTGGAGTTATGATGAATACACAGATAATTTCTTAGTCAAAGGCTCGTGCATCACAAATGCACAGAGTGCCCCCACACAGATGCTACTGCCATAACAACTGTTTTTCTTACAGACACTCTGTATCAAGTCTTTGCCCAGTTTCAGACCTTCAAAGAACAGTTTTCTGGAAATTCAACACTTTTCATCCACAGAAACTGGGCAAAACAGGATATTTGGTTTGGCAACTCAAACTGTGAAGTCTGGTCCCCAAGAGGTGTTGTGCTGATGTGTGAAATCCCCTTTCTCTTCCCATGCTCTGCCACAGTGTGGGCTTAGATGAGTCCCAGCACGGGTTTTGGTCATTTCCTTCTGCTAACTTTCTCTGCAACGAAAATACCAGAAAATTCAGGCCATAAGAGCTCACATTGTTGTAGGAGCTTTAACATATGATGACAGAAATGAAAACAACATGCAGAAGACTCTTCTGTCCTGTCCAGGTCCATGAGCCATCAAGAACCTCAGTGTTCCTGATGTGCAGCTCCTGCCTAATGTAAAAAATTACTCAAAAACCAGAAAACATGCCATCATTTTACAATCTCTACTATTGCTACTTCCAGTATTCAGGACTGTCAAATGAGCAGTCCTGAAATTCTGAATTCTCTTCATTCTGTAGCTTTTGCTGTACAAATATTTGCAGGGTATGCCCAAAAGGACAAGGTGGATGCCAATCACTCAGAGGCTGAAGTGGCTGCTCTCTTGAGCCAGTGATGAGTTATGTAGTTGGCTTTTTAGGTGTTTCATCTGTGTGTCATTGGGGCAGCCTGTTAGATCTGGTGCAAGAGGTGTTCTTCTTTAGGACAGGCTGAGAAGTCACCAGGGCCAGGGGCAATGTCACCTCTCTTAGCAGCAGAGCTGTTTGTTAGACAGCTGCTGGAGGAGGAAAGTCTCTGCCTATGTGTGTAAGATGGGAAACAACCAGCAATGCAATCAAGTGGTTGTCCATCTCCTTGATAAGAAGGGAACAAGAAGAGTTCCCAGGAGAAATGTGGTACATGTCTGGACATCCTGGGAGGATGTCAGAGGAGGATGGCTGTGCTGTGGAAGGGAAGGGTGACCTAGCACCAGCACCAGGAAGGGAAGACAGAGCTGGTCTCTGAGCAAAGCTCTTTAAATACTGCCTCTGTCAGAGGTTCCTGATGGGCACAAACCACAGCACAGGAGCAGGAAGAGGCAGGAAGCCTCTCTGGTGGAGCATTCCTGCAGGTTGTGACTCTGGCAGGCCTTTTGTGCCTTCGTTTCCATCTCTCATGAGTACAAGCCATGGAGTTCTCAGGTGCAAGAACAGGTTATGAACACCTGGCTGTACTTGTGCTCTGACTTCCACCTGGCTTGGGTGACTGCAGCATGAGGTGACTGGGTAGGATGGGATGTCCCAAGCAGATCATGGCATTCCATTTCCAAAGACACAACAAAACCACTCAGGGGCTGAAGCACTGTAACACAGTGGCCCAGCTCCCCTAGATACTCCTAGCCAAGGGCATGACAAGTGATCAGCAAGGGTATCTCCTGGGGGCCTTGGTGTGGGTCTCCAGTAGACAGCATGAGCTGGGGGCAAGTGTCTGGACATAGGCAGAGCCACAGGAGAGACATCAGAACTGTAAGTGAAAGCCAGGGAGACACAGTCTTCAAGGTCAGATGATGACTAGCCTAGGACGTGTGGGTCTATATTTGGCAGTGATGCAATCAGCTGGAAGCATATGTTCATTTTCCCTTGAACCATAGGAAAGGCAACGGCTGCCAGAGCTCACATGAGCACCACCAGTGACAGATGATATGTTGTCAACATTCAGACCATCTGACTCTCCTGTGTTTCTGTTCTCTTTAACACATTTTCTTTTCTCTTGGAAAAACACAACTGGAGAATGAGTTGTTTCCCTCCCCCTGTATAGTACCATGCATGGCAAGAAATGGTGTGCTGTATCCACAATGTGAGGCAGAGGCTTGTCTTTCCAGAAAGAATTTCTTCATCAACCTGCAAAGCTTCAGTGCTGTCAGCCACAGCTGTGCTGCACACAGCAGCCAGTCTGAGGCCAGAATTCTGTTGAGGATGAAGATTCAGGTAACAGTGTGTGACAAGCCAAAGCTGAGTTATGTAGCAGAACATGGAGCAAGGAGTGCCCTACCCTGCCCTCCACTGCCCCTCTGTCACAGGAACCACAGCCCTGCAGATACACCTTCACCAATCTGTAAGTGATCAGTCTCACAAACAGCATCTTGTCCTAAACTTAGCCCTGCCTTCAGTCACAGCACCCAGAAAACACAGGCTCTTGTTGAGCTGCTTGGTCAGAGCTCTTTCCTAGCCCTGATTTTAGCTGCCATCTACCCACATCAAAGCATTTTCTTTAAAGCAGTGTCTCAGTGTTTTCTTTAAAGTGTGTCTCAGCATAGGACTGCTCTCCCATCTGTCCTTCATGCAGTTGAATTAAAATAATGCCACTAATGAAGGTCATCAACCATCACTTATCACCTCTTATAGCCAGACCAAATTGTCTAAATGCTGCACATTAAGAAGATCAGTTGAGAGGGGAGCAGGAAGGAGATGACCACAGAACCAGAGTATTCCCATGCACTGCACCATGTTGGGGCAGAAACATCCCTGACTTACACCAAGCCAGAAATACGCTGAGCTGTGTCTACTGGGGTCCCAAGGAACCACTCTCAGTGGGCATTGATCCTGCTGGCACAGGATCAGCTGATGGACTGGAGATCATGGGGATCAGCAGCCTCCATCCTCATGGGATCCTGATAGATGTTTCTACCTTGCCTACCTCTGACAACAACCCACCTAAGTCAAGAAGGAAAGGAAAGAGAGGAATGAACCGTGTTTGTGCAGTGTGGAGTGCTGGTCACAGGGAGGTAGGAGAATGCCCTGTTGAGGTCTGGGGGGTCACCAAGCTGGCTCTTGAAGCCAATGTCAGGGACACACAGTGCTGGTCCCAGAGGGGGCCTGGTAGCTCTGGAAAGCAGGAACTTTCTCATTTATCACATGGAGGAAACAGATAATTCATCAGTGGTGTGAACTTTTGAAATCCCCGGAGTGGCTGCTCAGCTGTGAAGAGGAGGAAACTTCTGCAGTCAGAGCCCAGGTAGCAACTGCACATTTGGCTAAAAACTTCTCCCAAGAGCCACCTAGAGAGATCATGATGGACACAAACAGCACAGGGAGCCCGTGGCAGCTGAACATCCCTCAGACCAGCAGCTGCACAATTGCTGTCCTCAGCCTCCTTGGCATCGTGGGCGCTGTGTTTACCCTGCAGAGAACCAAGACAGATGGCAATTTCATCAGCCCAGGAATGCACATGCCCTCTCAGCCCTTGGTGTCATGTTTTCTCTCCTTTCTCACTTTCCTTTCCTGTCCAACACACTCTTTAGCCTGTATCTCTGTGGGGAAGAGGCCATATCTGTGGGGAAGAGGCCATTTTGGTCCCCAGCCAAGCCACCTTTTTCAGCACAAGCAGAGATGTCCAGTGTCTCTGGCAAAGCAGTACACACATATATCATCGTGTCCCGGTCCAGCTGACATCACAATGTGTGTCCAGTAGGTCAGCCCACACCAAGCCAAAAATAAGGACATAAGCATTATTTTTGTTGGCTTTCCTCCACACAGTTGAATTGTGTTTGCTTCACTTTGAGTTTGTTTGCTTTAACTTCTCCCTCATTACAAGAAAACATTGGCAAGAGAACTTTGAGCAATCTCAAGTCTCCTTAACAATGGCTGGGAGAAATCAGATGCAAACAGCCTGTATACTTCAGTCTAAAACCTGCAAGTTGGCTCAATATAATACAATCCATGTTTCTATACCTATACTTGGTTTTAGCTACACAAGTGATTTTGAGTAATTTTTTTCTGCATAGATTTAAGCTCATAGATCATCTGCACAGGACTGGCCTTAAAAATCTTTCCTACGAGGTGCTGCCTGCTTTATATCTCCAGTGCAAAGCACTTGTCTGGTACCACTGCAACGTGCTTCAGCTGCCAGTGTAAATGGAATTAAGCCGAGCCAAAAAAATCTTCAAGAAGTGGACAACACTTTTTTTCAGACCAGATGCACAGCAACAGCCCCATAGATATCACACTCTGCTCCCACCAACTCAAATCCCACTGCTGTTTCAGGGGGAGAAGAAATGGGAGAAGTGTCTCAGTTCTTGCCCTCGTCCCTGCTTGGACAAATCATCTGTTTAGATGGTCCCTTGCACCGAGGATCAGAGCTCAGTGATGAGTGCTTATTCCCTCTGTGCACTGGGAAAAGGGGCTGTTTTGCATTTTAAAGAGCAGGACAGGAAACACAGATGTGGCCAGCCCTAGGACATGTCCTGGTCTCACAGCTGGTTTTTGAGCCCAGGCCCAAAGGTCCCTGGGCACCCTTTGACCACCAGAGCAGCTCAGATTTTCAATCAGGCTAAGGCAAGGAGTTTGGAAATGGAGCAAATTCCCCCACACCCTCCCTTCTGACATCTACTGTGCAACACTTGGGGCATTGTGATGCAAAAGGCGCCAGCAAGGAGATGCAAGATGTGACTTGGAAAGTCCCAGAATTGCATGTTGCGGTGGCATGGACGTGGCAGAGAGCATCCCTGTGGGAATTCTCACATTCCTTCCCTGACCACCATGAATGGCTGGGTTTTGTTTGCTTTTTTCTTCAGCTGTGGCAAAACTGATGTGGCAGGGACAGCATTGAACGTGAGGAATGGACAGCTCATGAATAGTGCAAACCACTGTAATCACACCTCATGGATGGTTTCAGTTGTTCTAGACCACAGCCATTCCAGGATTCTCATCAGACAATGCTGTTACCACACACTGCCATCCCTCTCCTCCCAGCACCTCTATCATCATCCCTGACCAGATGCCTGATGGAATCTGTGTGAAAAATAAAGAGTCAACCTGGAAGGGCCGTTCCTGGTCCAGCATGATGAAACACACCTCACCACCCCTGCAAAAGGACCTAGGGATAATATTTGCTTCTGCTCTTGCAGCCCCCCATGCCTCTGCTGTCTACCTGGTGCCAGTCTTCACCTTTAAAAACAGTCATATCCAGGGAATAACAGAAATTATGGACACAGGAATCAGAGAAGATGTAAAGATCCTGCAATATCTTGTTGGTGCAGCAACACCACAGCTCTGCCACAACAGGTCACTTCCCCTGTACTTTTCCCTCTTGTTCAGTGGATAACTCTAATTTTTCGCTTTGTTTCAGTTTCACTGAAGCAAGTTTGACTTGATCCAGTTTCACTTCTCTATCTGAAAGTTTCCAACCTCAGACAAAGTCAGGGAATTCTTACCACAGGATTTAACATCAAACTTTCCATTCTCCCTGACCACGTCTGCTTGTGTTGAGCTGGGATGGCTGTGGTACACCCTGGGCTGCCAGACACAAGCTGAACCTGCATCTCAATCAACACAGGTTAATCGGCCAGAAAACACAAGGCAACTATTTGTGCTGGGAAAAGACCAGGATATGGAAGGCCATTAGGTCTTGGAACACTGTATTTTCCTACAGAAGGTTAGCTCCAGGAAGTCAATGCTTTGAGGCAGAATTTTCTTCCCTGAGCTTCTTGGTGTATTCCAGAAAGGGGCTGGTGAAGGCTGGATGTCAGAGCCCTAGAGGTTTTACTTCAATTGTAAATTAGCTTTTCAGGCTGGAACAAGCAAGTTTTAAACTACCTTACAGAAAGGAAGGGACATGGAAAGGTCATTGTGTCCTTGGCCAAGGAGAACAACCCAGCCAAGCTAGGCTGGAGGAAATAACCCACATTCCACCCCATGACCCAGGGCAGCTGGCCAGCTCAGGGCTCAGGACCCACATAAAGAAACTCTGCAGCTTTGGAACAATTTTGTTTCTGGGGGCTCCTGGAAATCTGGCAATTTAAATCACTTTCCTATATTCAAAGTTCTCTGCATTTCACTCTGGAAGGCCTCCCTGGAACCCATGGGCTTTGCACTGCTGTAAGCCAACAGCAGGGGACAGCCCCACATGTGACACACCAAGAGAGAGTGACTGTCACATGAACAGCAGCCCCAAACAGGTGCACTCCCTCCCACTCACAAATGGGTCATTTCCCCACCACAACAAAAATTACTGGTTTTACCATTAAGTAACCCCAGAAAATCATCTGTTTTCCTCAGCTATCATCTGTATGTCATTTCCACAGACACACTTACTCTCTGCCACAATGTTTCCCTCACACATTGATTTCTGAATTTGAAAAAAGCCATCTACAGGATCTAAAGCTGGGGACCTCTCTGTACTCACAGCTTTAGCTTCAAAGCCCATCTGCTTGAAACTGAGTGAACAACCTCCAGGATCATCAGAAGGAAGGAGGAATGCCACTGTCATGGGTGCTATGGGTTCTCCCCATGGGCTGTCCTCTAGACCACATCTGGGACATCCCTGGTGTAAGACAGCAGCCTCACCAGAAAGTCCCCATCTGCTGCTCTGTGATTTTCATGAAACAAAATACAAAACACTGGGGATGACAAGGAGGGAACCATCTGCCCTGAGATGCAAAGCCCAAATGTAGTGTGTGGAAGGAGAAAGAGCAGGTCTGTGATATGCTTGGACAGACAGATGTCAAAGACTTAGGAAACCTGGCAGATCCATCTCCTTTTGCAGCAGATTCAAGTGGGAAGGGGCATCAGCCTTGGTGAGCCTTGGAGGAGCACAGATCATCAGTATCCCCATTGCAGTGTGGATCCATGCCCAGGAAGTGTCCTTCACTGGAGTTGGGACCAGCAAACTCCCTCTGGATCAGGGTCTGCAGGGTGGCAGGCACAGACCCTGCAGCAAGGGCAGCCCTTGGAAGCCTTCAAATAACCTGGAAGACACTCACAGGGTCTGGGCCTCTGTGTCAGGTGTCACCAGCACCTGGCAGGCACCTTTCTGGCCTGTCTCATGGCAATTCATGGGGCAAGAACCAGCCCAGCTTGGCACCTCAGCAACCCCCAGAGGTTCTGTGGGGGGAGCAAGGGAGCACAGGGAAGAGGCTGCAGCCTACTGAGGTTTCCAAAAAGCAATTAGAAAGTTCTTGCCATAGGCTCGGAGAGAGACTGAGAAGCAATAGGTGAATGAGAGGTTATCACAAAAACAAGTAACAGCAAAGATGGGAAATAAGGTGCAACTTCCATGTTGGAGGGCTGTTCTTCTATGCAGGGTTGTGCTGGGATGTCAGCAGAAACCTGGCCAAGGTCAACAGGCAGGTGACAACTTTTGCAGATGACACCAAATAGCTCATGGCAGTAAAGGTGACCTTATGATGCTTAGCAAACAGGTGTTCAAGTGGCAGAGGAGATTATGTAAAGGGAAGCAAATTCTTGTTTGACATACAAAACAGGGGAGCCAAACGAGACCCTGGGCATTAGTTAACACTTCTAGCTCAGTAGAAATGTTACCTAATGCAAGGACAAGAGAAGAAACCTCAAATTAAATGTGAGGAGATACTAAGAGAGGGGGGGGAAGCAAACAAATCTGGAGCAGAAAAATGTCATAACAAAATCTCATGGCAGTCCCAGCTCAAAATTGTGCCATTTGGGTCCCTCCACTTTGAAGAGGTGATAGCAGAGGAGAAAGTACAGAGCAGAGACATGGCAGAGCTTCTGGATGAGCAGGACAGACTCTTCAATCTGGAAATAGGCCAGCTGAGGATGTGAGTCTGCAGAATAGTGGAAGACTAAATAGGATGAAAGAGGAAAATTGTCTCTTCCCACACAAGGGGTATCAGATGAAGACAGTAGGTGCATAACCCAAAACCAGAAAACTGAAGCTTTTTTTGCACAAGGTGTAATTAGGCTGCAGCAGCTCCTGCTGCAGGATACTGTGGTAACTAAAAGCTCAGCTGAAAGCAGGAAACAGTCAGGGACGGAGAAGGGACAGGAGGAACAAAACAACATTGAGGGCTCTCAAATACAGACTAATGTATTTACACTAATGTATCCTCTAGCTCAGGAAGCTGAAAAGTGTTGGGAGAGTATAAGAGGGTGGATTGTGCCTCCCCCACCAGTCCAGCTATCTCTGGGCATGTGTTCTTGACACTGGCATGGAGAGCATGCTGGGCTAGAGAGATGTTTGGCTTCAGCCATGCTGCCATCCTGCATGGCTCCCAGATGGTCCAGATGTTTGAGGTTTGCAGATTGGGTCATTTGGCTCCATAATATCTGGAATTTGTGTTTATTTTAATAATTTTGGTGTAGTGCCCAGAGATTCAAGAGAAGCAGTGAGTGACACTGTGAAAGGTCACCCTCAGACATTGCCAAACCTCATTTTCAATTCCAAAGGCAGTGTAAGAAGTCACGTTGGTAAATCAGTCTTCTCATATTTCTTCACAAAAATCATCTTCTGTTTTCTTTCTTCTTGTCACCCAGTAGAAAAACAAAACAAAGACGATGCTATGTTAAATACAGAAAATGTCTTTACAAGAGACCCTTTATAAATTCCATAAATTGCATTTATTAATTCCAGTCAACTTTACCTTATAAAAAACTCCCAAAACTTATTGTTCTGGACTTAATGGGAGCCTGGAACTCTGCCTCACATCCTTGTGTGCAGCTGGGACATGTGTTTATTCTTCAGTCATGTCAACAAGAACAAACATCCCAAGCAAGCACCACTTCTTGGTTCAATGACTTGAGAAAGCAGGGCCTTGTGGGAAATTCCAGCCTTGACACAGCCTCTTGAGAGGCCTTGCCTCCCAGGAAGCAATACAAAAACGTAGGTCTTTGATGCCAGCATGCTTCAGACTGGGAAGGACCATTCAGTGACACAGGGAAATTCCTGTCCTTCTATCCTGCTCTTATCTGGTCCCTGGTGGGGACATTTTCTGTTCCACATGGTGTGGGGTGAAGAAGACGATTCCTGCCTTTGAGGAGATGCAAACCCCTCTAGTCTATTATGTTCTCCCTCTCTTTGTTTGCCCTTTCTCTTAGTACAACAGGTCAATGTTACAAAATTACAGACGTGTCCTTCACCCCAGCCCTCTGCTCCACCCATCTCCCTGTTGCACCGTGCTTGGGAAGAAACTTGCCAAAGCCCACAGAGCCCTCAGCTCCTGTTTATTTTCAGGCAGGTGAGAAGTGATGCTCCATTACACATAGGCACTCACACAAGCTATAAGTCAGTCTGTCCTGGCCACAGGGCTCACAGGATGACACCACTGCTGGACGGGACTCTGGAGGCTCCACTCCTGCTCCCCACTGAAAGCAGGACCATTGCCAATACTAGCTCAGGTCATCCTGTGGTTTTGCCTAGAGAAGTCTTGAACAACCTTCAGGCAGCAAGTCTGCCACCTCTCTGGGCTGAATCCTCTCCTAGAGAAGTTTTTCCTTGATGTTGAACCTGAACTTTCTGAACTACAACCTGTGCCCATTTTCCCTTGGTGTATCACCTGCTGATACTGAGAAAATTTTGACTCTGTCACCATCATAACCACCTTTCATGTGGGTTGCTGTCAAGGTGTTCTTTATCTTCCTTTTTGCCAGGTTAAGCAAGCCCAGCTTCTGCAACCTCTATTCATGGTCTAGACCCATCTGCTGAACCTGAACCCTCTACTGACCACACATTCATTACTGGGACATGTCTCTCCTGCATGCAGGTATGGAGTGGAGACTTCAGTGGAGATTCTTCTGGCCAACAACAGTGCCTTTCCAGAACCAGTGGCTTTTTGAGGACAGGCTGCTGGCCTTGTGTCCAAGCCCCCTGACATCAGCTCTGAGCACAGCCCTGGGAGAGATGCTGGAGTGGCAGCCAGGCAGTGGAACAGCCTTTGCTCTTGGTATCAAAGTCTCAGCACCTCAGTGGCACGGCAGTGCTGCCCTGCCTGTGCTGGTAGAGCCTGGCAGTCCCAGGAGAGGCTGGCCAGCATAGGAATTGTCCCCAGCCCTCACTTATGGCCGGGAGAAGCAGTCATCTGCATTTTATCTGAGGTGAAAGGGAAATTTCATCAGTGCTGAAACCATAGCAGCCCAGCATTGTGCAAAACATTTGGGGCAAACACAAACATCTCTGCTTTTATGAAAACAGAAATCAGATGGCATCTAAATGAACCCAGAGTGCTGCTCCTCCAGTGCAGTGTTCTGTCATTTGTCCACAAATGGAGGAACTGGGATCTGGATTTTCCAACCAAATGACTCAGGCCATGCTCTGCCTTTGTTGGTAGCTGCAGCCTTTCTTTGACACAGTGCTTAAAGCATGCTGAAATCTGAGCTTGTGTAATGTCTGGCAGCTGGGACAATTTCAAAATCCTTGAGACACGTGATTTACCAGAATCGCTTCTTTTCCTGCATTCTTACAGCCCTTTAATAAAGCCCCAACATTCTGCTGGTACTGGAGAGGGACAGCCCTAAACACACACCCTAACCCCAGGGGTTTGGCAGCTCAGACTCTGCTGAAGACCAGGACACAAATGAGCCAGACACCAGCTCAGGTTTTGCTGCCAGGCTTTGCAGTGAGACAGGACAGAAAATCCCCTGCACCTTCCCACAGCAGGGACACACCTGACAAAACACGGCAGGACATGCAGCAGCAGCACTGCAGCTGGAATGGAAACTGAGGCACAGCATTAATGTGTGACAGCTATGCTCAGAGCCATGTGTCTTAGTGTCCCCAGGAATCCTGCAGACATTTCAGCCTGAAGCTCAGCTGCAGAAATGGTTTTTCTGGAGTTCACCCATTCGGGGTAGTTCCCATTCCTAAAACAGCCCTATGCTGGGCAGAGCCTGTCAGCATTGGACACACCCTCATGGGTGAGGCATGGCTGCCCTCAGCCTCTGTGCTATCCTCCTCCTCAGACCTCTTATATCCCCCCGTCTGACATTTTGGGAGACCACGCTTTCCTTCCAGGGTCCCCTGTTCTGCTGTTATCCCCTCCACTCCTTCCAGAGATGCTCAATTCAGGTGTACCTGGGGGTTGCCCTGCTTCAACTCTAAGGATGCCCCTTGTGAGCCTGAGCCCCCATAGATGGCCTGGGAAGTGCTCCTCACCCCTGCACTGAGGACACAGGGCTCAGTACTGCTTTTCTGATCCTCTCTTCATGGGTGGAAGAAAGGATCCAGCTCTGTGCAGAGGAAAACAGGACCAGGCATGGGATGACCAGAGAAATTTAAATTCTCAGGACAGAAAGAACTGGAAAAATTAAGTAAATTAGGGCAGATTGCAGACGCAGATAAAACAGGGAAGACGCTGAGGCAGGTTGGTCTAAGAGGAAAGAGGAACTTAGAGGAGAAGGCAGCTCCTCAGAGCATAATATTAAAGGCATGAAGAAACCTCCCAGTGTGGTAGGAGGATGTGCAGCAGGTTGGAAATTCAGCTGAATCATAAATTCCTTAATCCCTTGAAGTTTAAGAAGGAATTACATAAAGAAAGCAAGTTATTCACATTCCAGGATATGAATGTAAAACCGTGGCAGACGCATCTGGGGAGCAACTGGAAAGCTGAAGCACAGATGCTGGTACTGAGGCATGAGAAACCCCACAGGAACACAATTTTAAATGCTCAGAGGTTCATGTGGTCCAGGAGCAGCCTTGGCTAAAGCAACCTCTGTCATTCCCCTCACCACTTGCCCAGCCCCCATGAGCTGCACTAGCACAGGGGAGGTCACACATGCAGAGGGGGCTGTTTATGCCAATGATGCTGCCAAAAAGTAAGAGAAATAAGATAATGATAACAAACTGTGCACCTATTGCAGCCTAAATAAACCAGAGGCTTCCAGAAGTGGATTTCCTCCACCCAACTTGTCCCAGCACAGCATATTTGGAAAAGCCCTTCTTCAGCCATCCTCCTCAATGGCCAAGAGGGAGATGGCTCCCTGGGCAAGAGCAAGCAGTGCTGAACTTAAAAGACATTTCCTAGAAAAATATAAGTAGAATTAAAGAGTTTTCAGCATGAGAATTATACTAAGACAATACACCAAGACTGTTTTAAATCAAATTTGTTCTAAATCTATTTGCTTTCCTTCCAGGGCAGGAGTTTCACTTCCCTGAAAGCAGAGCAGTCATGGATTGCAGAATCATGGAATGGGTAATGTTGGAAGGCACCATGAAGATCATCCAGTCCAATCTGCCTGTTCAAGCAGGGTCCCCTGGACCACATTACTCAGGATTTTGTCCAAGCTCCTTTTGAAAATCAGTGCTTAGTCACCCTCACAGTAAAGAAGTTCTTGTTCATGGTCAGGTGGGATGGTTGGGACTGTAGACTTTAACAAGGTTTTTAACACTGTCACAAGTACCATTCATGTAAATAAGTGAAGGCTGACTGTGGCTTGGCACAGGTCTGGGAAGCACCACACCTCTGGGCATACAGATCTCGGGCTGGGGCTCTGCTCTTGCAAAGCTTCTGGGAAGCAGACACAAAACTGGATAGAGATCCATGATAAGGGCAAAACTGCAGGGGGTATTGAGTGCAAGTTCACAGGAGCCTCCTCTGAGCCAGACTAATTGCTGATTTGAATGCTGAAATGCAGAGAATGCTTACAAGAGATCCAGGAACTGTAAGCATGGTGACCAGAAATAGGGGACAGAATCTGATCTCAGAATTATCCAGGAAAATAAAAAAAACAATAGGATGCAGTTCAAACATGACAAGAACAGTATATTGCAGTGCAATAGAAGTAAACAACTGTACAAACACAGGGAGGAAATTGCCCATTTAGTAATAACTCTGCAAAAATTCAAACACTCCAGAGCAATGACAGGTCATGAATGGACTGTGTCAGCACATTGCTGTGAAAAAGGAAGCCTCCAGCTGGGAGACACAAAAAGGAGTGACAGGACAGCACGAAAAGAAACTCCCCTACTCTAGCTGTTATTGCCAGAGCTTGGCTACTGTGCAGTGTCCACTCTTGGCATTCCAGAGACCAAAAGGCAAAAGGGAGAATGACTGACAGACCAGAAATGTCATGTCTGAGAAAGCACTGAAGGAACCAACACAGCTTAATTTAGACAAGACCGTAGGCCTAGATGAGATGTTGGCCCTCAAAGAAGTAAAAATTGCTTCTAGAAAGAAATGCAGTAGTGGGAAGGGAAGGGAAGGCAAAGCAGGGCAGGCAAAGCAGGGCAGGTAAAGCAGGGAAGGCAAAGCAGTCTTCAGGGAAATTCAGCTCCACAATGGCTTTGATACCAGGTGCTGGTCATGTGATTGCAGTTCTTCCCTGATCAGTCTCAGGAAACCACTCACTCAACTCTTCCTTGTATGTTAGGAATGCCCAAGGTTCGCTGGCCACTCTGCATTCCTCCAGGGTCTTGGTTTCTAGATAAGCTGTAGGGAAGATGATGCCAGAGCTCTTACTCTTGAGCCTTAATCTGCCCCACAGGACGTGGGCACTTGGCTCCTGCAGTCACTGCCACTTCTCCCTTCCCTGCAACAAGTGCTGGGTATGCAGAGACATTTCCCACTGTGCCCACAGTAATCCCTGCCCATGTGGCTATCAGGCACTCTTGGGGAAAACATTTCAGGCATGACTATTTTCAATTATGATCTTGTGGCCTGAGCTCCACCAGCCTTGGCTTGTTTGGTTTAAGAAGTAGCCGAGAAAATGCTGCTGACAGGACAGTTATCAATGACCATGCAGGACATGAAACAGCAGGAGGCTCATCCCCACTAGCCCACGACAACTTTTATAAAGAAACCACCACAGGTTTGAGCTATGACACAGTGCACCCTGTTCCTCATGGCGTTCTCCCCTTGCAGCACAAACTCGTGCCACAGGACTCCCCAGGACACCTGCTGTGCTCTGGGCACAGGCCTGAGCCAGGGTCAGCCAGGACAGCTGCAGCAGCCCCGGCGTGACCAAATCCCATTGAGGCAGGGGACCTTGACTGCAGGGCTTTCCCCATGGCAGGGACGGAGGCAAAGCAAGGATGGGCACAGCACTTTTGCCAGGGCTGACATCCCAGGGAGGAAAGACAAGTAAATTGGTGGGGATTTTATGGGAGACCTGAGTGTAAACACAACAGGAGGAGGAAGCGTCCCCAGGCTGAGGGACGAGGGAGCCGCCCCAGGGCCCAGCTGGGTGTTAAGACAGGACTCACGATGGTCTGAAAATGAGGCAGATTTGTCTCCGCAGGTGTGCCCAGCTCCGCTGTCCTGAGTTTTTAAGCTGAAAGTCGGTGAGACAGGGCTCAGGAACATCAACTGCCACTTGCCCATGGGCGACAGCCGGCACTGGCGCTGGGCTCGTGTCTGGAAGGAGAAACCCTCCGGTGCCAACCCTGAGGGGCACCCCGCTCTCCGCGGCCCCACGCGTGGGCTCGGCTGTTCCCGCAGGTTTTACTCCCATCTAGTGGTGGATCCCGGCTCCACACGGGTGCTCGGCAGGCAGGGGAAGGCATCTCGGAAATCCGCAGCTTGGCTCGGGCCGGGGCAGTCAGACCCCCTCGCTGCCGAGGGGACGAGGTGACACAGGCCGGGCAGGGGCTGCCCTGAGCGAGGGTCCTCTGCCCGGGGACCTGCGCGGCTGAGGGCTCAACCCTTATGCTGTGCTCTGAGGGGTTCTCCCCGCTCTACTACAGAGCTCTCAGTGAAAAACTCAGGTCTAGCATCTACCCCAGCTTCTTCCCGAGCCGCAACACCTCAGTTTGAGTTTATCCTTCCCCTTCCCAGACCCTCGTCTCCCTCCAAAGTTTGGATCATGCTGAATGAGACCCCAGGAAACTTGGGCAAAATGGGCCATAGACTGTGTGGCACCATCAGCAGGAACTGCAGCAAGCATCTGAGAATGAAGACTTGAATCTTTCTCAGCACTGGGCAGCCTGGAAGGGAATGAAATTACATCATTCCTTGTAGCACAACCCCATTTTGTTAGGCACAAAGGATCAGTGTGGAGAAGTTCAGAGGGTAGAATCCAGTGAAGAAAAAAATCTAATACTCATCTGTGAGCCAAGATTGGCTTTACAATTTTCCCAAAACCCTGAAAGGGTATATGATATAACAAACAGCTCCAGACAGTCTACTCTTTCAAGTCCTGAAAGACTTTGTCCCAGCTCTGAAACACAGGGGTTTTCCCAGCAGCTGCTTTCCCAGCAGCAGTCCATTTTTTAAACTGCTGGCAGACTGGCACCCCTTTTAGAACAGCCCACTGGGGCAATGGTCCCATATAGGCTGTGTAAGCCAAGTTGGACAGGACAGGCAACCACAGCCCCTGGAGAGTGCAAGGGGGCAGCTTGGGGTTGTAGCTTGGACCAGGCTGAAAACCAGGATAGCAATAGAAGACAGGAGAGTTAGTGGGTGTGAAGGGGTAGCTGAACCTCAGAGAGATGGAACCAGGGCTCCTGAAAAGCAAACAGAAGAGGCAAACACATGCAGGATTATTTATTTTGGCTGCTAATTTGCTGTCAGTAGAGCCATATGATGAGGTGGTGGAGAGGCACCCAGGGGTGAGGGCAGAAACCCATCTTCAGGTGTCCATATGGCCTTAGGTCAGATTAAGCCATCTAAACCTTATCCTAAAGCCCTTTATTGCAGCAGGAAGCCCAGCTGCTACGGAGTGGGAAGAAACCAGGTCCTTGGGTCCTGGCCCTGCAGCACTGCCTCTCAACCTCTCCTCTCCACACTCACAAGCTCCACCTCTTTCTCTACAGCACCAGACACATCCCCCCTATCCTGCTGATCACTGCCTTTCACAATCTTCCCATAAACCTTCTGGTTATTTGGTAGGCAGACGTATCTAAATGCTCTTTACATCCTACTTTACAGCAGAGTTGAGTTCCCAGCATTTTGCTGTCCTGCAAGTCTCACACTCTGGTAAGGGGCCACTCACAGCCCACACAATTGATACATCACGTGGGCATATTTCCCTGTAACCCCCATAATAACAACGCAAATAACAAACATAAAAGAGCCACGTCCCTTTCCATGTCCCAGTGCCACTAGATGGCACCAGGGGTGTACCCTTCCCAGCTCGGGTATTCCCGGAGCCGCTGGGGGAAACGGGGGGAACCCAGCCCAGCCCTTCCTTGCTACAGAGCCAGAGACCTCAGCACACACCAGTGCCACCTCCTCGTCTTTTCTTCATGGACTGTGGGATGCTGCAGTAAAGGCAGGCATTTCAGCCTTAAAATCCAACCTTCAGTGATGTCCTGGGGAGAATAGCCTGGTGTGGTGGATTTGCCATGTTGCCTGTCACACACACCCCCCCTTTCCCAACCCGTGGACCAGGCATCACTCCCAGCTGCGTGCTGGACAGGAAAGCCTCAAAGGTGAGGGTGCAAGTTATTCTGATTAATATTGGGATTAACGTATGGGTTTTCCATCACTGACAGGCTCCTCTAGGGAGAGATGAGAATAAAACACAATTCACTATATAATTTTGCAATCACAAGGTTTGCCTTCACTGAGGTCTCACAGTTTTAGGGATTGATTCTCCTCATGCACATTTGCTATCCAACAGAGCTCAGCATGTCCCAGAGTATTACCTGTGTTTTTCACTATCGAACCCTCCATTCCCTGTCACATCCTTGGCAAAGCCACTAAATAAACCAGAGAAGCACAGGGAGCGCCTCAGCAAATGTCAGGTCTTTCCTCAGACCTCGCAGCTTAGTTAAGGAGCATCTGCTTTCCACTTCCCTCAGCATCAAGCCCTGAAGGTGACCCTCAGAGACGGCAGCTCAAATGAGGGGACAGGCTGGTGAAGCCCTGTAGCAGCACTTCAAAGCAGCCAGCCAAACCCTGGCTCCAGGCAGTGTGGGGGACTCAGGTGACAAATTATTGCTCATCACACAACCCTTCTGCCCAGAGCAGAGCTGCAGAGGTGATAGAGCACAGCTTCCAAAAGAGCCACAGCAGCTTGTCACTCCTTCCGGCCCACATCACAAGCCTGGCATGTCTGGGTGATGGGTGAGCATGGCAGTGGAACAGCCCTTGTGCCAAGGGGATATCAGTGAAACTTTGGGTGCAAAGGGAGTGGGACTTTGTGCAGGGAGCCTCTGAGTGATCCTGTCCTGCTTGCAGAGGTGGAGTCACTGGAAAAAAGGCCAAATGGGAGATGCATAGCACAGCTCCGTGGTGGCGCTGACAGGCTGGTGGCAATGGCAGGGCTGTCCCTGCCCACATCCCAAGGCCACAAGGTAATCCTGCAGGAGGATCCTGAGTGTGACCCTGCTTCCCAGCCCTCTGCAGAAAGTGGCACAAATCCCACACAAGCGCTTTAACCCCAGGTTAGGGTGAAAGCTAGAAAGGAGGAGGCTGGATCACTTGGGAAGTTCAGGTCACACAACAGAGTGGGTTAAAAATCCCTCATCCATTCCATCAAACAAGGAAAATCCCTCATCCTCCTTCCTTGCAGCATCTCCTCCCCTCCCTGATCACCTCAGTCAGTCCTAGGAAGTGACCCAGCATTCCCTTACCACTGCCTCCTCTCCCTGGGAGCTGCCAGGAGCCTCCCCACACACCATCTGCTCTCCACAGGTGACTTGTAGATGCCCAAGGACATCCCTCCCACACCATCTTCCTCCACACCAGGCTGCCTCTCCCCATCACCCCCAGCCAACATCCCTGGGCCCTCTGGAAAACTTCATTAAACCTCATGGACAAAGTCAAGTCTTTATTTTGTCTCTCCACGAGTGGTTTCTACATGGTGTAGAAACTTGCTGCTACAATACCTCATTGATCTGCACACAGGAATGGCAAGCCTGGTGTCCCTCAGGGCTCCCAGCTGCTGATTCCAGGCAGAACACACCCTTGTCTGTCTGCAGATGTCAAACAGCACAGACACACATAGACATCAATGTGTGCATGACCAGAGCTGTCCACATGCTGAAGAATTATTTTTAGCCCAACAGTGATGGAAATGTCAGAGAGGGTTTTATTTATTTTCTCTGGGAGGCTTGTTGCTTGAAATCCCCATTGGCAGAGGCTGACCCTGCTGTCACAATAGGGTCTGTCATCCAGGTCTGACATCCCTTCCCACCCTTGAAAAAATGTGCAATTCAGCAGGAGGGGAGGGTGACTGGCCCAGAGTGCCTGACAGGGCTGGCAACCTTCAGAAGGCAAGTGCTCATCCAGCTCTGCAGCCCAACCTATGCCCACCCAGCCAGGTTGCAGCTCCCCCAGCCTTCCCACATCCCAGGGAAGGTCTCACTGAAGTCACAACAGACAGGTATGAAATGTTTGGGACACCAGCACTGGCCTTTTGAGCAGCTGTGTAGTCAGGAAGGGCCTGCAGACCATGGGACGCTCTCACTGCCCTTCAGTGACATGAGGGACAAAGTGTAACCGTGCCAAGGTCTCCTGGTGCCTTGAAAACACACAGAGGACTCCCTGGAGATGGAGCAACCTGTTTCTTCCTTCTCCTCTGACACTTACCCACTCTCAGCTGGGATTCCCTTGTTCCTAGCTGCACCAGGAACAAAGCTAATGACAATTTCAAACCTGCCCTGGCTCCTTACCAGCTCACAGAACCCCATCTGCATGCATCTGGGATGGGGCACCAATGTCCCTGGGGGGATGGCACAGCACTGCAGAACATGGCAGTGCCCAGCTGGGTCTGCATTTCTCAGGGTACCAGGGCATGACATGTCTGCTGCTACACACATTGACAGGTTATGCACAATTTTTCCCTCTTCTTTTTAGCGAAGCAGACTCGAGGGGGAATAGCTGCTCTGAAAAGCACTGCCACATCTGAGGTAGAGTTTTTTGCTTGGTTATGGTGTCAGAGAGGAGCAGTAGTGGCCTATATTCACACAATAGCAAAGGAGGGCCTTGAACCACATCCAGCTTGGGGGCTGTGACCAGTCCATAGATAACCAGGAAGAAAAGTCAGTGTCTTTCCTTTGGAACTGCCTATTTACATCTGAAAACTAGCAGAGACCTTGCCCAGAGGCTGGGACAAACAGCTCCTTTTACTGCCTGCTTGCCATGAGATTTTCCCCTCTCTCTCCAAGAGGAAACTTCCAGTAACTGAGGTATTAATGCAAAATTAATGCAAGACTATGCTCCTGAGCCAGCTGTAAAACTCATACAGGAAGAGCTCCCTATCCCATACCTCACCATGGCAGGCTGCCCCCAAAGCAGGTCACAGTCTTCATGAGAGAGGGAAGAGGCAGCTCTGTCTGCACCCTCCAGGTTCAGGTCAGGCTTTGGGGGTAAACTGAGGTGCCCAGACCTGCAGGCATTGCCAGCACAATCATCCAGGCAATATTCCCTAATAGAAATCTTGGATCCCTCAGGAGGTTGCAATGCTGGGACACCACATGGTGCAGCAGTTCCTGGTTTCATTAGATTTCATGGAACAAGGGATGGAAACAGAAAGGGATTAGGTGAGGGGGAACCTTCTTCCTCCACACTTGCCACATCCTGGGAATAACCACCAGGACTCAGCTGAATGGCTATCTCTAGGAAATTTTGAAGAAATGTCTTTCTACCATATCCCATTCATTTTCCTCCTGGACTTTACATATAAGATCAGGATTTGAGCCACATGATTTTCCTGCAAAAGTGCAGGAATTTTGTCTTCCATGGCTGACAGACTGCTCCATGCATCCAGCTGCATGTGAAGCTTTCAAGGAGCTGTGGTTGCAGATGCTGGCGCAGGGGAGCAAGGCCTCATGTTTCTCTCAGCAGGCCTGAGGGAAGGCAAGAAAAAAGCTGGGTAATTAAATAGCACTCGTCAGAACATGTGCAAGAATCAAACACACTTTCCTGTGCACCCTTTCATGAAGCTCTATCGACACTTACCTGCTGAAATCCTCCACTTCCTGCGCTAAGCAATCCATGGGCCCATAGCCATGGGCAGCACCCCTGCTGCTGCCTGCCCTCCCCAGCCAAACCTTCTCAATTCTCTCCTGGTAGGACATTTTCTGCTAACATGAAACAACCAGAACCAGTGCTTTTCCAAAGTCCTGCCATCTCCATGTACAGGAGGGAGAAATGTGTTCCTGGCTAGGAGGAAGCAGCTACTTCCCAGAGAGCCTGCAGGTCACATCCCGGAGCATGGCAGCAAAGTCACAGGGCTGGGATGGAAGAAGGAAGGTGGCACATCCCATAACTGATTTCATGTTTACTGAGAGGTGAGGCCACCAAATGGTGCTAGGCATGTGTGCCCACCACACTGCAGATTCAGCTGGGCCTGCTAGGATTTGGGAGCCTACTTACCCAGGGGATTTCAGCAAATAGGAGATTAAGTGACTTACAGCGCTTTAAAAACATGTTCCTCGATATCTTGACTAAAGCAGAGGTGACACTAGGTGTAACTTCTTTAAAGCAGGGTATAAACATGAATGGCTGACAGCCAGTTCATTATATCAGAATCAGTTTTCATTAGGAGGGGAAGCTTTGTGCTTATTAATTGTTTCTCTAATTGCTTTCTCTCCCTACTACCAGGGCAGCCTGCTATCTGCCTTTGCCTGGAGGGCAGAGTCCTGCATACCTCATCCCTGATCTGCTAACATGGGTAACTATAAATAAATGGTGACACCTGGGAGTGGAGGAGGAAAGGGACTGTGCTTCTCAACCTCAGTCTAGTCAGCTTATGCAACAGAAGGTAACTGCTGACAATCAGTAGTTATTAACTGAGAGGGACTATTTCTGATAGCTGAGGGCTCTGACCTGGCCAACACCAAACAAAATTCTCCACCTCTGAGCTGGAGCTGGATAACTTTGGACTAACAAGAAATTGCCAATTATTTAAAGTGAAGAAAATAGCTGCATGTTCTCCACTAAGCAGCATTTTAAAACCATGAGGAACTGCTTAACTTTGAAATCTGCTGCAACTTAGCCCCCCCAAAAAGTAAAAATGTCCATTCATGACTACAAAGGAGTCCCTTGGGAGACTGAAAGGTGATTGCAAGTGCTCCAAATGAGCCTTGGTAATTCTCACCATTGGATTTAACTCCTTACAGTGATAGTCATCCCTCTGATTTTAACCCTCCTCCCTTCTGACATCAGCTGCTGCTGCTGCCAGCACACGGTGGGTGTGCACATTTGCCTCCAGTTCTCATAGCACAGCACAGTCACCTAAATGGGACCCAGCCTAGTTTAATTAATGCAGCTGCCATGGAGGGGGCAGTGGTGGGGCTCACATTCCCTCCCCTCGGCACCAGAGAAGCAGAAGGATCACTGAGAGGATCTTACTTGGGTTGTCCCACTAGGAGGCAACAGCACTTGCCTGGGAGACCATGCCCATGCAGAGGGTAAGGGCTGGAAGGGAGGGAATGCTGCAGAGAGACCTTGCTGCAGGGACACACAGACAGGAGTGAAAAATGGGGAGGAAGAGCCCTGTCTTCTCCTTTGTCCCTGCTGTAACCTGAATCACTCAGCTAAGCATTCAGCACCCTGCACTGCCTACAACACGATTCTCCAGGGTGTGGAAGTCTGCAGGTAGAGAGAGGGAAGTAGAGTCAGTGTATAGAGCAATGAGAACCCTGTGGAGGTGAAGATACAGCTCCACCTCCCTGCAAGAAGTGTGCCTACCTGTGCAGGTACACTACACACAAGCACACTCGCACAGACCCACCTTTGCTAACAGCAGAGGCAGCCACAGAGTCCACATTTCCTAGGTTTTACTTCTATATCTGCAAAAAGCAAGTTTGCTTCTGTTTCCAATTCCCCGCAATTATCGTGAAATGTCCTCAAGAGAGCAGCTCTGTCTTCTCTGCTGAGCGAATCTTTGATGTCCAGCATTGCACTCAGATGTTCCTTCCTTTCCAAAATGACAAAGGGACAGATAAGTAAATGAATCAATAAAAAAAAAAAGAAAGAAAAGAAAGGAAATAGAAAAAGAAAAAGAAAAAGAAAAAGAAAAAGAAAAAGAAAAAGAAAAAGAAAAAGCACTTGTTTCCTATCCCTCAGTTTTGCTGGACCAGACCAAAGACTGGAAGCTGCTCTGGCTACCTGAGGAGGAGATCATGTCCCAAGAATTGTGTGGGATAGGGCTGAGCTCACAGATCCCAAGCCCAGGGCACACAGCATCCCTGTAAATTATTAAAAATGTTCAGCTCAGGTTATTCCTAGAAAAAGACCTGTATCTATCATAATAGGTTTCAGATAACTCTACATTTGACAATTTGGAAGCATTTTTGATTTTTTTTCTCCCCTCAAATGGAGCTAATTCTTGTTCATCTGGAAGGTTACAGGATTTGTGTTCTACAGAGCACTGTTCTGCTGAGTGGGGAAATGCCCTATTGGATATAAGGCAAATGTATCCAAGCCAAACAGTGTGAAAGAGAGAAATCTGTTGTAATCAAGAATAGTGTATCCACTCACACCAGGATGACCTCCTCTGAGACCTGGGTCTTCTGAGAACTTTCTATGCCCACTTCCTATACTATATATATACATACATCATTGCTATGCTCTATCAGATAAACAGCTTTTTAGCTCAATAGCACCTTCAAAAGCAAAAAAGAAGAAACCAGATGAAGCATAGCATAATCTCTTTCTCTTTATTATTTTTCTTTGTCTACATCAGTCCTTCCTACAGAAGTCTAGAGAATTCCCTTGATGCAGGTTTATATCATGACTGTCATGTAGAATAGGTACTGAAGTAATTCCGTCATGTTGAATAGGTACTGAAGTAATTATCTACCACAAATTTTCTGCCCCACATTTAAAGGTATTCACAGTTTTGGCATTCATAGCATCCTGTGACAGAGAACTCTACATTGCAATTATTTAAAGTCAGAAAAACACAGGCACAGCACATCAGAACAAAAGATAGATGCAGTAAACCATAAGCTTTGGAAAAAATGCAGTTAGCTAAGATCTCTCCTTCGTAGTAAAAGCTGTGTTTCAATTCTGTTAAGTTTCCTGTAAGAAATGTAAGTGTATATTCTTGCTGAATATACCTAGAAATTTGTGAAAATAGTTATACAAGGTTTGGTGAAGTGTTGAAGACTAAAGCCAAGTGTTTGAAAGTTATGAAATGCCTGAGATAAGGAGGTTCTTGAAACCTACATTTGACACATATGTGCCTGCAAATTCTGCATTAAGGTAGTACTTTTCCACAGCATTTCTGCTTTGTTGACAGCAATTTCATCCATGCTCCACCTTTACAGAAGGACATCTCAACTTCACCAGTTCAAGTCTGGCAAAGATATAAACCAGGCACCAGCGAGTACATTAAAAGGGTCACTGTGTCTGGCCCAACACACTGCAAAATATCACAGGACTAATGTTGCTGTAAGTCTTCTGGTGTCAAATAATCCTGTAAGAAAGAACAGAAATCAAACCAATCAAAGACATTACCTGAGGTCAGGAAAATCTTTTAGAATGGGCAGAAGTGCTATTTTCATCCCCTCAGGATCAGAAGTTTGAATAAGTTCTAAAATTGCTTTTATGGGATCCTTGAGAGAATCAGCTGCAGGTCCCTGGGGAGAGAAGCAATGTTGTGTTTAGGGCAGGGGAAACAGCACAGCACATTAAGAGCTGGACTCATGTCAGACTGAGGATCTCTCTGTGTGGGTTAGGAACTTTGCAGGAGTGTTTGTGCATGTATAGAATTCTGATTTTCCGCCAGAGTAGCAGAATAGAACCTGGGGAGTAGTCACAGACTGCTTCCAGGGTGGTTGGGCAACCATCTTCAGCAGTGCAGAATCCCTTCCTGCACTTTCTTTGGCAAAGTTGGCAAATGTATCTCATTTTCCCTAAATTGCCTGTCCTTTCAGGGCCATTTCACCCTCTGGGAAGTGATTTGCTTCTGGAGGTAAGCACAGCCCTGTGCTTGACCTGTGTGAAAACAAGTTTTGTTGGTCAAACATGCTGGCATTTCTGGTGCCCCAAAGAAAGCCCAGGGTCAGAAAAGTAACCTTAGGGAGAGGATGAGGGGACACAGATCCTCCAATAGAAAAAAAAGTGGAAAACAGGGCTGGACAGTGAAAAAAACATGACATGGTTAGTAGATGTTGCATATGACCAGCTCCCTCTAATCTGCGGCATACAGGAGAAAAAGTCTCATCAAAAAACACACAGCATTTTCAGCAGAGCAGGAGAAGCAGAATGCAGATGAACCACCAAGAGAGAGCTTCAGGTCTTGCTCACATTTTTCATCAGTGCAGTAATGCAGTTAAATTGCTTCCCTGAATTATTGATGCCACCACGTCAACAGAGACTCTGTGACAAAGCAAACCTGGAGAACTGGCTGCCAAACTGGGGCAGGAGAAGCCCAGGTTCCCCTGATCTCCAGGGGGCATTAGAAGCAGCATGTCACACTCCCCATGCAGCACCTCTGCATTGAACATAAATTTAAAATAATGATAATATTTGAAGACAGCCTTCCCCCTCTCCCCCTGCACTGCAGGCACACAGCATGTCTAACTCTGCTCAGTGCACAAGCTGTACTCAGCTCCTGAGGCACTGGTACTGTACAGCTTCATACTTGGCAAGCTCACTATTACAAAATGCTAATGAATTTGAAGGCGTCAGATTTAGTTAAGCACTAATAGGCAGGCAAGGTCAGAGGTAAACAGCCTGCAGTCTAAAGGGAAAAAAAAGGTGTTTTGTCAGCAGTGTTTAAGTGCCTTTGACACATACTGCTCTTAGGAGAGAAGCAAGGTGTTTTCTAATGTGTTTTGAGAACAGAGGGGAAGGAAAAGCCCAAAGAGAGGGCAGAGCAGGGCAGGGAGCAGGTGCAGCCTGTGCAGCAACTGCATGATAAATTCAGTCTGCAGCAGACTGTTCACATGCATAACTGTGAGCCTCATAACTAAGAAGCAGACTGTCCCCTGCAAATCACTTGTGCATTTCGCCTCCAAGGCTTTTGGTGCTCTCACATCAAGTAAGAAAGCACACCTATGGGGGACACTGGGGAAACCATTGTAACTAGATGCAGCCCTTTTTCATCCAAGCTCAATGTAGGGTTTTAATAGATAATTAGATTTCCTGTATCTCCTTTGCACTGTTCCATGCACATTACATCCAAAGCTGATGCTGAGCACAGTATTACTGGTAAACTTCAGAGTTAAGATTAGAGAACCTTCCTGCGATTCCTCATGTCTCAATTGCTGAAAGCATTAATTCATCTGTGATTGATCAATCCAAGAAAGGTGCATCTTCAGCTAAAAGCACCTGGCAGCCTCCAGCTTTCCGCCATGAAACTAATGCATTAATTATAATAGGTCTGAGAGGATTTTAGGGAAGCCTACAGATGATCATTTTTATTTCATTGTATTCATTGGACAAGGTAAGAATTGCTGACATGGCTTGCAAGGGACTCATCTGTGAGAAAATAGATTTTCAGTCCCTAGCACTTAAATAGGCAAGTTGTGAGAATGACTCAGCATTTGTGAAATTATTAAAACCAGTGTAGCCAAGGGGGTTTATATGCTGTCACATTTGAGTCCTGTTACCAGAATGACTTTGCAACCACTTCTGTGCTGCTCAGCCCAGCCCCTTATGAAGCACCATGGCTGGGCACTCTCAGCCTGCATCTGCTAATGAGCCATGCCAGGGACATTGCACGGCAGTGATTCTCCAACTGGACCAGCTGAAGGAGGGGACGCTGCTGCCAGTGCAGTCCTTGCCCTTGGGTAATCAAGGGACTCACATGACAGCCTGGTGGCATCCTCAGATGCTGTGTGCAGCACTGCCAATTACACCAGATTATGAGGTGAGACTTTTTAAAGCTTCTGAAGTTGTTTCTGCAGATCAGAACCAGCACTTCGGGACAAGTTTTTGTCAGAGGTGTGGCTCTGCTTTTACACCCAATCTTCTGCAATGTGCCTTCACCTCCTAATGGTGTGAGGTGTTTACCCCTGCAGGAAGACTCGTTCCTCCCCACAACCGTCAGCAACCACAACAGCATCAGCATGTTTTTGCCATGAGGAAATGCCACAGCACAGGGAAATGGCTCAGGCAGCCATCATCCCAGCTCTGAGGGGCTGGGAAGGGCCTGTGGGGAGGGAGGAGGCTGCACTGAGGGGTAGCAATGCACACCCCATGTCCAGGGAGGAGCAGCCTTACAGGGCAATCCACAGAGCAAGTGGAGATGTGGAGCAGCCTGTTTGGTTCATCACTCCAGAGGCTCAAGGGAAAGCACTGCCACCCCAGGCCGTGTACCAGAAGCCTGATGGGGGGAGTTGGCAGCTTTGGAGCTGTCTTCACCAGCTCAGAGGAGCACGCCTCATTCTTGTGTCAGTGGCAGCAGTGCAAAACTTGCCTCCTCCAGTCACACATTTCAAAACCATGAACTAACAGCTTCTGACAGATCAGAAGGGATGTCAGCACATCTGACTGTCATTTCGGTGAAGCTTGATGCCCCTGTGGTAAAAACTCTTAAGCTTTTTTGTAGCTTTTAGTCTTTTCCTCTGCTGTATTGTTCTTGATGACAGAGAGCAAAACTGTAACCATATCAAAGACTTACTAAGCACTCTTTAAAGATGGTTTGCATCATCCTATGATCTTCTTCTATCTTGTTGACAATCCTCCTCCTCTGCATAGCAGATGGTTTCCTGGGAGTGGTCAGGAGGGCCTGCATGTATTCGGTAATAATGATGGCATTGACAGCCTTGACGAGGGCCTGTTCCGGGGCAAAAATATCCAGATTAACTTCCCTGCACTGAGCAAGGTTCAGACCACACCTGTACCAGGGCAAACAGCAGATATTCTGCCCATGCAGATGGCTGTCCCATTTCTGTGCTTAAGTATTAATTTAAAATGCTTGATCTAACACTTGGACTACCTCCAAGCTGCATGTGGATGACAAATAAACCTTGATGATAAGTGTGGAGACATCAAATCAAAAGCAATGGGACCAGCTGGATGAGCCAGAGGTCATTCACACTCCAGAGCTGCAGTGACACTTTGCTAACAAATACATCACCTGGGGAGACCTTGGGCTACAGACAAAGCCAGATGCTCCCTGGAGCATCCACACTTGACACAAGGCCCTTGGGCACAGAGTTGTGGCTGGGCACAGAGAAGCCACCAGGGCAACTCCCTCTTAGCTCCCACTACCTGCTGAGGACCCCCAGTGCAGAGGCCATGCAGTGCCTGACAGGGACAGTGAATGTTTCTGATGGGGGGTGGACTGCTGCACAAGAACCACATTTTGTTAGCAATTGAAATCAGAGCAGGGTTAGGCTGCAGTCCAAAGGTACAGGAAATCCCCAGCCCTGTCCAAAACAGACAAAGTAAGAGACAGAGAGCTCTAGCACAGTGCTTCACCATTGAGCTGCTGCTTGCCCCAGCACTAATGTGACATAATGTCCAGTGACAGGCTTTGAACAACAGCAGAATGGATCCTACTTTTTTCTCTTCCATTACCTTTTTCCATATTGCAAAATGTTAATTAAAATAATCACTGACAAAGAGACTGCAGACCTGGGAGTCCTGTGATTAGGAGGACATGTGGCACATGTAGCAGCAGCAAATCCAGCCTGCACAAAAGAGAGGGTTCCCCAGGTACCAACCTCATTGCTGAAAAGATAGACTCAAGGGTGTTGTAAGATCCTAGACAGGTTGTTTAGACTACTGTAAAGGTGAAAAAACTTGGGTACTTTATGAGGTTGTTTGCCAGTGCTCTGCATGAGACACTGTGCCCTTTAAGAAACTGGACTTTTCACCCCTCTGTCTCCATTCTACATCAAAGGAAGCAATAATCCTTACAAATAAGGTTGAAGCACATTAGAAGCTGAGAAGATTTCTAATATAATGGTATTGGGGCAATGGTAGGAGAGGAGGGAGCCCAACATTCCCCTCTGTATTTAGGAGGTACATTCAGTTTTCACATTTCTTCGCTAGTTGGTTTCTCTACTGAAATTGCAGAAGGGTCCCAGCTGTCACTACCCAGCCCGGGTGGATGGAGGTACATTGAGACCACTAGATGTTTAAAAGCCCATTTGACAACAGAGAAAACTGCAGTTTGGATTAATGTTCTGATACTGTGCCATCCAAGGGTTCAACTACTAGTTTTATTGATTTCACAGAATAGAATGGTTTGGGTCGGAAGAGACCTTAAAGATCATCTAGCTCAAACTCCCCTGCCATGGGTAGGGACACCTTCCACCAGTACAGGTTACTCAGTACCCCATCCAACATGGCCTTGAACACTTCCAGAGGTGGGGCATCCACAGCTTCTCTGGGCAACTTCTTCCAGCATCTCGCCACTCCCACAGCAAAGAACTTCCTCCTAAAAACTAATCTAAACCTACTCTCTTTTAGTTTGAATCCATTCCCCCTTGTCCTACATGCCCTTGGAAAAAATCCCTCTCCATCTTTCTTGTAAGATGATTTCCTGAGTAACATCTTGTTCTCACTTTCTTATTTATTTCTTACCTCATATAGATCTGTTTTTTTCTTCCCAAAGGTCAAAAAGCTTTGCTTTAAGGATTCAAGGATGTGGTCAAAACCACTGTCACACTTTTTGAAGTGGTCCTTCAGTGTTCCCTGAGGAAAAGAAACAGACAAAGGGTGCGCATGTAGAGACACCACACAAACAACAGGCACAGATTATTGTGTCTTTGCTCTTTCTGCTCTTGGAAACAGACTTCTCCACAAATTGCAGCATCCTGTGCCTTTATTTCAAAGAAAATCAAAACATGAAAGAAAGAAACAATTCCAACTCAGGAAGGATGTACTAGGTTCTTAAGCCCAAACCTGGAAGACTGAAAACCTGAGCCCTAGGCCTCCTGCTTCCCCCCAGGGCTGCCCGTGCTCCATCAGAACCACCCCCAGTTCCCATGTAGATGTGTGGGCCCATGGGACAGGCTGGCAATGAGCTCTGGAGACCAAAACTGCACACTGTAGCCAAAGTTTCTCTTGTCATTTTGCTTTTGCTGCCTCCAGCATGCCCGAGGGAGCCTGTGCAATGAGGCTGAAGATGCTCAGGGGAGCTTCCCAGGGAAATGCACAGGATCACATACTGTTAGGAGCCTAGAATTCTGTATTTTCTAGACACAAGGGCGAAGGGTGTCTGGGTTAACATGCTGGCATTAGAAAGTGTGAAGGGAGGGGACCTTATCTCAAGGGATGGACACTTTTCTGGTCAGCCTTCTCTACATCCTGACTACCCAGCATAGCCCTGGGCTGTGTGAGCTATCACTGTCCTGGGAAGATGCCCAGGTGCTGGGAATGAATAGGTACCAGGTGAAATTCAACTTCTGGGATCTGGGCAGCACAACAGCAAACATTACAAACAGTGAAACTGAGGTCCCAAAACTGGAAAAGGTGAAGCTGTCCATATACAAATGCTGATAAGACAGAGGAGAGGACTAGGTTTGAAGGCCAGACTACAGCTTCACCTTTTCCAAATCAGGACATGAGAAAGGGAAGTGCATACCAGCCATATGATCTTAAATAGTCAGAATTAAAATGGGTCTTCCATACCTTGACTTTAAAACTGATGGTCTGCAGAAAATGCTCCATAATGTCATCTTCTATCCTGTGTAGAAATCCATTTACCTTAAAATTCTGATCAGTGCTGACACTGTAAATATATGTTAGCTTATGCCAGACAGTTCTGTTAAAAAAAAAAAAAAGGAAAGTATTGATCAGATCAAATCATGCTATTCTCTCAGATCAAAATTCTTTCTACTGTAACCAACACAGCTGCCTGGGTAATTGAATGGACACATGCTCAGGTCCAAAGCTAGCTCAGTGACCCACATTTGTGCACTTGTTAAGACACTGCCACAAGGGTATGAAAACTCAGTGCATGCAGATGCCACTTGTACCCATCACTAGTGAGATCAGATCAGTAAAACATTCTAGTATTTTCAAAATTGAGCAAGCATGAAGCAGCCTTGACAAACAGAGTCAGGGTGAGCATCCCGTGTGCCTTTGACAACCTACAAATACAAGACAAACAATTATCTTCCATGAGAACAGTCTTCCAGTCAGCAAATCCTGGTTAAAATTATCAGCAGCTTGAAACCAGACATTTTACATTCTGGAAAGGCTCAGTGTACAACTTCATTCTCAGTAAAGCTGTAAAGGATTACATAAAAGAGACTCATAAGTATTCAGTCTAGGATCCAGCATCAGCAACGTGCAAATACAACAAACAAAGCAGCTACCTAGGCTGTGATGTCAAGTAATCACTGTGCATATGTTGGATTTTGGCATTTTGCTGACTCCAGAGATCCCCAGATAACTTTACATAGGAAGAAGAGAAGCAACCTTGTTTTCTCTGTTGCTGCAAGTGCTTCTGAAATTAGCTCCTAGGTGCAAACATCCTCCTCCACCCTTCTGTGTTTTATTGCTTCCCTCCTTCCTAGCAACCCCAGGGAGAGCCTGGCATATTCTATGGGGTTTCATTCAGCAAAGCACTTAAGATTGCAGCTACCAAGTGCACTAGCACACACATCTCAGCATAACCTTTATGAGACTCCTGCTGGAGGACAATCGGGCCAGGGAAAGGAACTGACATCACAACCTACAGTGGGGTTAGCCAGGATAATGTCCCCACACACGACATAGCACTAGTGCCTGCCTCCTGCTCAGTGCAGGAAGGGGGAGATGGCTATAGCCCCTGCACCTGCAGGGCCTGGGAGCAGGAAAAAAGTGGCAGTACAGCCCTGTGGCCCTGGCATCAGTCACAGCCCCCACATGAGCCTCCCACTTGCTGGGGCAGGCAGGACAGCTCTGAGGGGGTCTTACTGACAGCAGCTGGCTTCTCCCATGCTTAAAGGCTGGTGTGCACAGGGTTGGATGACCATACCCAGCTGGAGGCAAGGTTGACCTCATACCAGAGTCAGAAGGAGATCAGACCAGCAGAAAACTCATTTTGCTCCCCACATCATGAAGCTCTGTTTTCTAACCTGAGAAGGCAGCAATTCTCCAGGATTCGTAAGCTGCTGCAGATCTGCGGGTAGCCATGGAGCTGGAGAAAGCTTCTTACTTCATCTTCATAGCTAAATTAAAACAGGAAGAAGTACCTTTAATCTGGCATGTTCCATAACACATCTAACAGCAATAGCAAACTGAAGAAATATTCTGTGATTATTTGTCTTTTTATCTCACAGTTTCAATCCCCCAGGTGGCATCTACAGCATGACAAAGACAGTCCCTGTCCTGCCCAGCTGGTGAGGAAGAAAAACACAGGAACAGCAGGGAGAGCCCTTGAGCTGCCTGGGTACCTCTGCCAGGGACCAAGAGGCAGGAGATTGATTTGCAACACTTCCTTCTGGGAAGCAACTCAGGCTTTGCTGATAAAGCTGCAGAACAAAGTCTCAGTGTATGTGAATAACCCACAAGGTCTCTAAATGCTTTGTCAGTCTCAGTCTCACAAAGGGCTTCTGGACTACTCCATTTATAGGAATTTTCTTCCTCTCATCATGTGGAGGGCCAAGGATCTTAAATCTAATCTCCATCTGAAATATTACCTACAGCCAGCAGTCCTGGCATTTTCTGCTGCAGGGGGTACACGGGGAGAGAAATACCCAAGAACAAAAAGCAGATAAAGGGAGTCAGAGGAAGTGGTGAGAGGCCAGATGAAAAGATATTCATTCTCCTATGAGAACCAGGACAGAGCAGGGCTCCCCACCCTCCCATAGAGCCAGCAGAAAGCACTGTGCATGGGATGCATAGCCAAGGTAGGAAGGGCCAAGCCTGGGCACTGGACACAAGGCTGCCCCTCTTCCCAGGTGTGTTTAAAGTCTGAGCCTCTCCAGAAGTCCCCCCAAGGCTTTATCCTATCCCAGCTACTTCAGATGCACTTTGTTCCCTCAGCTTTAGTGCAATGACAAATACTGAGCACACAAACAGCAGTGAAATGCTGTCCCTCCAGTAACAGCTTGATGGGAAACAGCCATCAAAATCCAGGCAAACACAGCATCACCAACTGCTTCATCAGGATTTCTTTCTTTTGAGCATTAAGAATGTTACCAGGGAGGAAAACAACATCCTTCCTACCTCTCCAGGAACCTCAGGCATTCTTCCAGGCATTCAGCTTCCACCTTCTCGCTCAGGCTCTCGCTGACTTGCCTGGCAGCCTCTGTCTTCTGTGTTAGTATCTGTGGATTTCAATGTGTGAGAGGAGAACTGGCCAAAGCCATTTGTTCCCTATGCAGTGAACAGGAATATATCCCACTGCTCACCCTGCACCAAATCCCTCTGTCCTCTAGGCACCAATTTCTGCTTCAGTTTTGAGAGTCCTCATGGAAATAAATGTATTTTTTATCAGCCTGATTGTAATGCCTGACCCTATACCTTTGCTACCACTGTTTTTGTTGTGGTCAGCAGGCCTATGCTTGGGTAAAAGACTGTCCCTGCAGATGTTCTCTACAGGCCACGTCCAGCCTGGCAGCTCAACCTATACATAGACCACCTGCAGGAGCACCTGTGCTTCTACCTGACTCACTCTTGCAGATAAACTTTGGTGCAGCCACTAAAAAGAAGGTTATGCAGACCTAACTGTGTGCCCTGCACCTCTGCCAGGGTGTCTACACGAGATGCTTGAAGAGGGCAGGTGTCACCTTCCCAGGCACCACCACTCACACCCGACACAGCTCTGTGTGTTAAACCCTACAGCACATCCCCTGCCCCACTGACCCCAGCTGGGTGGCTCAGGTGTCTGCAGGAGGTGGGCTGCGCCAGACAGCTCAAAATTCACCCCATATTGGGAAGGCTTGAGCAGGTGGCAACTTAATACTACCCATTAGTTGCTCTGTGGAAACAAAAACTTGCAAGGGGAGGAAAGCCGGATGGATAAAAGGAGACAGCTTATTCATTTTCTATCTGAAGTTTAAGTGTCAGCCTGAGAAAATTGAGGAGGTGTTAATTTCATAAGGCTTTCCTATTAATCCAAGCTCTTCCATCACCCACCCCAGAGCATTCAAACCTGTCAGTTGCATACACAACAGAGTGAATCCACTCATGCTGAAGCATGGCCAGATGTTACAGATACCGGGACTATGGGATTCAAACTATGCTTTGTCCTAGTTCCTTTTAGAAAACTTTCCACTGTGAACCAAGAGCAGGAAAAATCATCTTGGTAGCTAAAAGCCACCCTAGCAAAGGTACATCACTGGGCACATCACTGCTCCATTGCTCCAGCAGGTGCAGGGCAAGGCAAGGGACAAACAGCCTCTGTTGTGAGCTCCGCATTTGGTGCCTGGGTCTGAGATGGGCCAGAAAAGCCAGTGCTTGCCATCTAAATCTGTATCCTCACAAGGAAAACCAGCTGCTGTTGATCTGCAATGCTTCCAATGCCTGAAACTGTCTGCCATCCCAAAGGACCATGGAGCTACTTGCCTTTCTGATGACCTGAAACAGAACTGCCACTGGGGTGGTGGAAGTGGAGAAGAAAGACACAGTCGTGACAGCCCACAACCTGCCCCTGGTCTCCAGCATCACTTGAGCCCACGTGTAAACTCTGGGATTTATTTTAATCCTTCTGCAGGTCTTGACCCAAACACCCTCTGCCCACAGGATATGCTGCTCACAAATCAGCAGGGTGTGCTCCTGCAATGCCCTTGGAGCACTCACCTTTGCTGTGCTCTGCAGAATCCCCCGCACTGCCTGACCCACCAGGGCAGCAGTCTCAGCAGGGACAAGCAGGGAGCAGCCTGCCTGCATTTTGCACTGCCAGACATGGGGCCCTGCCACAGCTCAGCAGCTCTCCCTGCTTTTATTAAAGTGCTCTGCAGAGCTCACACAGAACAGACTGGGTAACAAACATCACAACTTTCCAAAAGGTTACATAAAGATCTAGGAGCATGTATGAAAATGCAGCTTCAGCTTGAATCAGCTCAGGCTTATCCTTAGTTTAGTAAGGGGTTTTATTCTTTATGCATGCCCAGGACAAAAACAGGTTTGGGAGCAAACAGACACAGCTTAAGTATGGCAGCCAGCTTGCAGGATTTTAACACATTGAGCTTAGACTGAGACATGCAAAGCTGGGTCTTGCCAAATACCCACATACTTGTGTGCAAAACCACGACTGCCCCAAAGTATGGGAGTTTTCAGGTCCCCCCTGAAAACATTTACCTCAATGACTGCAGCGTCTGCACAAGGGGGTTTTCCAATATCAAAGGCTTCTTTCAGCGCTTTCCCTACTTCCTTCTAAATGATAAAAGAAAATTTAAAAGTATAGTTAAGATACAATGGCATTCAAAATGAGTTAGGTTTCCCAGCCTCTCATTATCCATTTGGACTAGATGAATTTCTGCCTCCATTTTTTTGGCTGTCTCATTTAACCCAAAGCCTGGATATTTTCCAGCTGACCTAATAACATTGTTCTGTTTTGTTCTACATTGTTTGTTTGAGTTTAAATGATTTGCAGCTTTCTTTCATCCCAGTGTCAGCTTGGGTTATCTACAGTCTTCCCTAGTTAGCTTAGCTCAAATGAAGGCGCCCACACAGCAAAACAATGCTTAGACACATCTCCATGCTGCCAGCTACTGTAGCTGAGATTTTCCACCCTTCCTCTCTCCAACCAGCACCCGCAGAAACCAGCCAGCATTAATTAAAACCATTCCTTTGCTTGAACCAGGGACTTGTGAGTGCAAAGAGGAGGTGGGTTAGTGTTAAAGCTACTGTCTTGGTGAGATGGGCCCCATGAGGCTGCACAATGGGAAATTTCCCAAGACTTGGCTGGCTTATGCTAGTTTGAATGGCTGTAAAAACAAAGCTAGCACTGCAGAGAAAGGGCTTGTTGCTTAAAACATGATCTGACCTTTATAGAAGCTTTAAACCAAAAGTCTGGCTTGCTTATTTATTCTTTCATTTCTGAATCTTCCTTCAAGGAATATAAAGTCTGATCTCTTGTCTTTGTTCTTTTCTGGCTGATGAATTAAGAAATTTGTGGCTGTCAGCTGAAGAATTTCATCAAAAGTCTATTCAAAACAACTGCTCTCCCATATTCACTGAAAAGTGTTAATCAAAGACAAACAAGCAGTTGTAAACAACCCAGAAAAATTTCTTTCCTCACAAGTGCCATCACCTGACTGTGAGCAAATATGTGAACACGATATGCTGAGATAGCACAGCCCGGCTGAGCTGCACAAACACTTCAAGCCTGTCCCCCATAATGGGACAAAGCATGGCTTAATGAGGAACTGCAAGGCAATTAATAACTTATTGAGGACAGCACTTAGTTGTTTTGGATCAGATGATGTGTTTGGATTAGAAACAGCTTGCTTGTCTGTAGCTCTTGTAGTGACACCAGCATATCAGGCCCCAAAGCTTCAATGTGGAAAGGATCAAAACTTCTACTGTAATAAACAGGCCCAGTTTACTTCTTGTTTCTTCCTCTCTGGCCAAAATGTTGCAAGGCTTCAGATCCATGGATGGTCAGTGTACCTCTGCTGACTGCAGAACACAAACTTCTCAGTCCTCCTTTTGTCCATTTGAAAAAATAGAGGGGTGGTGGGGAGAAGACACAGACTCAAGTGATCCTTTGCAGGTCAGTGTAATTGAGTATGAGAATGAGCTCTGGCAGCATGGTGGAAGGTCTGCCTTGTACTCTTGTCTAATTCCCCAGTACAGCAAGGGCAGAGGTGACAAGCTGGCAACCCAATCAATGGCATCAGCATTTTCAGTTCACCACTTTTGTAACCTCAAAGGCACAAAGCTTCCTTGCTCCAGGTGTGTCCAGACTGAGAATGCTGCCTGATCAAGTTCCCCACACTGGAGTTTTGAAGTGGTTTTGAACCCCACGTGGCATCTGGGCTCTCAGCATCTTCAGGTATGCCCACAGTTCTCACCACTCATTTCTGTTTAAAGTGCTTTTAGTTTGCACAGATATCAGGCTGCCATACCCAACGATAAGCCAGGTGCTCATGAGCAAAGCAGATCATGGCTTATTCTGGTCAGGTTCTTCTCATTCTGAAAATTTAGTCATCCATTGAAGTGGCAAAACACACACAACGTGATTTAGTCACAACAATATATGACAATTGTTAAGGGATAACAACAGGATATTTGCTCAATAACAACTTCCTGTATATTAGCATAATGAAGGGCTGAATTACACTAGAAGCAGAAATAGAGGGATAAAGCAGGTTTCATAAGCTGTGCCACTGAGCTGAAGAGACAGCCATAATATTTCCATATGGAGTCAGCTTATGACCACTTAAGCTCATTAGCTTGAATCTGGAGCTGCTCCCAAGCTGGCCAGGTTTGAAGCAGGCTGGACAATGCTGTGCTACACTGTCCAGCACTTCCAGCTCTGTTCTTTCTGTGCAACTCAGCACCACAAAGAGCTGTGATGCTTCAGGATCCAAGGTGGCACAAAAACTCAGGGCAGCAAGGCACAACAGCTCATAACCACTGCCAGATTGAGGGGAGCCTGCTCAGCACATGGTGTATCAGGAAAACAGAAAGCCCATGGTTAAGCAAAAGCATTCTTCAGCTATTACATTAGAGGGANAAAAAAAATTCCCATCACTGTTGGTCAACATCTTTGAGGCCTGGTCAATGACTCAGTGATTTGCTCTAGGATAACCTCAGTGGCACTGCCCTGCATTAAGTCACTTCCTTCATTGAAACAAATGTTAAAAAAGGAGCTTAAGAACACATGGTCTTCCCCAGGGTGATGATTAAAAACAGCCCATAAAGATACTTAAACACTGAAACCAGTAGGCTTTAAGCATATTGTCACCAGCTGGCACTTCTACTCCCGTATTTGTGACTACCTTAGTGTTCTCCTTCAGGGAATAATTCTTGAGGAAATTCTCTGCAATTTAGAGTACTTTCCCTGGGATGATTCAGCAGTTTGCCATGGAATTTCCCCTCCTCTGCTCCCCAAGGGGTGGTGGAAATGAAAAGCAAGACAGCTGAGTGTGGTAACTCCTGCTGTTGCATTTCAGCTTTAGCTGAATAGAAGAGGCCCTGCTGAGTTTTCCAAATAACGTGGTGTCCTCTGGAACTCCCCACTGCTACAACACATCTTCCCTGCTTCATTTGTATCCTGCATGTCTCAACAGAATTCTTCAAAGGGGAATCTTTGCTGAGAAAAGAAAGAGATGCTGCAGCCTCAGGGCTGGGGTCACCTGTGGTATCACAAGGCAGGTTTCTCTAAACAGGGCTGCTGGGTGGGCACCAGCTGCACATTTTCTCGTGCTGAGCTCTGGAAATAATCTTTGCTCTAGCATGAGCAGTGTCAGTCCAACTAGCTGGAGAGGACTCTGAGGGGTCCACATACAGACAAACTTGGCAGCCTCAATATCCTGTACATCTGAGACAAAGGGGCTGTAAAAAAGCCACAACTCTCACACACGATGGGATCATTAACAGATGGAGAGAAGATAAACAACATTTTGGAATGGCCCTCAATAAGGAAGTGGGTTTCATCCATAGTCTCTCTTTCCTCCAGATAAATGGGCTTCTGAACAGAGCAGATTGCAGCTCTCTGACTATATAGCAATGGGATGAAGAGAGATTTACAAATGTCCCAGCATTTCCTTGCTAAGAAGCAAGGACAGGACAGCCTCCCTTTGGCAGCAGACAATCATGGATGTTCACATCTGGGCTCTGCAATGAAACTCAGTCAAAATGGAGACCTTGGGACTCACACATGCCTGAGCAGAGCTGGCTATTTAACAAGGGCACCTCTTAATTTAAAACTGTGGGAATATAACAGGCAGATTGGGGTAAAACTCCTGAGTTCTTACCTGTGTGATTGTAAGTAACTTTTCTTCAGTCCTCAAAAGAATCCACACGAGGCACTGTGCACCAAGAGAAAGGCTGTGCTGGGGCATGTGCCCGGGTCTCACACATGCCTGGCTGCCACTGTACACAGAAACAAGAGCTCAGCCAGAGGGGCAGCTTCCCTCGGGCCCGCAGCATCGCCTGCCTGGCACCTCCTGCTCGGCACTGCAGCCTCACACTGAGCAAACAGGGTGCCCGGCAAGAACCCAGCAGTGTTAGCCATGCTTGGGCAGCCACAGCACAGTAAATCCTCTTTCCAATGGCCTTTTGCCAGCTTTTCTTTTGTGCTGTTTCTTTTCCTTCTTACTACATTTGCTGCCCAAGTTAAGGGTTTTGCTTGTTGTTCTCCTCTCCCCTTCCATCACTGCTGCTGCTCAATTCTTTCTTAAGCTTGGGGGCAGTCTCCCAAGCACACTTGCATGAATGCACAATTTTGCAAGTGTCACATATTCTATCTGAATGGAATAAGATGCAGCTATATACCAAGACAACTGCATCCATGCATGAGCTTTCATAGAAGTTGTAACTGTATTAAGAGAGGAAAAATCAAATGCTGAAGTCTGGCATCTCTGCTCTTCTCATTTCCACTTTTTTCACTACCATCTGACTAATACAGTCACTGGTCTTACTTGTTTGGTTTTTTTTTTCCTTGAAGGAATTCTGCGTTTATATAATACTTTTTTTCCTATATTTGACTTTTCCTTATATAATTAAATTACATAATTTTTCACCTCAAATTTTTTTTAAAGTT
Organism: Illadopsis cleaveri; assembly: GCA_013399915.1. Classification (NCBI taxonomy): domain Eukaryota; kingdom Metazoa; phylum Chordata; class Aves; order Passeriformes; family Timaliidae; genus Illadopsis; species Illadopsis cleaveri. The sequence continues at coordinate 334,568 of VXBB01014235.1, read as the reverse complement.
TTCAATATTTCATCAATCCATTTCTCCAAAGTTTTACCATTTTAAAAGCAGCAGTAAAAGGGATGCCTCCTGACCACATTTACCACATGCCTGAGGATGGCCAGTGTGCACCCACCACACTGCTTCCCTCCTCCAGGGGCTGGCTGGGGGAAGAGCCCACCTGATGAGCTGCTTGTTAGCTAATCAAGCATTCATAAGTGTAATTAATACAAGGAACAGAGAAGCTGTAGGCGTGGATGAAAGAAACCAAATAATCCAAAAAGGCTGAGAATTATTAGGGCATGAGTAGTTTGGAGCTGCCAAGTAGCAATTAAATCATGGACACAGAGAATCAAATGCCTCACCCGCAATAGAAAAAGAAATCACAAGAAAGTTTCAGGCTTTGATGACACACACAGGCTTTGAATTCACATTGGGCCAAAGGGTCCCAGATGTGCCACTCTTCAGAGGGAAAGCCAAATCTGTTTCCCCAAACTTGGACAGGAATTTAATGATCTCTTACATGATTTTCCTGTGATCTGAACACTAATGAAGGAAATACAGAAACAACTGGGAAAACTACAAGCCAGATAAAGCAGCGGGAGAACCAAGGGCAGAACAAGAGAAATCCACAGAGCACCATACTGACATAAAGGCCAGGGAAAATTACTCTGGGGTAATTGGAATATTATGGACCTTGTTAAAAAAGGCTTGATGCGAGGAAACAAATTGTTCAATAAAGCAGAAAACTGTGCATGTCCAACAGGAGTCCAGCAGAAAAATACCTGCCCACCTCAGGTAAACCCCTGAATCTGGTATTAAGGATTTAGAAAGAGGCAGTATTGCAATGAAAAAAGGCTCTGGTTCTGAGAGCATAGAAGATAAAAGAGGCAGTGGGCAAACCTAAACTCAGCAAGAATCCTGATCATCACTGTTTTATGAGGAAGTGGGGACTGTTCTCAAAACCAAAAAATAGAGATATAGAAAAAATGTTGGAAAAACGTCCCCCAGGCATACCTTTTGTACATTTTAATGCTCCATTCATAAATTAAAAGACTTTGTCTGAAGTTGAAACAGTTACTGTCAATAAGTGTGGCAAGGTGGGAACACAAAGAGGCATGACAGCAGCGGGCATAGGTGACAAGCAATCCTGCTTCCTTGAAGACATCACTTCTGTGCTCCAGGCTGGGAAGAAATGTCATTTCCAGGTGGCACAGGTGCTGTTTTAGTGCAGTCTCATCTGTGTTAGTAGAGGAGCCAAACAGGGGAATCTGGGCAGTCATGTACTGCATTAGCTTTTCCTCCAGATCTTTTCTCCAGAAGTTTGGGCTCCAAGTGGAAACAGACTCCGTCTCTAGGCCGTTGCCAAGCCTCTCTGCTTCCTTCTGCTTCACCCACTTCAGTGATTCCCCCACTGACTGCAATGGCTCCAGGAGCATCCTATCCCTTCCACTGAGTGCTTCTCCCACTACAGTCCACATTCGTTCAGCCAGCAGCAAATAAAGTGATTCAGACTTTCCCATACCATCGTTTCCAGAATGCTCCAGATTATGAATTTGATCACAAGCTTCCAAAAATTTTCCTTGCTCAATGAATCTGCAGATGGTTTCCTCTGCAAGAGAATAAGAACACAACTTGCTATTTGTTCACTTGTCTATAGGACCATCACTTTATTATCCAAGTTATTAGGTATCTGGGTTATATGTATTCCAAAATTCCTCAGGATCTACTCAAGATCAGCCCACTTAAGGTCTAGCAGTAGCATCTGTCAGTTTCCTCAGGGCAAGCAGTTTTTTGTTTCTAAATTTCTTTCATCCTTTCTCCTCCAGGTTAACCAAACCTGCAGATTAGTCTGCAGCTTTCTGTCATCATTCCAGAGACCTCCTTATGTGAGCAATGAAGGTTCATTAATTACAATCTATCCTTGTAAGACATGTACCTTCTGTCCAGAAGAAAAGCATTAAAGAAAGGACATCTTCTGAACAAGCCAACAGCTGAAAGTCAAGCCTGGAAGGAATTTTCTGCCTCCTCTACAGAAACTCTGGCAGGACCAAAGTGCTACAAGCTTCCTTGGAAGGAAGATTTTCAGTTCTGCTTGTTTCCAGTATATCTTACCTAGCACATTCAGCAAACCAACAGGAGTTAAATGTACTCTCACAACAGATGCACAGAGCTGCAGGGGTTTATCCATGTGTTTTATAGATTACACGGTTGAGCAACAAAGGGTTAAGGTGTGTCCAAAGGTATCTGGAGCAGAGCCCAGAGGACAAATCAAACTTGATGAGAATGCAGGGAAAGTTAAATAAAGCCAGAAGCAGTGGGACTTAAATAATTCAGGATACATCTTTAGATGTAGAGTGAAGAATGAAAGGAGTATGAACTTCCACTATGTTTTGCCTATATCCTTCCTAACTTTCCTCTATGAAAATATGTCATATGTGAAGTAAGAATTAAATTGAACAGGACTGGTGGGAGGAACATGACATGAAATGGAGAAGGGTTGATGCAAGGATGTTCAGCAAAGCAATGGGCAAGTTATTCAGGAGGGGTCTACAAGCTGCACCCATCTTGCCTCAATATCTGCAACACATGGGAAATGTTTAATTGGCACAACCAGCCTGTGTGCAACCCACCTCCCCCTCCCATCTGTGGAGGAACAGCACAGTCACACGGATGGGGTGTCAGTCACACGTACATCATCTTTCTCACAAGACACATCAGGAGTTCTTGCAGAGATAAAAATAAGAACAGTAAAGGGAAACATTTGTGAGGCAAATGAAAAGTGAAATACAGAACTGTCCAGAGTTGCAAGTGTAGGGTTCAGAAGGGACAAGAATCCAGGTGAAGGATGGGGAGGAGGAGAGTGGAAAGCACCTAATCCAGAAGCTTATGAAAAACAAGAGCCTGCGGGATGGGAGGGGCAGAGAAGATATAGGCTTGGACCCAGAGATAACTTCAAGGTTACCTGCAGGCATCCCTCTCTCCACACTTTTCTTACTGGTTGGCCTCTTCAGCAAATTCCCTGCCACATCCTCAGCACTAGCCTTCTCCACGGTCTCCTTCCCACCAACCACAGTCTTCAGCAATTTGCCTGCCAAGGTTTTCAATTTCTCTTTCCTCTTCACCTCCTGCTTCTTTCTCTCCTCATGTGTGGCCTTGGGCAGTATTCTTGCATCTTCCCCAGCCATTTTCTCCCCCTTCTTGTTGTGTCCTCCCACACAGGCTGCCCAGGAATACTTTGTCTTCCTCATGATCCAAACAGATTTAGGTGCTTTCTGTCCAACTGGGAATACTATCAGAAGAAAACATGAGAAACAGTTGTATGCAAAGTAATCTTANTTTTTTTTTTTTTTGTGCAGCTACAGGCTTCAGCTGCCTTTGAAAAAGTCTATCCTGGTTCTTGTCTGTGCCAAGTGAGGACACTTTTATAGGCTTCCAGCCTCTTATGTAATCCTTCCCTCTTCTGGGTAAATAATGTCAAAAACCTCATACATAATCTAACCACGATCACTGGGGGAAAGCCAGGGGGATTTTTGGCATTTTCTAAACTATTAAAATATCCCTGCACTGCCAGTTATCTTAATGACAATCCTATCAGTTTCAGGGAGTTGATTACTAATACTTTCTATGAAGCACACATCCTTTTCCACCCCACCCCGCATTCCCAGGCTGCACCTGAGTTTTTCTTTGGCAGGGAGATCACATCTGGGTTTGCAGCCAAGTTTTCCCTCACCTCCCAGCAAGCCTAGTGCTAGGCACCAGGGATGTAAAGGCCTAGAGAATGGGTGTTGGTTTCCATGTTTTAATAACACCATTCAGAGGAGATAAGAGCGATCTCAGCCTTCTGGAATGTGCAATATTCCAGCAACTATGTACTGTATTATGTATTATTTTAAAATTAAATACACACACATGGATATAAATGGCATAACATTGCAGCAATACACCCTATATATGTGTGTGTGTGTCCTTACATGTATGCACACATATGGATCAGTTCACCAGCCAATATCCACAAGTGAAGGAAAAGGAGATGTGTGTCTGCTTAGCACGAGGTCCATATTGGGCTGCTAAATGTTCTGACCATAAACTACAGAAAAAATTCCTCCACAGAAAGCATCTTTTAAATCCAAGATCTTGCATTTAAAATAGATTTTTTTTTTAAGTCCCTACACTGCTCTGAGAACTTGGAGAGGAGTTGAAATGCTGTCCTTACCACACCCTTCTTGCAAGAGAATTACAAACTGGGTTTAATTCTCTATTCCAGTATTATAAAGATTAAATCAAAAACTTGAGGATTTTCATCAGCTGAGGACAGTTTGTATTAATCATTACAAGCTGTATTGACTCAAAACCATACACTATGCAGCAATGATTCCAGGGGTATGAATTTAAGAGGTGATTTTTCCACACATCATCTAGACTGTTTCAAATACATTAACTCATGTTTCTGGGTTTAATGCCTGCAGTTTCTTCCAAGATTTTCTACATTTTCATGGTAGTAAAATTCCACTAGTTTCCTACTTGGAAACCAAGTAAATGTTATGTTGTTCTGGCTCTTTTATCAGTGCTTAATTCCACCAGCATGTTATCACAAAGCCGTTTGATTCATCAGTAACAACAGGGAGGAGGAAATAAATACTTTTCATTTGGAAAGAGAAACAGAAATTCCAGCAGTGGTCACACATTTGAGCTGCTGCCAGTAGGAAATACTGAGGTTGCAAAATACAGTGTTTTCCCGGCTTGTGAATAAATTTGAAAATCGAGAGGCTTTATACACATTCCATTTTGACCTTAATTTTTAATCAGTGAAGTTAAAATGTTTCCTTTGGAATGTTATAGCTGCACAGTATATAAATACAAGATGGAGTAAGAGGGTCAGTACTGGGAGAAGCATTCCAGGCATGCTGAAAGCCTTCAGCAATATTTTCCCATGAAAATTCCAACACAATATGTTTATGTTTCACTTCATCAGCGTTTTTCCAACAAGCCTGTCTCTAACAAAAACCATTTCTCTAGATTTCTCTGTAGAAGGAAATTAGATGTCAAAGTGCCAGTCCTGAAGGCAAGACTCTGTGCAGTACATAGATTCTGAACATACTTACAATTGCAGATTGTGCCCTAAACTGTAGTAGCATGATGTGTGGGAATTGCTGTGTTTTCCCAGAAAGCTTCTTTCAAGGGAATACAATACAAGCCTGTGGAAAGAAGGGAGTGACTGCAGAGATGGACTGACATCCTGAGGCTAGGACCAACTCTTACTCCATGGACCACTTGACCCATTTAATCAAGGGAATGTCAGACACTCCCCAAGATGTAAGTGTCCTCAGGGCACAGTCCACCCAAACTCTGCAGCACCAACAACCCACATGGCTTCTCTGTCCTCCCTTCACCTCGGCCAGAGGCAGAGCAGGCCATGGCCTCTGGCAGCAGGCAGCCAAGAGCCCCCTGCTAAGGGACAGCAGAATGGGGATGGTCAGTCTGACCAAGGGTGCTGAGCCCAGCAGGAGCAGGAAATGATGCCCCAGCAGTCCATTGTCACCCACACTGCACTCCCTGTCCACAATCACTTTGGGTTGAAGGACGTTGTCTCTGAGGGGAATGCACCCTTGCAGGGGGAGACATGCCACAAAGGAGCTGCCCAGAGGCCACCAGCAGCCTGCTTCTCTGGGCCTGTGTGCCTTAACAGCACATGCAGGGTGTACAGGTCTCTCCCCTCTGTCTCTAATGCTATGTCACTGCTCAGGCTAAAATTCTGCAGCTAAAAGATGGGCATGATTGAAGTCCCTAGGAACATCATCTACCACAGTGGTCCCATGGATGGTGTTATGCCAAGACAGGCAAAGCTCACAGGGAAACTACACCTTTACATAAAAGTGTTGAGACCAAACTAGAACAGAGGTTTTTCACAAAGAGTTTACATAATGCAGAGGGGATTGTTTGCTGTCAAAAAACATTGTTTTGGGCAAAGGAACTGAGGCACAGCCATGTTTTATCTGGTCCTTCCATGGGGTCCTGAGCTGCTCACCCAAGGGGAGCCATTCCAAGGAAAGAAGGGCAATAGGAAACCACGAGGACACAAGAGCAAGAACAAGGACATTTCTGCTTCTGAACAAACTCCTTTGTCAGGTGTACCAAATAACTTTCTTCTTCCTCCTAAGCCACTTCTTGGAAGCCAGCCCTCTCCTTCTTCCTGGTGTTTCAATGCCTCCATTTATCCACAGTGGGATGTTCTCTAGCAGGGTCATTCTCTCTGCCATGACCCTTGCTTTGTTTACTGTGAAAGAGAAACAATTTGTCTCCTAGGAACATCCCCAGCATTCAGGAGTTTCCCTCGTTTCCTGGAGCTCCTGGAAAAGTCCACAGCCTCCCCACATCACTGTGACTCTGTCTTCCTATCTCAGAAAAACTGTAACACCTTTGTCTTTGGGACTTTCCATTAAACAAGTGAATATCTTAGATAATTTTTTATAATGTTTCTCTGTTGTCTTAACTCTTTATCTTCCGATTTCTCCATTATTCTGCTTATATAGATAAAATCTCTTCATACCAAGTGGACAGTGTGCCTGACTTGAACAATAGCTGTTTGGTGTTGATGCTAATCAGATGAAGTCAGACTATTAGCACTAAAAATTAAATGACTTTGCAAGAGTCCAATTACATTAATATTGCAATTCCAGCAATGCAGTGATGCCTCTGCTTGCTTTGCAGGGACATTACATGAACACAGTCAGGCACAGACAATGGAAACTTTGTGTTCAGTAACATCTGTTATATGAAATACACTTGGTCCTAACAGGCAAGAGGATTGCAGCATCTGGAGAGAGAGGTTTTTCACCTCCTTCTTTTGTTTCCAGAACATGCTGGTACTTTCCACCAGTTTGAACCAAAGGCATGAAACATGGCAGAAAGGAATATTAATTATGATTATAAAACAGGCAGAGTACAGCATAGAAAGATGTTGGCTTACTAGGATATTAATCCATGCAAAACCACTCTGTGAAGCTATGCTGTAGTCTGACAATGTGTTCCTTCACTCACACACAGCACCTTTGATTTCATCAGCAGTCAAAGAAGAGCAAGTCTCTATTCCAAGCAAGGTAGGGTTTTTTGGAGAGAGAAAAAACAAACAAACCAACAAAGAAACAAAACAAAAGCATCTTCCCCTCGCATTTGACACTGCAGCTTGTATTGCCATCACAGTCATATGCAAGAGCTGACTTTGCCTATTCTGCAGTCAGATGTTTATCACCCTGTGGAAAGCATGTATTAATTCTTATTTCCTAAGGATAACTCCATTTCCTAAGGAAACAAGACAACACAGCCAGAGGCTGTGTGTATCTGTTCATATGAACCCCTGCCTTAATGCACAAGGGTGGATTTTAAGTCTGTTTTAACCAATTTTAAAACCAGTTTTAACCAAACTGACAGAAGGTCACTCACATGAAATAGTACATCCTTACATACTTTATAAACATACACATCCGAGTAGGGGATAGACCTTCACTGCCCCTGCTAAGGAAAAGAACACAGCATGAACTCAGCCTTTATTTCACACCAGAGACTTCACCCAGCAGCTCAGTCTGAAGGTACACGAACATGGTTTCCTTGCCTCCCTTGCTCACCAAATGCCCTGTACTCTCCAGATAACCTGTGTGTGTGTGCAAGAGCAAATAAAGCAGCACAAATATTTAATATAGGCAGCCTCTCCTATAGCAACAGATAAGAAAAAGTTGCTTCCCTGCAGGGACTCCTGGCCTCAGGCTGCAATCTCTCACCTCCTGAGATCTGCACTGCCCCAAACAGGCCACAGATATTGGAGCAAAGGGGAAAGAAGAAAGCTTCTTCCTTTCTCTTCCTGTGTTTGCTTGAGTAGTTTTTCCCTGCTCAGTCACTGATTTTTATCCCATTTTGAAAGAATTAATCTGAGATTCCTGCTCTTCTCTGGATTTGCCTGAGACTGGAGGAATTTGGAGAGGACAGACAGATGGATTGACAGAGATGCTGCATGGTCCCAGCACTTTCAGCAGCCACACTAAAGTCCTAAGGACAAGTTCCCCATAGAATTGGATACTGCTCCTTCTCCTGCCCTGAACACTGAAACAAAACATTGGATGTGATATAAAATTATGCACTGCTTGTTTTCCCTCTGATTGTGAGGACCCCATTTCAAACTGACCTCAATTTTCACTTAATTAGTAACCTACTTTGCTGTTCCTTTAGAACATTTTTAGCTAATTCCTGGGGATTTTGCCTAATTCTGTTTCTTCTTTTCAGAATGAAACAAGCATTGCTCTAAGGCAGATGCTTCCCCTTTTGACAAAAATGGCATAGTAGTAGTAATAATAAATAAAACACACAATCCCCAAAATTTTGAAGATGAACAGTAGAGAATCAAGCAATAGAGGTGTTTGAAGGGGGCCTATAAATCCTTGCATTGAGAATATCTTAATCCACATGGTAAGGGAAGACTGAAACAGCACTTTTCAGAGTTGCAACTTAGTCTTCAGCCAAGTTTTCTGCCACATAAAACACCACAGCACTGCAGGCTGCCAGTCAAGTTGTGGAGCAGTCACCCAACAGCTTGGCTTCTAATCTTATGAGTTATCTGAAGTTATCCAAGGAGGGCTCCAAGGGCAGCTTTGTCAGAGGAAATCTACAGCTTATATGCTGCTTGGTCTCTTAGGAATGGAAAGAGCTTTTTAAAAGAATTAATCATGGATATTGTTTGCTAGTGTGGTGAAGAATGCATTACATCAACCACTACCATGTCTCATTTCAAGATGATCCATGATTTCATCCAGAGGGGTTTTTTGGGGGAAAGTTTGTATTATGAATATTCCATCTACATTTGGACAGACAAGCCTAAAATTTTGAGTCTCTTCATTTGCCTCAGATCAACAGGATTCCTCTGTGCATTTTTATGTCAATTCCTTCCAGCAGTAAAAACTTTAGGTTCAACTTCAGAGGGAACTTCCTACACACATCTGTACCCACAGCCCTACATAGAGCAGCATATGCAGAGATTTGGGACTGAAAATCCACATGACATCACTTACATGCTTTTTCTGCTGCCACAAGAGGCCAATGATTGTGTAAATTCCAGTCTTCAGTGTTTCACTCCCAGTGCACTGACATGGCTCCACAGGCAGATCTGCCAGACACCATCTGGAGGCTAAAAATCATAGCTACAGATCAGCTGCCAGGACACCCCAAGACCTCTGACAGGAGCCAGGCACATTTCAATATTAACAAAATGTCAAAACTCAGCTGTTTCTCCCCTCAACATTCAGTACAAGTGTGTCTGGCTACAAACTAAGGCAGGAATGCCCCATGCACTTGCACTGCCAAAGGAGCTATTGGATGGAGCCTATTGGTATATTAATATATTTAAATAAATATATATTCTTGTATTACCACATCAACATTTCTCATGTAATGTAGTAATACATTAATATATTAATACATTTATTTGTATGAGGTGGGGTATATTAACAACACTACTCAGGGCCCTCATTCTCGTGACTGAACATGTTATTTAGGAGAGGAGGTAGAAGAAAAGAGATCAGCTTTTAATCTTCAGAAATGCTCAGGACCAAGTGTCTCCTGTTGTCACTTCTGGACAACCTGAGCAAGAACTCCGTTCCCACCCCACAGTGGGCAACACTGTTTTAGCCACTAGCCCTGGTAAAGCTCAGGATATCCAAGATGCCAAATCACACTATTTAAAGGTCCATTTTGAAAGACTTTTGCAATCTCAGCACTGGAGCTTGCTAGCCAGTGAGGGACTTGCTCCAGCAAGAGGCACCCAAAAGGCTCCTAGGAGAGAGCCAATCATCCTCTGAAACTACTTCTGAAAATACCCTGGGGAGGAACCCTTCATGAGCACAAAGACAAGCATTAAATTTTTATTAGCATCAGTTCAGGCTGAATAAAGCAGGCTTCCCAAATACATGGTGATAAAACATTTACACTACATCACTGGGTTTTCTGCCAAAACCAGAAAAGCAATTAGAAAAGAAATGGCACTAGAAAATTCAGCACTGTTTCATGATGTGGAAGCTACCTGAAGGTCTTCAACATTTTCAGACCCATTCCCGTCTTACAGGAATGAAAGAAATACCAAGAAAACAAGAGGTGTGCAAAACCTGGGGAGGGAGGAACAGGCAAGGTAAAGAAAAGGGAAGAATATTTGTAATGTGTGCATCTGCTGTCAGTATCAGGATGTATCTTGTCTTTTCTTCACTTCCCACGTCTCAGCAGAGTGGAAGGAGTGCTATTTAAAGATCCAGAGACACTACCCCAGCTCCTGAGAGCTGCACAGCACCAACTGCCAGCACACTGGCACTGTTCCCCTGCCGCCTCCTTCACAGCCACTCTGCTGCCTTCATCGCTCAAAGAAAGATTCTCCCTGCAAAGAAGGAAGATGTGGTCCTCGAGGAACCAAAATTAGGTGGCTTGTAAGGATGTTTCTAAAATATGGAGCAAATTAAAAAAGGAATCGCTATTTTTTTTCCCCATCGTGAACAAGCAGGTTATCTGCACTGTTACGAACTTTGATCTCCTGCACATATTATTTACTGGCTGTCAAGAGCCAAGACTCTTGAAAATAAATTTTAAAAGGAACATTAAGGCCACATTGCAACAACAGATTTAAGTAACTGACAATTTCCTTTTGTTCCAAAGAGAATATTCAGCCTCATAACTGTACACATCTGTTTAGTGAGCAGGAAGTAGTGGTGCAGAGTGGTGCTTGTACACTCCATGACAACAAATGCCTTGGAGTCAATAACCTCTGAAAATCACACAAACTGCAAACCAAGTTAACACAGCTGATCTTGACACAGCACAGGATCGCTGGATTTTCAGGCAGCTGCCTTGGAGCTTGTCTGAATAAATGGGTCAGTAATGGTATTTTCTGCACAAGGTTTTAATGTGGAGCTTCCAAGCCCAGTAATGGTTGTATGTTCACTGAGGTCTCCTTGGCTGTTACCCCACTCTTCACAGTTCAATATACCTTACACTTGTGGGCAAAGCATGTAAAATGGCAGCAAAATATAAGCTTTCATGCTCAAAACCTGTTTTACATCAGGAAAAAGATAACTGCACTGATTTTGTTGATGAGGACAAGAAGATGAGCTGGGCACTCCCTACCCCTGGTTCCTATTAACCTTACCATGGGTAACAATTTAGTCCACACAAAAGCAAGGCCAAAGAGCTGCAAAATATCTTCTGGGTAAAAATGTCTATGGATCACACTTCATGCTAGTGGGACCTGAGTCCTTTATGTCTGCAGCTGCCTTCCCCCACCCTCTGCATACATAAATAAAATGGAGAAAAAGCATGTTAACATTTTCTTTCCTCTTCCTTCCCAGTCTCAAAGAGCCATCACACCCAGACAAATCAGGAACTCCAAGCTGGACTGTAATTTTTATATAAAATATATAATACAACAGATCTGGGGTGCAACTAGTTCCAAGAAGAAGCAGATGCACCTTGTGATTATTAATTTATTCTAACATTTTTGAAAGGAAGAGATCAGGATAGATATTGATATTTATGGCAGGTAGCAACTAATATTTAAAACCTTTGGCATTACCATATGTTCCTGGAAATAACTGCCAGTGCTATTAGTTGCTGTCATTGATGACAGCATGTAAATGACTGTCTAATCTGCATATACAATTAAATAATTAGATGCCATATGTAAGAGCAGTTATTTATAGGTGTGAAATCAGAGAAAAAGTTCAAACTCCATTTTTATAATATATGTTCTCACAAATCAGATCCTCTTCACCATAGATACAGATCTTCATTAATAAGTGCCCTATCTTAGGTTATTTTTTTTTTTAAATCACAATTAATACCTCATAGTATTGATTTTCCCCTGTGATGCACTGATTCAGTAATGCTTGCACCGAGCCTGCTGGCAGGATGTTATAGCTTCTGTCCACAAAATGCCTGTCAACTTCTGGAGTTCACTAAGAACAAAACAAGCTAGGGAAAAACCCATCCCACTGAAGGTCTGTCCACTGCATTCAATGAAGGCTTGATCTATTCTTATGAGCAGCTGACCTAGATTATCTGCTTGAATGAGAGCATTTCCCAGCATCAAGGCTGCTCAGAGTCAGAAATTCATGTATCGCTTATCATGAGAGACGGGGAAAATGAGAAAGAGGATATAATCTTAAGGGAAAGTGATGGAATCCATTTGCCATAAAAACTTCATCCATATCCCCACAGAGCACTCCCTGACACACTTCTGCTCTCCTTTCAGAGTCTGGCAAGGGCTGCAGCCCTCCTTACAGCACATGTGACAGGCCAGGCAGCCAGAGCTCCGTGGAGAGGCTGAAATGTGCCAAAGCTGTGGAGGGCACAGCCGCACAGCAGGGCGGCCAGCTTGAGCTCCGGAGTCACCTGCAGCTTTCCGGCAGCTCAGAGCAGCTCCTGCCGGCAGCGAGGCTGTGCTGGATCAGGGACTGCTGCTTCACGTCACGCCAAGAGGAAATGAGCCAGCGAGGGCTGCTGAGCCCTACGCTGCCAGGTCGTGGTGGGATCCAGCTGCAGACCCCGCGCATCCATCACCCCTGGGAAGCGAGGGAGGCCTCAATAAGGCAATGCTATGTCCTGCTGGGGAGCCATGCAGGACACTTCTCCTTCTGCCAGTTCTTCAACGCATGGGAAGGACATCCTGTGGTAGCCAATAATGTAAAGGTAGTGGTAGGCTCAGGGGGGCAGAAAGATGAGTCAGCCCTGGGGAAAGGACCTTTTCATCCAGCCTCTGCTGCTGATTCACTTTGCCCTCATGTCCCTGAGATCCTATCAGGCCCCCCCAACATGCCCATCTCAGTAATCCTGCATATTAACCAACAATACTCAGAAGACCAGTGATCTCTGAGGGCGATTTCCAGGAAATCCGAGGCTGTCTGTCACTGTGAGGGATGCTACCTTGATACCAGCTCCTGATGGCAGCTGTCACTGTTGTCACTGATGCTGAGCTGCCCACAGAGAACAGTTTCAGGTCCAGGCCAGGACTTGAACAATATCCACTCAGAAGGGACGAGAAGGAGCTGGCACACAGGGATGACTCTCTCATATGCCCCAAGGTACAGCTTCTGCCCTAGGGCTTTGCTACAGTCCTGGCCACAGGGACAAGGACAGGAGCACAGAAAACAAATGCAGGTCCACAGAGATATCCTACCCATTCTCCAGACATGAACATCCCAGAGTGTGGCTGCAGAAGAGGATTTGTGCTCATGTGGACCCTCACTGACTGTACCACATGGGTGCAGCTTGCATATCCAGCCCACATAAAAGGCAAGTGACTGCTGTGGGCCATGCTGCCAGTGAGCATTTGCCCAGCCCCTATCCTCTGAAACCTCCTGAGGGGCCACCAAGAGTCACAGAATCATGGAATATGCTGAGTTAGAAGGGACCCACAAGGATCATCCTCCAAGGAGTCCAGCTCCTGGCCCTGCACAGGACATCCCCAAGAGTCACACCATGGGCCCAAGAGTATTGTCTAAAGAAGGCACTATAAGATCTCTTTGACTACATCTCAATTCAGATCTGGTTCAGCAAATGCAAATACCCTGTCAGGCAGTGGATTTTCCTCACCAACTTTTTTTTTTTTTTTTGGCATTTGGGCAACATTCA
>VXBB01014235.1:305771-320893 GCA_013399915.1 Illadopsis cleaveri | reverse complement strand
AGCAAATGCAAATTCCCTGTCCGGCAGTGGATTTTCCTCCCCAACTTTTTTTTTTTTTTTTTGGCATGTGGGCAACATGCAAACTAGGTCAGTATTATTCCTACCAAAACACTTGCTATGGGTGTTATTTTTAGAAAAGCATGTGATTGTCTGACTTTTATTTATGAGCACAGAGAAAGATCCACTGTATATTTTCCTGTCTGTCTTGTTTGGGGTGGTTTGTTTTTATACTTCTTTGGGTAGGTTGCTGAGACCTTGGGCCTCTTTTTAAAAGGCAAATTCAGACTATTAAGAGGCCTTGCAGGTTGCGTGCCTTGGCAGTCAATGAAACAAAGCACAGGCAGTGAGCAAATGAAACCAGACAAGAGCACAGAGAGAATATGAAAAAGCAAGATAGTGACACAGGAAACAAGGGATGAGTATATGGAGCAGAAAAGTTGCCAGGGGTTGTGGAAGATGGGGAATCAGGTAGAGTTGGATGGATAATAGAAAATGCATATCTTCACAACTTCTGAAAGGGTATACCCAAAACCTCAGCAATCAGACAAAAGTCAGCAGGAGACTCCAGTTCAGTGAACAGAAAACTTGTCCAGAGATTTGAGTTTATGTCATGAGAGCTCTTCTTATCTCCTTGGCACAAACAAAACTAGTCAAAAATAAAATCCTGAACCAGCTTTTCATTCAGCAGGTTTGTCTCCTGACAAACAAGCCAGGAGCCCCTATAGCCAGGACCTTCTGTGTCCAGATCTCTATTTGCCTGGCTTTCACCTGGCCTATCTGGGTAGTCCAGAGGTTTTGCCCAGTTCTTAAGTCATCAGACTATCCAAGATCTGAGGAGGTGAGTCCTTCCACTAATTGCATGGCCAACGTGAAGGAGTGTACATCTCTGTGGATAATCCAGATTGCTTCTACAAGGAGAAAAAAGACACAGGAGTAGGCAGTGTCCTTCCTCTCAAGTGAATGCAGATATCTAAAACAGGCCTGTCAAGCAGAACACCAGCACTGGCTCATTCTCTTCAGCAGCAGCAGAAAGAATTTAGAATGAGTAGCTCAGGCACTGATATGTGTATGCCAGAACAGATGAACCACAGCCTAAATTTTCAGAAATTAACCACAACAAACAATGTCAGGAACCCATCTCCAGGCCCACAGGTCTTCTGACTTTCCACTCACATGAAAAAAACAGATGTATATGATCTGTGAGGGCACAGGGTCAGCTGTATGATTGATGATTCCCAGCCGTGATGGGCTGCAGATTGTGCAATGGAACCGGCAAAAGTTGCTTGCTAGGGTGAGTCACCTTAGCAGGAGGGAAGTTCCACACAGAATCTTCTTTGCCCACTTCCCCAGAACACCACCAGCAGCCCAGAGCTTCTGTACAGCTGGGAAACACCTCTGGTTCTTGGTTTCAAAGCTGCACAAGGAATATTGGAATGTGCTGCTGAGAGGATGAAAGCATGGGGACAATCTTCTGCCACAGAAAAAGGGAAGAGGTTGAGCTGGCTGTGTGAGTCTGGTGTTTGCTGAGACCTTTTCTGCCTCTGTCTCTTGCTCAAGACCCTCTGTCTCAGAAATTAGGGCCCTTTTGGGGTATCAAGTTCCCCTTTGGCAATCCACCAACACATTGCAGACACTAAAATTCATTGAAGTTGCTTTCATCTGTCCTTTGAAATTGATCTCAAGCCCTGAAGCTCCCATCCCAAGCATCCTGCCTCCCTTAGGTAACAGCTGGTACCATCCAGGTGCCTGCAAAAGGAAACAAGAACTTCAAAAGAAGCAACACAGGCAAAGACAAAGACAACTGGAGCAGATGCAACTCACCTTCCAAACCCTAAATAACATTTCTTTCTCCAGCAAGACCATTCTGCCACAGAGCATCAGGTACAGCCTGCAGATGGAGTTACACAAACTACATCTTCCACTCAGGGGAGGTAACAGCAGGTTCTCCTGCAAACAGAAGCAGCACAAATGAACAGGGAAAGGACAGGGCCTGTTACACATGGCATAACATGGGAACTCAACTCTGTGTCAACTCTGTCTCCACACAGAAGAGAAATGATACTCAGGCATGCTCAGGGATGTTTTAAGAACATGGGACATATTCTGAAAGCTGGAACAGCCTGGTTGATACAAGCTGGCTGGAGGCTTTGCCATGCCTCACTACCTCATCATCTAACATTGATATGCCACGTTTCTAATATCAGTCCCAGGGAAACACTGGTTTGGGACAAACATTATGAAAACAGCTTTTTATACCCCAAAATTTTCCATTTTTTTGCCATCCCTCATATAATACACACAGATCAATTCTGCTATCTATAACCTGCAACAGCTCACATGTGACATTGCACTGAACTTTCTGTAACCATGTTTTGGGGGGATCAGTTAATCCACATATACTTAATCAGTCACTGACACATACATTCTCTATCTTATTGCCTAAACTAGCAAGTTAATACTGCCTTGAAAAAGAACTGAAAGTAGCAGTTATTCACTGCACTCATTAGCAGCAAAAACAGATTGATTCCCAGTCATTTCAGTTACACTTCTGAAATAACACAGTTAGTGGCTGGTGCCAGAGTCCCATTTAGCTCAAGAGCCTTTTGTAACAACAACAAACAATAGCTTCTTCTTCATTAATCTGGCTTCCCTTAAGAGGAAGAACTCATGTTACAAAGGAAGGGCTACATAATCATGTTTTACTAGCTCAAGGTACACAGGACTTTCACAAGTCCCTTAGAAATTTCAGTATTCACAACACCCATAAAAGTTATGAGTAGCCCAAAGGAAAACAATCTGATCTTGGTAACAGAAGTACTAATGAGTGCCGGACAATAGGCACAGGCCAACAAAAAGCAGAAGGAAAGGTGTAATGGGAGCTGGGTTATCAGCTGTGCTGTAACAAGAGAGCTGGTGCAGGCCTGCTCTGTATCCCACCAGCACCATGCATGATGTCTTTGAAGGTCACAGAGCCACCCCAGAAGCTGAAGATGTTGCAGAGGTGAGAAATGCAACTCCTCTATTCCTGCTAAACAGAAAACACCAGTCTCCTCCTCTCACCAAACTGATGTTCCCCTCACTGCTACCTTTCCTCGTGGGAAAGTTAATGTATCATTCCAGTACAAAGCTGCTGTGAGAGCAAGTTCAAAATTACATCAGATTCATTCTTTAAATATCCCTTTTTTCTTTCTTTTTTTTTTTTTTTTCAAGCATGAAATGAAGACATTGTGTCTTCTTCAGAGAGGGTAATTACTTATTAAAAATGGCCTGCCAGCACCATGAATTTTACATGACAGAAGCTCGATCCCACAACATATTTAAAACTCTCCTTGTTAGTCCTCAGAGCTCTGATCCTTCAGCCAGAAGATGTGGCACATCCCACCAGGAGTCCTGGCACAGGGTCTAACTAATATTGTTCACAGGCCTATCCCTTCCCCCCACTGACCACCCCTGAAAAACAGCCTACCCTGAAGCATTGCCTTGGAGGAGACAGATCTGCTGCATCAGCTCCTGCCTGCAATGTGTCCCACTGAAATCCCCCCACACACAGGCTGTTTGGAACACACAGATGTGAACAGAGGTTTGGCAGGTCTAGCAGAGCATCCTGTCTGCTGCAAGGCCTCTGGAGGTCACAGATAAGCAAACCCAGGCAAGGGCAATGCTGGGGGCATAGATACACAAGCAAAACAAGATAGGCAGCAGATCAGACATGTCTTCCCATGATTTTGCATCTAGTGCAGAACTCAGTTGATGGCTGCGGAGTTATACTTGGTAATGAGTGTTCAGAAAGCCCAGATTTTACAGTAAGCAAAATATATTCAATTCTCAATTAGCTATGGAACATTAGCTGGGTTGGGGATTAACCAGACACTCCTCTCCCCATAGCAACCACAGCTACAACACCATGGCACCATGCATGGAACACGAGCCCCTGGGCTGTGCCCCACTTTCACCCCAGCAGGTTAAAGCTGTCCCCACTCAGGACAGAAACTGGCAGGTTTCCTACAATCCTTTCACCTGTAGAAGACCTGAGTAAGTTCTTATCCCCTAAATACCACATAGCCTGTACAAGCCAGGATCTGTTTTATCTAGGTTACCCCATCCCACATTTTCTTCAATGGCTGAAAGCTGATGATATTTACATGAACCAGCCAACACTAAAACAAGAACACGTAGCCTGCAAAAGCTGTCCCAAGCATTAGGCTGTCGCTATTTCGGACACACAAAGAATGAGGCAGGCAGCAGCAGGTCAAGGGAAAGCCTCTCTATTTTAATTATCTGACTCCATTCTTATATACATTTGTACAGAAGGCAAGAGATTGGCTACGCAGGTCGCCACCTCTTTAACCTGGATGGTGAACACCACCATCAATCATATTTCTCCTCTCAGAGGACAAATATGTAAACATTCTAAAAATATACGTTGTTTTCTTGAAGCTGCGTGAGAATCTGCACTGCAGGATTTCAAACACTCGAAAGCAAGAAAACTGAGGGCGACATTAGGCAGCTGGTGTGCTGACACCGCGTAGCCTATGTGCTGAGTAACGATGTCTCACTATTTTTTTGTGCTCCCTTACCCATCTCTTTCCATCTGTTTTTCCTTGGCATCCATTTGGATCATATGCTGCTCAAAGCAGGGCTTTCTGTTAGCACCTAGGAGATAATCTGTGACAGGGCACTGCAAAAATCAGTCTGATTGATTCATGTGAGTAATTAGTGAACTGGAGTCGATGCTGTACTAGGACGTGTGTATGAATGGGTTAAGCATGGTGTGTCTGGATGAAAAACGTGACTCATAAGTGTTACTAACATTATTCTTTCTCATGTCCATAAACCTAAGCAAGAAATGGCAGAAATGGAGTGGGTAGAAAAAGACATTAGGCTGGCAGGCAAGAATCTCTCAAATACAACTGCACTGAATTACGCATACATAGATCAGATGCTGAGAAGAGTAGAGCATTTGCTACTCCTACACACAGCCCCATTTCTTCTCTACAGCTATTAACTTCTCATGCTCCTCCGTTTTGTTTTTGCTTCATCTTTCACATACATAGCCCATGATTTGGATCTTATCTTCACGTATCCCAGTGACTTCCTGGCATGTCATGTGCATGCACAACTACACCCACACATTGAGGCATCTCTCTCTGTGCCTTCTGTATATGATGATAGTGCAACTACACTGGTTACCAGGACAACAGTCACAGCCTGTCAGACTGATAAGAAGTTGGTTGGTTGGGTTCATGCTCTGAAAGAGAGCAAGACGGGCAATAAATGTAATACACTGCAGTGAACTGCAAATGACATTTGGTTTTCCCCTTAGGGAGCTGAAATGAGAACAAACATGAGAGTAACAAAGAAAGAAGAGAGTCTGAAGAGGCTTGCTGTCTAACTTTTAAAGCTCCTTAGTTAATGAGAAGTCGGAATTTTCCTGTGTAAGATACAGGATTGGAGCTCAAATGTGGGGCTTATCTCATCCTTTCCATGAAAAGGCAGAGGTTTTGAGTCCATATAGTCCCAGATTTCCAAAAGTGACCAAAGCTACTGTCACGCCAATGGGCTCAGAGGTTGTCACGACCAGACACCAATGTAGGGGACAACTAAGAGAAATAAGCATTTACTTTGCTAGAATTGCCTTTCACTAACAGCAGCCAGGACTGCTATAGGACTCTGCTACCTCAGGCCAGCATCCAACATGTCTTGGCTGGATCTGAACCCACTGCAGGAGCAGGAAGTTATCTCTTCCTGCAAAACAGCCCCACCAAACAGTGCCGAGCTGCATACAGATCTGGGACATGCCATTCAGGAAAACTATTTGCCAAACAGGCATTTAGTAGTTATGGAAGTCAAGATGTACATCCAAACTTCTGAATGCTGTCAAAGATCAGGGAAGCACAGAACTGGTATCTCTTACATTCAGTCTTACAACTTCTAGGTCCACAGTCTGACCATTTTGTCAGTGCAGAAATCGATACAAAAGACAGTCTGAAAAGAAAACCAGTTGTAACTTGAAGTGAAGTCTATTTTATCGTGTTATCTATAGCCTATGGCAGGAGTAACTTATCAAAGTGGTAAAGCCTTGTCACAACAAAAAGGAACTGCACATATCCAGGTGAAGTACAAGAACTTTGGTAAGGCTATCCTTCTAAAACAGATAAGAAACAGTATTCTGTCTCTTTGAGAGATTCTCATGGACACAGCAGGGCTTCAACCAAAGCAAGACTTGCATTAGCTGTGTTCAAAATAAGGTCTGAAAATCCAGATCATACTGGTCAAGCTATCATCTAAATGGGAAGAGGGAAGCAATATAAATACAGGCAGAAAACAGCTGGTGATAAAGGGGTTAAATGTCTCCTCCCCACCTTTGCTCCTCACTCCTTCCTAAACACAGATGAAGAACTGAGTATTTGTATCCTGTCTCTCAGCTGGTGCCCCAGCATTCAGACACCCTCTCCATCCCCTAGACTGGATATAAGGGAGGGGGGAACTTCAATCCAGCTGCACAAATATCCCTGTTTTGCCTGGGCATGAGATACACACTATGCTCCTACACATTCAAGGCCTTTCTAAGCACAACAAACCAAAGCCAAGAAACAGAAGAATGTCATCAAGGACATTTAGTTTGTTTTCTTGCATTTGTTTTGCATCTCACTCAAAATGGGCAGGCATAATGCAGGGTGACAAAGAGGCCTTTCTCAGCAAGCAACATGGTGAGCACTCCTGGGTCACCTCAGGCGGCTGTCTATCTGCCCGGTGCCCTTTACCCTGTTTAGATAGTAGCTGTATCCTTTTAGTAGCAAGATGTGGATACTTAATGCACGCTCACCTTTGCCCCCAGGCACACACTATTTCTGCTTAGCTAATGCTTTTCTTGGCAGGCTCAGCCAGGCAAGTCAGAGTTCAGCTTGCACCCCGATCAGCTGAAGCACAGATGACTGTCTCTGGGAAATGCTGGCCAAAATGAACTGAAGTCGCTTACAAGGAGCTGCAAATTACCCTGTGTTGGTAGTCCGCCAGTTTGATTCTGGCCCATGACTGGGCATCCAGCCACAGCCAAAGGACAAATCAAAATAAACAAACCAGAAGTTTCTTCTAGGGACATAATATGAAGAGATTTTCAAAGCAGGATTTAAGAACAGAATACTGTCTGTTCGTGCCTTAGCAGCATGGACAGCACAATGACAGAACCTCTAAAAAGCTTTAAGTGCAGTCAGTGCCAGTGGGAAATGGACAAGATGAAAGGCACAGAACACAAGTTAAGACATATATGGCTTTTCACAGCTTTGGCACAGCTTTCCCATGCAGGCAATGCATGCCCAGCTTTCAAAAGTGGTCAGAGCAAATGACTGAATTTTAGCTGGTCCTGAGTACAAGCTTAAGACTCTGACCTTGTTTTATCTGATATTTTTATGTATTTGTTGAGAAGCAGTCATCAGTTATCAGTTATGAAAGATACCACTGTGGGAAACCCATGACTACTAACTCTCCTTTGCTTCATGTGTTCTCATTAGCAGGACTTTGGAAGAATATATTGTGCAGCCTTTTGTGCAGCATCCCTGTGCAGAGTCCACAGATGTAGAGAGACAGATCTCCCCAACATTGATCATGTCTCCCAGAGATCTCTCAGGAGGAATACTGAATATGTTAGAATCAGGAAACACAACACTATTTTCAGATCAGGAGCATGACAAGGTTAACAGGCAGAAATCAGGTGAATCTGCCAGAACCCAAAGTCAGCTACAGTGCTGCCTTTACGACCTTTGCTAGGGTAAGAGAAGATCTGAGTGAAGAGAGAAGACCTCAGTCTATAGCAAGTTTGTGCTGACTCTCAGGCAACCTGGCCAGCAGGCTGGGATTTGGCAGCCCATCACTACTTTGCCTGATTCCCTGCTGCTCCAGGATGTGAGTGAGCTGTGAGCAATCTGCCTGCACACATCCCAGCATATGCCTCCTGAGCACCAGAGTTAGCACAGAGCTGGACAAGGTGCAGGGGGCAAGCTGTTCACCCTCCTGCCCACTCAAATATTTTTCAGGGTGCAGAACTCAGTAGCTCAGGACTCTCTGCAAAGAAACTCAGTGGGGCCCCATCACATCTGTGAGAGAAGAAATTTGAGGCTTCATCCGTATGACTCAGCTGTTTACTGTAAGTCTCTGTGGGAGCAGCAGAGACACTGAGATTCACAATTCATTATCTATAAAATAAAAAGAAGTTTTGCCAAATGTCTACTAGTAAATATCCTTCAGAGCACATACACCCACATGGTCATCCATTAATCTGCCAAATGCCTGTGCTGGTTTCAGCTCAGATAGAGTTAATTTTCTTCACAAGGGCTAGGACAAGGGTATGTTTTAGATGTGCAAACAATCAGAAATGAGAGGAGCTGTGTATTTATTACACTTTTCTGAATAAGTCATGCCAAATATCTAGGACAAACAATACATTAAGCCCTAAAGAACCCTTTGAAAGCTTTTTGTCTGCTGGAGGCAACAATGAAAAAGTAACATGATAGAAAGAGAACAGTAAATCATTCATGAGAATGATTAAAAACTAACTGTGGGTGAGATGCAGCAAACAACACTGAAAACAGCCAACATATTTTTTTAGTATCTCATCTTTTAGAGGTTGGAGTGGTTGTGAGGAGCTTTAGGAAGTCCTACTTTGTGTCATTTGTTGCAAAGAAGATATAGAAGATACAAAATCCTTGGAGAACAGTACAACAACAGGTTGCAGCTTATTCAGATGTCTCATCAGGCACTGAAGTAAAAATGCCACTGTGCTTGAAATTGCCTGTGCAAATAAGGCTTAAGAAAAAGGCATCGTAAGGACACTGGTGAAACAAGTATAAATTAGACTAAGTGCCAAATAATGCTTTACACATGTGATCTCACTTACATGCACACAATCATTTTAGAATCCCAAAATCAAGTTCTGAAAGATTACAGCGTCAAAATGTTCACAGCTACCACATAATGTAATTCAGTTGTGGGGGCCACAGCTTCCCAGATGAACATGGTAGCCACAAATTACATTATTATTAGCATTTATTTTAGATCACTTCAACTCTATGAAAAGGCCTGTTTCAGGAAAGCTTGTATCCTAAGATTATCCCAAGTAAAAAGCTCAAAAACAACCAGTGTGGATAAGATTTTTTTTTTCTTCAAATAACACTCTTGAGATTCAAGGGCAAATTTACCCTACATTTGCCTTTGAGCCTTCACTGGCCCAACTGTGTGTCTTAAGACTTTTGAAAAACTGATTTTGGAAACAACCCAAGGCAGTAAAATCCTCGTAAAAAATTTTCCTTTCAGTGTCTCCTGGGTCATTCTCAAAACCAAAAGTCTACATTAGGTCAATAAAATCATGCTAGACTTTACAGTCAACACCATGTTTGACCCAGATTCATATTCAAGGATACTTTTTGGCCTCATTTCTTAAACAAACAAGATGTATGCAATGGTAATGAGTGTGTTTGTGTGTCAGTATGCACCTGCCTGTGTCTTCAGCACCATTTACCTGTTCCTGAACCTCCTGTGTAATTCCAAACACAGTGACAATTCACAGGTAGAGTGAGACATTATTAGTGCTTTGAGTCAGCTTTTATTAGGTGTCGAAGAATCCCCACTGGCCAAAACCAGACTTAATTTATTACACCACTCTTGGAAACCATGTGTGTTATCAGCTATTTAATATTGCTACTACTCTGTGTAATACCCTAAGCATACATAACACTTGGCATATGCAAACCATAGGACAAAATTTCTGCCTCTATTTTCCTATTTAAGGACCACTCCCCCTGCTTTGTTTTGCAGTTTGGCAAATAATTTACTTTAGTAATATAAATATTTGAGCTGCAAACCACCAGAGCATTCAAAGCCTTTGGCACTGCATGGCAGTCATGTATTGTTTGCTTCATTACAAAAGGTAATCCCTGTGTTTTTATTAAGAAGCTGGCACCAGCTGTACTCAAACTGCTGGTTAAACATACCAACCAAGCAGCAAATTCTCAACCATGATGTACAAATTCAACATTATCCTCTAGGACCTGTAGTTTCCTGTAAAATACCTTCAATGTTGCAAGCGAGGCAACTCTTAGGGATTTAAAATCAGATTTAGGGGAAAAAAATATTTTCTGTAATGTGTCTGTCTGTTTCCAAATGCACAGCACTGCCCTACCAGCCAAGCAGCACCTTCAAAGGTTTTGGAGAACATGAAATTTTCCTTTGCCTTCAAAACTGGCTTTTCCTTTCCTTTCAGCACAAGCATCAAGGAAACCTTATCCTCTTCCTAGATCTGCCAGCAGGAGCACAAACTTAATCTCTGTGTGGGCCTCGAAACTGCCTCCAGATCTCACCTCTCCCAGCAATGCCCTTCTATTTTTCTCCAGCAAAGAAACTCTTCCATGCTCAAATGGGCAGAACAGATGAGCAGAACTTGCTGCACCCATCAGTGCAGACCCCTAGAAACAAGATCAGCAGCCACATTTTGGGTCACAGGAGAAGGGCTGTGAGAGCATTTAAGACCTCCAGGGTGTCCCCAGACTGTGAGGAGGTTTGGAGATAGGCTTTCTATGCCAGGGGCTACCACACCTTTCCCTTAGGAAAAGTAGAAAACCAAAAGGTAACTCTAAGTACTCATTACTTTTTTTTACTACTTAGAATTAACATCTGCTGGGAAATCTATACTAATAATCACAGTACTGGTTGCCAGACCATCAGAAGCCAAAGAAAAAGGATGAAGGAGGATTAATCTGTGAAGGTGTTGGCAAAGGACAACAGCTGCAGAGGACTTGAGCTATTCTTTTTACAAAATGGATGTGCAAATTGCTAAAATGGTACTGGGAGCAAGATTTAGCTTAACTCACAGGCAGACCTTGATGTCTGAAGCTTGACTATGTCAAGAAGCAGGGAAATGTAAATGCAGTGGTTACTAACGGGCACTATGAACAGGCAGGTAGCTTTGACAGCACAGTCTCAGCTGGAAGCTGTATTGCCAGGGACTCCTTATCTTCCACATCCACTTCTTTCAGCAACCTTATAAATGTAGCAGGAATATTTGCCAACCACAGGCATGCAGCTGCTGGATAACAGTAGTCATTGCCAGTTAGGCCCATAGCCAAAGCTGCTACCTGGACAAACTGAGAAAACCTGGCTTCCCTGATTCCTATCACCAACATTTCCACTTACTGCTGAGACACAGAGAGAAAAGATAGGTCTCCAAGGCAGAGCCTTCACTGCTATCAAACACTGGTTTATATTCTGCAGAGAAGCTGTTTTCCTCTCCTTGCTGAGGTGATTCCCTTGTATAGGCAGACTTACACTGGAAGAGAAAGAGGGACTGCACAGGAAACTTCACTGGTGACAAGACCAGATCTGGGGCAGAGCTCATGCTGTCAGCTGACATTGAGCCCTTTGAGGGCACTCAGACCCAAACACTAGCTGGGAAATTTTAGCATTTCTGCATAGTAATACAAGCAACAAAAATAACTACCATAAATAATGGCTATATGTGTGTCTAACATCACATACTTGCTCTCATGTTTTTCTGTGTTTGCTAATTCCTGAGCTACTAATAATAGCTGCAGGAATGATGGTGCTACAGAGCATGGAAAGAAAAGCACTTCACAAAGTGAACCTCCCCAAGACGGCCAGTGAGATGCTGGACAGAAATGACCATGTAGGTCCTGAACAGCAAAACCAGAATTAACCTCTGCCCTTGTGACTGATCAATGCCTAGTGTCAATCCCGGTGGATTTCAGACCCAATCCTTCCCTAAAGGTTACCTATTCCAGCCTGACATGTAAATAATTAAACTTTCTCTACACATTGCCGAGATATGAAGAAAGACTTTTGCTATTCCACATAACTATAGATAAGCTTGGCCCTCCTTCCATCTCCTGAAATTACAGCCAAAGCCCTGAAGACGGCAGGAGGAGGAATCCCTTACTCAGGTGCTGATGTTCCTGCCTGCGCTGGAGGAAATAAGAGCTCTGACCCAGCCACCTGGAGATAACACACACAGCAGAGACAAAACATTCTTCAAGGCCAAGGTTACCAAGAGGGCATTGAATTAGGGTTATGTTTGCAGCCAGCTGCACAACAGATAGAGGACAAACTCCCTGAATAAACCACAGAAGGACATCAAGTTGCCAATCAGGGATTAAAATGACACATTGTAACAGTTCAGATTACAAACCAAATTGGGAAGATTTAAATACGCTGAGAATTTCAACAAGGTTTTGATCTTGTTGCATTGTCACAGTCACTGAGTCTTGGTTATTTCTAATAAAAACTGGCTAAGGCAACATAGAGCAAACTTGGTTTGTTCAAGGCTGAACTCAGCAATAATAAAGCATTTCTGTGATAAGGAAACGCACAGTAAATTCAACTGTGGAAAATTTCCTATTCTTAGACATGAAACCATTTACAAATCCTGACTTACTAATGTCATTTAAAATGCTGTATCTACAAAAGTATATATAATACCTACATGGTTTCTGTCAATAAAATGCAAAGTACACAAGCAGTCTGTATTTTGGAAGTCACACAAGCTAAGTGAACTATGAACTTCAGGTTTCATGAAATTGTGACATTTTAAAGTAGGAGGAGAGAAAATATTTTTCTGTCTTGTCCATACCACAAAATATTAAAATGAACAAACTGTAAATATTAAGATTCAGTAAAAATATTTGGGATCTAACATTTAATAGTAATGAATTTTCTGCTGAGGAAAAAATCAACAACTAGGCACCATGAAGTCAATAATCCACAATTTTAGTCTGATTTGCATAATACAGGAGAATGTCATGTGACTTTACCGGGATGAGACATGCTTTTTGCAGAAGAAACACCGTCTTAAAAGGTACTTCTTTAACTTTTGTCAATTTATATACTATATTTACAAATTATCTTTCTTTATGCTATTAATCATAAGGGTTCAGGTTCCTATTGTCAATATTCCTGATGTCAAATAGTACCAAATCCAGGGTCTCTTTCCCAGCACCTCACTGGTAATTTATTAACCCCCTAGGTGTTGTAACACCGAGCTAAAGCCGCAGACAGGAGGCATTTAGCAAGTTACATGTGCCCCATAGTTTCACAGCGAAGGATTTCCTGCTGTGCTTTTCTTGCCTCCCACTTTTTTATGACTTTTTTTCCCTGGTGGTAACTGCCAAGCCACACATACTTTGGAGATGCTTCCTTATTTTGTCTTAACACTCTCTCTGGTTTCAGAAAGTGTTGCTGTGCATTTATCAAGGAGACATTTAACATATCCTGAAGTACTTTTACCATTTTCAAATGCTGATAGTGAAGCCTTACATGATGAAACTTACATGATGGACCCTCCATCCCTGGAAGTGTCCATGGTCAGATTGGATGTTGCTGGTCTGGTGGAAGGTGTCCCTGCCATGGTGAGGGTTTAGAGCTAGATGATCTTTAAGGTCCCTTCCAACCCAAACCATTCTGTAGCCCTGGTTCGTGCCTGAGATGTTTTAATTTTCTGAAATTCCTTTCCCAGGGAATTTTCTGTAAACAAGAGACATGCTTTTGTAATGGCAAATTTGTTTACATTCTTTCCCTAGGAGGGACTTCTGCTTGTTGTCCCTCTGGTCTGACTAATATGATTGAAGAGGTTGGTCTTTGTTTCACCAATCAAATTGTCCTGTGTAGAATAGTATATAAGGGAGACACATCCCGAGAATAAAGGAGTTATTTTCAGCCTTTTGAAGTCAGAGTCTTTGTGTCACCATGGTGTACAACAGTGTCACCATTCCATGATGTTTTACAGAACAGTGTCCTGGCTAGAAACACCAGCTATTCCATATACTGAAAGGAGATATGTAGCAAGGGCTGCTGCACAATGAGGGTTTTGATAGAAGTACCAAGATGTGCACATTTATCTCTGGTTGCTTCTACTGAGGAAACAAATTTTTTTGTTGTTGCTGTGTGCTACTGGAAGTGGCAGTAGCCCTGCTTTCGTGGCTTCTAAGAAAATCTCATTTATCAGCCACCTTCCTGAGTGCAGCTCTACATATCAGACCAAAAATGTTCAATATGTACTTTAAGGTTCAACTGCAGGGACATCTCCTTTGACCACATCAATGTGCTATCAAAGTCAGCCAGGAAAACCACGTGTCAAAACTAACTTCAGGCAGGAAGAGATTTGGAGTATGTAACATTACTTAATATCACTACTAGTCTTATTGTCGCTCCCTCTCTTTTCCTCTGTACTCCCACAGAGCCATCAAGAAGCTTTACAACATTACTCAGTAAGACAGCGACAGGAACGGAGGAGCATTGCTCTGCTGGGGAGTGTTTATAGGGGTAAGAGAGCTGGTTAGCCACTCAATCCATAAAGTCAGGAAAAAATTCCTTGCCACTTGAACATTATTGACACTGTAAAATACCCAAAACATACAATTCCTGTGATACTGGAGGAGTGTAGATGGAAGAAGATGGGAAAGAATGAGTAACAGGGAAGAAAGGATGCAAGTGTTCTGCTTTTTACGTGAAAATAAATCCAGACACGCTTTTCATTCAGGGTCCCAGTTCAGCTACATCGGGCTGGCAACATTTTCCAGAGTACACGCATATGACACTTGTGTCATCCTTTGTACGGCAGCCCAGGCACCCAGAGCCGCCCAACGCTGAGCCTTTGTGACACTGGAGTTAAATAACAGGCTTTCCAACACTCCCAAAGCCGGCAGTGCAGGAAAAACACAACTTATTCAGCAACTTAATTGCTTTAAATTATTTGTATTATTACTTGCAACATAGTTGCTGAGATGTCAAACACTGGGTCACTGCCCTCCAGGAAGTAGATCGCCCCGTCGGGGCAGTGTCCGGGCACACGGGGCAGGAAGGAGGGGCCAGAGGAAACCGGGAGCGCCCTCAGGCCCTGGGAGCGCCCTCAGGCCCCACCGGCCCCTCAGCCCGCCCCGGCCCCACCNCAGGGGGAGGGCACGGGGGAGGGAGGCAAAGCTTTGATTGATAGTCGCTTTTACCAATAGGCGAGAGGAGCGGCAAGGCTTTAGCCAATAGCTTCGCCGCAATGTGAGCGGTGAGCCAATGGCGATGGGGGGGGGCGGGGCGCGCCACGGGCTGACTGAGCCCCGCTCTGGCGT
>VXBB01014235.1:292977-305248 GCA_013399915.1 Illadopsis cleaveri | reverse complement strand
CGGGGGGCGGCCCGGGCTGGGGGGGGCGGTGGAGCTCCCCCGTCCCGCGGCGCATGCGCGGCCGGGGGTGACTCCCCCATGGCTCCCAGCGCTGACTCAGTGCTTAATTGCTGCATTTATGACTCACCGCGAGCGGGGCGGGGACGCGGCGCTGTGCGGCAGGGAGTCGCTCTGCCGTCCCGCTCTCCTCCGTGCACGGCTTATTAGGGGGGTGGTGCTTGGGATGAGGTGTCGTAGGGACCAGGAGAGGGAGCTTCAGCCTGCAGCAGACAAATGCTGCGCTCTGGAAGGAGGGAAAAACGGTACGCTCCTTCTGAGAGCTCGGTCACCGGGAGAGCTGCTTCCTCAGCACTTCTGCAAACGCGTGGTCAGGTTACGTGGTGGCTCTTTTTAGACATCCTGGGGAAGGAAATAGTGTGTTTAAAACAGAGTCCGCGGTGTACTTTTTGCTGAGGAAGGGTAAAAATTGTATCAGGGCTAATGTAGAACACAAGGCATGTACAAGTCTATGTTCTTATTGTGTAAAGAAGTTGTAAACCTGACTAGAAGGACTCGGATCGTGTTGCACCATAGGCACGCTCTTACGCATAAATGCTAAGAAGGCTTTTTTAATGTGTCAGCGCTTCTGTCATTAACGATAACTACACGTATCAGAATAGCCATGCTCTGTAGTCAGGGTTGCCTGTGTAGTCAACCAGCTGTGGCTTGAGTACTCTTAGATCTGATTATAGAGGCACGTGTTAATTTAAATATGTAAATACTGCTCAAGGCAACGTTAATAATAGGATTCATCCTCCCCCTCCTCCCTTCCCCCAAGAAAAAAATCAACTGGAAGAGCTGCTGCACTGCTCTGTACCTCTGCATTGCTAGGCTTTCTACAGTGAAGCAACTTTTGTCAGACTTTATCAGGCTTATTGTTAAGTCAGAACTCAACAGAAGCTGCTATGAGAATCCATAAGTGAGAGAGAATTACGTAATTTTCAACTCTTTTCCACTCCGATCCAAAAACTGGTAAGCCATGTAAAAACTATGTTGGGCTACAGATTGTTGCTGCTTCATCTTACTTATATTTCTCAACATTTTGGCAGACTTCACTTTCTGTAATAGGTTCATGCTATGATGTGGAATTTGAAATGGATTTTCAAATGTTTCTCTTGATTTCCTGTGCCCTTCAGCCTGAAACCCTACCACATGACCCTTATGGTGCAAGTCACTGGCTTGCATAATAAATCAAGGAGTGTGCCCTTCCTTAGTGATCCCAGTACTCCTGCTGGAGCTAATTGTATAAAAAACTAGTTGTAAGCTGTTCAGTGGTTTTAGGGTAGTAAGAGAGGGTGGAAAGCTTCGTGGTGCAGTTAAAGAAAAGTTCCTTTGCAGTACAAGCCAAGGCTGGATTTCAGTTCCGTAGGTTGAAGAAAGCCATAGCATAACAAGTGTATTTTTGCCTTTTTCTCACCGTAGATATAATAATCCTTCCTGTAGCTTTACAGCAGGAGTGGGTTGGTGTACGTTAAGCTAAACTTCATTTTTTCTGTTTGTTAACACTTGCAGAGCTGTTGCGCAGCCACTGGTACCTGTATTGGGGAAACATAGCGTACAAGCAAGAACCTTACAGCCTCAGTGGCGAAAATTTTTTCATGTCAGAGACCGAGAACTCTTGCAGTCGTTTATGTCATCCCGTCTTCTCCAGACAGAAGATACCAAAAAACTGCAATCAAAGATCTCTTCATCTTATTGATAAAGCTACTAATAAGGCAAAATGTCTGTCAACGTCAACCGCAGTGTTTCAGATCAGTTCTATCGCTACAAAATGCCCCGTCTGATTGCCAAGGTAACTTCCTAAGCAGCTGTAAGCAGGGAGTGTTCTCCCATATCTGCTTCTCCCAGGAGGGGAAGGAGAGGTCGTGATAATGCTTGGCCTCTCAGGGCAGGGAGGGTGTGCAATGCAGTAAGTGCACATTGGTCTTGGAAGGAGATTTACTAAAAAGCAGAATTTTGGTGTAGTTAAATGGGAAATGCACACTGGGTTTGGCTGTTGCAAACATTTAACCTTAAAACGTTGTTTGTTTTCTTTAGGTGGAGGGCAAAGGAAATGGAATAAAGACGGTTATAGTCAACATGGTTGACGTTGCAAAGGCGCTTAATCGGCCTCCAACGTGTAAGTAGTAGTGTGGAATGACACAGCGGGTTTTAATGCATCTGTGGTTGAAGTGGTAGTGTTAATTAGCTAACAAAGCTTTAATATTGTTCCTTAAAGATTTGTGAGAAAGAAATGTGATTATCTCAGGATTAAATAATGGACAAAAAGAAACAGTAACCTATTTACTTGCTGTTTAAGAATCGCAACAAAGATCTGAATGTGGTAGTAGCTGTAATTCTTCTTTTACAGATCCTACCAAATTTTTTGGTTGTGAGCTGGGAGCACAGACCCAGTTTGATGTTAAGAATGACCGTTACATTGTCAATGGATCTCATGAGGCGAATAAGCTGCAAGACATGTTGGATGGATTCATTAAAAAATTTGTTCTCTGTCCTGAGTGTGAGAATCCTGAAACTGATCTGGTGAGTGTTCTTTGTGTGCGTGAATTGTGACACTGTGGAAACGCTGTATTAGATGTTTGTGAAAGTGGTGCAGAGTTAAAAACAGACTTGCTATCTATGAACAGAAAATCAAGTACACATTCTTGAACGCTTTGGAAAGGTTTTACATCTTAAAGGAGTTATTTTCAGCCTGATAAATTGCTACATCTAAACTTTAGAGGGTGATACAAAGTATTTAAACCTGTGCCTTAATCATTTGGAGATGATAATGTAGACATCAGGTTTAGACTTTAATGGAGTTGTTCTGTAAGTGGTAAATTAACTAGGGGTTGTTCTCTCTTAACAGCATGTCAATCCTAAGAAACAAACTATAGGTAACTCTTGCAAAGCCTGTGGCTATCGAGGCATGCTTGACACAAACCATAAACTCTGCACGTTCATTCTCAAAAACCCACCTGGTAAGTGCCTTTCCTTACTTCTGGGGTTAAAGAGAACTTCTGTATTAGTGGTGTTATGGAAGTAGAAAAACAAATAGTTCACATCTAACTGAAGTGTAAAAAGGCACCAGCATACTCCTAGAGTATGTCTGGGGATCAAGATAAAGGAGCTGTGCTGGTAATGTCTTTTCTTACAATGTGTCCTTCCCAAGTAGAGTTATTTGTTAAAAGCTGGATTTGCCTGTGCAGGACAAAACTTGGAAGGAGGGTAGTTAGCAGTAGCTCATGGCAGTTGTTCCTTTAGGTCAGCATGAAATGTGAGAGTAGGAAATGAAAACTGTAGTAAACACGAACTGTAATCTGTGCAAGCAACACTCTGTAGTAAGCATTTAGTTGCCTACTGCAATTTAAGCTTGCTAGAATAGAAAAGTCTAACCTATTCCAGGGGTCTCTGCTGTGTGAGGTTACCTGTTATATGGACTTGGACAATCTTGGTGACAGACAAGACTTTGACTGCAGCTGGGGGTTTCCCCACCAAATGTACATCTTCCCTGAGTGTTTTTGGGGATGGGTACTACCCATAACTTGCAGCTAATGAAAGCATCCAAACCCACTTGGGGATTTGGCAGAGGTGCAGTAACTTCCTAGTTTGCTCTAGTTCATAGAACAAAACATTAAAATTCACTTGCAGAAAGTGGTGACACTGGTACAGGAAAGAAAGAAAAGGAGAAGAAGAACAGAAAAGGCAAGGACAAAGAGAATGGTTCTGTGTCCAGCAATGAGACACTTCCACCCCCACCACCAGAGGAGATTACTCCTCCACAGGTTGTGGTAAGTAGAAGGGAGAGTGGGGAGATAAGGGTGTGTGATGTGTTGCTCAAATTTAAACCTTTGAAATCACTGGCATTTCTTGCTGGTCAGCATTGCACCTAAAGGTCTTACTGTATCCAGAACTTAATGCTGGAATAGAAGGGTCCCTGATTTTCCTCTATAGCAGCTTTATCAGCTCATCAGTACCAGCATTTGTGCTCCTTGCTAAGTAAAAGCTGCCTGTCCTTTTATCACGCCTTTTCAGGCACCTGGATTGTCTCCTGAGGACCAGGTAGAATGGTAGAACTGCACTTCAAGTAGCCCTACAGGTGGCTGGAGAATTTGGTCCAGCTTCCATTACTTTTTTCCTGTGTTTGCACTTTCTCCATGATCTTTGACTTGCAAATTGTATTATAAACATTTCTTTAGTTCTAGAAAAATGCTGTCAAGTCTGTGTCATTTCTGTCTTCATGTAATACTAAGCCTGCAGTAATATTGTGTGGGTCTCTTGTTTTGGTTTTGTATTGTAGGAGGAGGAGGATGATGATGACTGGGGTGAGGACACAACCGAAGAAGCCCAGAGGCGCAGAATGGATGAAATCAGTGACCACGCGAAGAACCTCACACTTAGTGAAGACCTGGAAAGAACTATAGAGGAGAGAGTCAACTTACTATTTGATTTTGTAAAGGTAACTATTCTCTGGTTGTTGGCTTGGTGTAATCACTCAGCTGTAATTGTACACATTGTGAGGAAACTATAATGAACTTGCTCAAGCTTCTGCTAAGTACTGGTTCTACCAGTGATGGGAAGGGATGACTGCAAAGAGCATTAATGCAGACCTCAAGTAGCATTAAAGTGTTTCTCTCTGTACCTGTTTCCCTATAGAAAAAGAAGGAGGAAGGTGTCATCGATACTTCTGACAAAGACATTGTAGCAGAAGCAGAGAGACTGGATGTAAAGGCCATGGGCCCACTTGTTCTCACTGAAGTCCTTTTTGATGAAAAGATTCGTGAGCAAATCAGAAAATACAGACGTCACTTCCTTCGTGTAAGCCATCTCTTCTGCACTCATTCTGACAACTGTTCGGAGTTTTTTGTAGCAGTTGCTTGGTACTATGGGGAAGGCCTTCTTGTAGTGTTTTATTTTTAAACTTCCCCTTAGCTAGGGGGAATTGCTGGGAAGGATAGTATGAATTACTGTAAATTTTGCAATCTCATAGAGCTCCTTCTGCTCTCTGTTCAGTCTGGAGAGAGGGTAAAAAAGCTCATTCAATCACTTCCGGTTTTATCTCAATTCTAGTTCTGCCACAACAACAAAAAAGCTCAGAGGTACCTTCTCCATGGCTTCGAGTGTGTGGTAGCTATGCATCAGTCTCAGCTTATTTCAAAAATACCACATATTTTGAAGGAAATGTATGATGCAGATCTTCTGGAAGAAGAAGTCATCCTTGGCTGGGCAGAAAAGGTAAAAGGCAGTATGTAATGTACTGTAGCAATTAAATATCTGAAGGTAGCTGTCCTGGGTTGACTTTATGCTGCTTGTATCCCAAATATTTTCTTCCCAAATTCGCTGCAAACCACGACAGTAGCCTATTGTATCTGGCTTCTCTGTTGTGGTGTAGTTTGTGCAGTAAGAAGTGTCCTTCACAAAAATGGGCTTGTGGAAGGAAGGCTGTGGGTGAGATCAGAGTTCCAGTTAAGGCAGTATTTGGGTACAATCTGGTGTAAATGCCTCCAATGTTCACACAATCTGTTTTTCAGGCCTCAAAGAAATACGTTTCAAAGGATCTTGCCAAAGAAATCCGTGTCAAAGCAGAACCATTTATTAAATGGCTAAAGGAAGCTGAAGAAGAATCTTCTGGTAATGAAGAAGAGGATGAAGATGAAAACATAGAGGTAGGAAAGGCTCATTTACTGTCAGCAGCTCCAAGGCTGCACTGTTCCTGCAGGCTTAAGTCTTGTAACCTTGTCCTGGTGCCCTCTGAAATGGGTTACTTGGGGTATTACTGTGCATGTTGGGAACAGGAGGAACACTCCATTTACAATGCTTTAAGTGTTGCTAATTGTTGTCAGATGTCTACGTGACATCACTGTAGTGCAGTTGCACCTGGGTGGCCCAAGACACCATTCTACAGTGACAGTCTGTTGCACAGTAGCAGCTCACGTAGTGCAAGGTTGACAGGAGGTATCAAACATCGTCTCATGTTGTAGATGTGCTAGTGGGGAGTGTGTTTGTTAAATAAGCTGATGAAAGAATAGCTGATCATTTTCCTAACAGTTTAGGCCTAGGTAAAATCTGTTGGTTATACTCCAGCTGACTGGCTGGGAGTGTTTTTACACAGGAACTGGTTGTTTGTTCTCCCAGTGTTGTATTATTCTGCTCTAGAGTAGGAGGTGCTGCTTCCTCCAGCTGCACGTGCACCGCTCTGCCTTACAAAGCAGGGCTTCGTGGCCATGCTCAGGAGGGTGATTGGGTGTAGGAATTACTCCAGTTCTTTGTGGCAGTAGGTGCTGTAGCTAAAGGAAGTGTCTTGTCTCCACAGGTGGTGTACTCCACAACTGCCAGTGTACCTAAAGTTGAAACTGTGAAGCCTGCAAACAATAAAGATGACGATATCGACATTGATGCCATTTAAAGTGATGCAACATAGCTTCCAGCATAGTAATGCAAACTTCTCTGCATTTTCTGCCAGAAGTGTGACTTGTATGTGCACAAGCTGAAATGGCTTAACATCCTGCTACTTTGTACTCTAAAATGTATCTTTTTACTGTGACTGGTCTTGTGTAACTAAGCCTAATACCAAGGAGTCAGCACGTCGGTGAACTGATCTAGTTTGCAACTGGCATGTTCTATTTTGTTTTTCTAACTTGTGTTGGACACATACTTGGAGCACATTTATACAGTTGTGGAAATAAAGGATTTGGTTTTGGTCAATCTTCATTTGTGACTCAACTCCATTATTGCTTTTCCAAGTAAGTATTTACACAGCTCAATGAAATTTGCAAAGCTGATCACACAATGACAATCTCTTAAATGAGACAAAAAAAAACCCCCACACTAACTCTAGGTGCTGCCAACAGTGGAAATTTGAAACCTGGGCAAGAAGCAGGTGTTGGGTAATCAACAGTGTGCAGCTGCCAACTTCTTAAAACAGGACAGCTGGCTATATTCTGATCTTTAGAGGCTTGGGGTTTTTTAAACAAACTTCAGCTAGTAATCACTACATGAGTTGGGTTTTGGCTTGGGTTTTTTCCTTTCCTTTAGTGTCCAACAGCTCCAAATCCAGGATTAAAGCTGCAGGAGCTGGTACTGCTGCAGTTGGTGTGTGCTGCCCCAGAGGAGCTGGCTGTTGCCATGGGTCCAGCTGAGCAGTGTCCAGCTCCAGCCTCATTTGGGGAGGGAGGGGCAGAGGAGGAGATCTGGCACCCTGAGTGCAGAAGTCCTCAAAGTTCACCTGCTTATCTCTGGAAGTGAATGTCCTAAATGCCAGTGTTGAGGAATCAGATTCCTTGAGAAGCAAGATAAATAAAAATCTGGTCCATCCAAATCAGGAACCTGGTATGACATGGTTTGTGAAAGGTTTTGGCCAGGAAGCAGTTAAGGATGGGGGTTTTGTTGCCCTTCACAGCTGTCTGCCAAGAAAATTGAGAGTGGGTTTGGGTTTTGGGTTTTCTTGTTGGATTCAGTATGAGAAGTTGTGAGAGATCAAGGCTGCAGTGCATGGTGAGCTGCTTTTTCTAGTCAGGTTCTGGCAGAACTTGGACAAAAGCAAATACTGTGCTTGGATAATTACAGCAGGGATGCCTTGAGCTGCAGGTTCTGTTCTGCACTGTCTTGTGTTGCAGGTGGCACAGCTGTGGCAAACAGCGCTAGAATGATGGGGTAAAGCCATGGAGCATTTCAAAGTGGTTTTTTATTGCTGTAATACAAACTCAGAATTTTTAATTTAGAGACAGGTTTATTCCTGGCTTCTATTGTCTAAAAGAAAACCTATTCTCCATTGGGTTTAAACCAGGTTTGTGTTTCCAAAGTGTCCACTATAATGCATAATGATAATGGAAACCTGGAAGATGGATTACTAATCCCTGTGTACCCTCCCAGGAAGACATCTGTTCCTCCTGGTGCAGGCACATGCCTCCCTTGTGTAACTGCTGTGAGCACACTCTGCTAAGTGCCACTCTCCTGACCAGAAGGTTTCTGTCTGAAGTACATTTTTTGTGGTATTGGCTGCTCTAAATGGTGGCACCAGTGAAGAACCATTTCAGGGGTGGTCAGTCCCATTTCAGGGCAGACTTGATGGCAATTAAAAGTTGCCACCAATAGCAATAATCTCTAGGTGTTTGGTTTTTCCCCCCAGGATGTAAAGACTAGCAAGACATACCTGTTCCTTCCTGCAGGGGAACTAGGAAATAAATCCACCCAAAAAAAAGTTTTTCATAGGGTCAGTGAAGTGATGATGTCATACCAAAGCTATAGGATGGTAGATTTGGTGTAAAACATGGTGGGAGCATGCAGGGAATGGTTCTTGTCTGTAGTAGCCCACAGGTGGATCAGAGTGAGTGCATCACAAAGTGGTAATTTCAGTCATGGTGGAGGTTTCTAGAAATGCTGAGGCTGCCACTATGAAATTCCTGGTGCTGAGTTACACTTCTGACCCTGTTTTCACATTCATGTTGCTGTTTCTGTCTCAGATTATTAACCAATGATTTCACCAGCTCATAAAAATTGAATGTTAGTTGTATGACTGTTTCTTTAGGGAATGAAGTCTGACTTAAAAGTTTCATGAGTCTTTGAATGTATTGCCTCTGCTATATGGTTAAAAATAACAAGTACATCTTCAAAAGGCGACTTGGAGTTCAGATAAAATCTGCTCCAAGCTTCAAAGGTCGATTTCTGGCACCCATGGAGGAAACAGTGTTGGGTGATTCCCCTCACTTAGTGCTGTACCGTGTCTGTGCTAGAAAACCTTGGTGTGAACACTGCCCTGGGGCAGGTGCAGGGTCTCGTGGCAGGTCTGTTGGCCCCAGCTTTACAAACCCTCATCTCCTTGCAGGAGCCTAAGATTGGGAGCTTTGCTGCAGCTTGGCAGCCTCTGGCAGCAGCTTCTCTTCATCCTGCATGATAAGGAGCTGCTCAGCTGCCAGCTCTGCTTGGGGCTCAGCAGCTTCACCAGGGTTTGAAGTTCTGACTCTTGTTGTGCACGTAAGAAGTAAAATTGCCTGGTTTTACTTTGATCCATTAGAACCTACAAGTTGTCATTAGAGGCCAGTGCCTCCTCAACTGGATCTGGTTGGATATGCATTAGATAAAAGTGTGGTCTTTGCTCCTGAGCATACACAGCTTGGGCTTGTAGGGTAACGAGGACTAAAGATGGGAAAAGTTATTTGGAGGGATTGCAGTAGGCACAGGAATGTGCTCAATGCTTTTGTTTTACCTTGCTGTGGTAGTGGCTTCCCTTGCCAGTGATGTGGTGCTCCCTCAGAAGTCACCTCTGCCCTCTTAAGGCCACGAGGCTGTCATTCCTCCCCTCTAAGATCTGCCCTGTTCCTTGGGGTAAGAGGCTTGCCAAAAGATCCCCATCTCCACCCAGGTCAAAAAACTTGGTTGATTTGTTGCTCTCCAGATGTACCAGAGTTTAAAAAGTTGGTTTATAATGAATAATGCTTAGCCTGTGGGTGTCTGCCCATTGTGCAAGTTCTGAACCTTGCTGTTTGAAAGGGAGAGGTACCTCTGAAAGGTAGTTAATGTAGCGATCGGTAAAGAACCGTCCTGTCATTTGCAGGCTGCTACAAAGTTGTAATAAAGATCACAGGACCTCTGGGCTCCCAGTGAAAGCAGCGAACAGAAATGGCAAGGAGAGATGGAACAAAAGTAGCTGACCCCCATTAGTCTTTCCAAACTGTTCTTCTCAAACTAATTAGTCCCAAAGAGCCCCAGAGGTCTGTTGCTGAGGATTGACTCCTTGGCATTCGGCAACACCACTGAACCGTGAAGTTCTGGAACAGAAAACACAGAAGACAAAGAAAAAAGCAGCTTGAAAACAATGCTCTTTTAAGCCTTGTCTGTGAAACACTGTGTGGTTAAATTTCAGATTAAGGTTTATAAAGTTGTTTGAGCCGTTGGGATTACTTACATTCTTGGCAGGCTGCTGTGTTCTTCATTTTGGAAATGATCATCTTGCTGCCACAGAGGTGTCAGAATGTGTCTCTTGACCTGAAATTGCTGAGGAGATGTTCTGGGGCCACTGAGGAAGCAGTTTTCCCAGGGTGTCACTTGCTTCCCTAGGGCAGACCAGCACCAGGGTATCTCCACATCTTCCTTAGAGCTGCTGCAGCTGACATCCATCAAAGTCATGGCCCCAGTGCCCAGGTGATGCTGCTTTCATTCAGGAAAATTCTAAAACTCCTCAATTTTTTTCAGAGCAAAATTAAAAAACACCTTTGATAGTTTGGATTAGGAACCTAAGAAATGGATTCACTCAATCCCTGCCAGTAAGCAGAGGGAGCTCCTCTTCCTGTCGTAATTGGTGTCAGGGAAACCAAATGAATGCTAAATCATCTTTTCTGCACATCGGTTTTTCTACTTGCATGTGCTTCAAAGTCATTGCTTACTCAATAAGGCTCTTTAAGCTTTTTGTTGTGGCTAAATTAGCAGTCCTGGGTGTCCTGTGGATGGGATGGCATTAGCTTCCAGTGCTGGCCACACAGATCAGCTGTGACAGGACAGGTTTGGAGTGAAGCCAGGCAGCCAGGTCAGCAAGGCAAGGCTGGGACCAGCAAGGCTCAGGGCTGGGCACAGACCTGCCCATGGGGGTGCACAAGCTTTACAAGGCCCCTGCCTAAGTGCCACGGTGTCTTGGCCCCAGACGTTTTCTCTCAGGACTGTCTCACTCTGGTCCTTCCATGTCACTCAGCTCCAAGGTTACTTGGCTGCACCACACTGGAGCTTGAACATAGGCAGTCCTGCACCTGCAAGGAGGTGAAAGGGGTTGCAGAGCCTATTCCCACTTCCAGGTCCCTGACATTTTCTGAGTCTGGAGCTGTTTTTTCTGGTGCTAATCTCATCCCATTGCTGTGGCATTAGAGGCATTTTTTGCACATCATTTTCTCAAGGGGAAAAGAGAAAATTCAAAGGAGGTCTCTGGTCTGAGCACAGAGTCATAGGCACTACAGCCATACATTCCAAATAAGGGAAGTACCAGCATCAGGAACAACTCAATGGGAGGTTTGTGTGGGTGTTTTGTTATTCTCTGTGAATTTTTGCTTGATACTGTTTTTTTATATTTATCTGATATTAATAAAACCCAGGTAACTGCATTGACGTCAATGGAGTTTGGCTTTTAAGGTAGTGCAATTAAGGTAGTCATCTGACATCTTTAAAAGAAACATGAGAAAAGTATATTTCCCCAGGAGAATCCCATCCCTGTCTTGTCAGGGAATTGTTAATAAACTATTTATTAATTAATAATCACGCTTATGGATAAAGTCACAGGTATAAAAATTGTGAACAGAGTAGTTCACATAGGAAAAGACTAAATAAAGAAGTAAAATACTAGATGAAAAGACTAAGGGTAGTCTCTGGGATTGGGAAAACTGTATTTAAAAGCTTCCATCTACTGCCTTCTTTGTTGCTTCAGCCTGTGCTCACATTCTGCATCACAGGCCAGAGGAGCTGGTGGCTCCAGCTGGATGTGCTGTGGAACTTGGGGTGGTTGTGGATGGTGGGCAAGCACACTCAGGCAAAATGGGAAACAGGAACACAGCTCCAATGAGAGAAAAACTCTGTTCTGTGTGGAGGAAGTAATGGGATTTTAAACAATCTCTTTTAGATTCTTATTTATCAGCTGACATTTAATACAAGAGTTTGCATTCTCCATACCTTCTTCATGAACAGGATTGGCTAGATTTTAGTTTTGATTTATTCTGCTGAAAGATGCCTACAAAAGGTCCAGAATACAGAAGGGGCAATTATTAGGAAAATTTAAAAAACAAAACAAACCAACCAACCAAGCAAACAAAACCTTTGACTTTTGGTGGATTTCATCAAAATCCCAAGAAACAGTTTAGACAAGATGAACAATGTGGTAGCTGCAGCCATTCAGGCTGCTGTCAGGAGCACACCACCTCCAAAGAGCAAAACCCCTGCTTAGGTGTTTCAGTACAGAAACAGGGATGGGAAAGCCTCTCTGTGAGCAAAGCAAGTTGGATCCTACCCAACAGAGGTCACTGAAGAACACCACCTTCACCTTGCAGTCCATGGAGGAGCCAAAGTTTTAGCAAGTAGCACAACTTGCTGAAGGTGAGTCCAGGGATGAAAAAACCCACCATAAAAAGCAGTAACATATAGAGAGAACTAATCAACTGTGCACTCCTCATGCTGTCTGAAAATCAAGGAGATGGAGGGGTGATGAGTCCTCCTAACCAGCTCCTGGTCATTTCTGATGCCAGAAGACAGGAGCAACGTATTTGACTTGGGAAAAAAA
>VXBB01014235.1:268145-291081 GCA_013399915.1 Illadopsis cleaveri | reverse complement strand
GCCGGCAGCGCCGCCCCGGCCCAAAGCGGCCCCGAGGCGGTGACGGGCACGGGGGGAGTGAAAGGGAGAAAAGAGAATAAAAATATAAGCCAAAACAAACAAAACAAGTCAAGGAAATATACAAAGAAAAAAAAAAAAGCAAAGAAAATCGCAAAGGAAAAAAAAAAGGAAAACCACTCAAAAAAATCCTCCTCCTTCCAATTTTCACCCTCCTGAATATTGTCTGGCTACAGATCTTCCAGGGTTGGATTTCTCCCTCCCAACACCCACTGAGCTCATCTTGTCTGATGCATGTTTTTGGGGAATAAGTGCGAAATTCTCTGTGTTGGATGGAAAGGGAGTTCCTGGCTTCACACCTGCCCCTGCTGGGGTCACACCAGCCCCTGCTGGGGTGACACCTNTTCACACCTGCCCCTGCTGGAGTGACACCTGCCCCTGCTGGAGTGACACCTGCCCCTGCTGGAGTGACACCTGCTGCAGGGCCCCAAGAGATGTGTGGAGCCTTGGGACAGGGAGGTGGCACAGTGACTGCCTTGTCACCCTCTGCCCTAGGGTGGCTTAGTCATTGCAGTGATGGAGATGTCTCTCTGGAAGGAAACAGTGGGAAGCTGTGTGACAGGGAAGGGCATGAGGGCAGTGAAAATAATNACCAGGAGTGCGGGATCCCGGAATGCGGAATGCTGGGAATGCGAGGTGCCAGAAATGCGAGGTGCCGGGAATGTGGGGTCCCGGCGAGGGGACACAGACCAGGGACACCCCANTGCCAAGAAAATATTTGAGAGAGAGAGGGAGAGGTGCAGCTGCCTCTCCATCATACACGGTCCATGGGTACATCCATGTCACTCTCATGGAGAACTTGCTTTTTCGTATTTTCCAACCTGTGTCATCAGGGTGCTCTTAAAACCCTGCTCCATGTAATCTCAGTGCACATGCTTTGAGGGAAAAGCGATGCCTTTGACATCACTGAAGGAAATATTCAGGCCACACGCAGCCTGCTTACCCTCAGCAGCACTTTTACCTGCAGCAACAAACCACCTCATCTCCATATCTGTGTGTTACCTGACTCATTCCCATTAACATGTGTTGTAATGAGCCATTTCACCAGCTGCACTCACCCAAATATCATACGAGGAGATCCTGCACACACAGCCTGTTGCTGCTTTGCCTGCATGGATGCCTGCCCTGTCCTGCTGATGATCTTGGGTGTTCAGATTTCCTTCTCCAGCATGGGATGTATGCTGGGAAGAAGTTGGTCCCTGCTCTCACACAGCAGTGACTCACCATGCACCACCCTGCAGCTTCATGGCCTCCCCTCCATCTGACTTCTGGTACCCAGGATGCTGTAATTAAACACCTCTGAAGAGCTGTGTTAGCATGGACATACCCAGAGCTGTAGGGAGCCACAGTGAAAATAAAACTGATGGTAACACAGTCCAGCTCCTGCTCAGCAGTCCAATGGGGTGAATCTGAGAATCCATTTTTTATTTTTTTCATTTTCCTCTGATGTTATTTTTCTGTGATCATATTGCTCACAGCAAAACTGAAATGAAAAGCACACCAGCCAAGAGTATCAGCAGTGCAGGAGGAGAGAGCTCCCCACATTATTAGGCCTCAGGCTGGTCCTGGGAAGCAGGGTTAAACATCTTGGCTTTGTCTGGGCAGTGAGGGAGGTGGTGAAGGGTGGTGGGATGGGTGGGTGGAGGCTGAGCTGTCCAAAATCTTGTCCTTGGCATCTGGCTGCATCCATGTAGCTCTGCCAGGCAGGGTGAAAGGACAGATGAAGCTACTATCCAAAAATCATCTGCAAATCATCAGCAAGTGCACATCCATTTTTCCTGATAAATGAAGACACCAGAGGGGTCTGTGCATTTTCACAGAATTATTTCTTCCCAGTCTTCCTAAATTCTTCAAAGACAAGCATTGCCTCCTTGTGGCAGGGCTTTAAGGTGACTGCCAGGCAAGTGAATTTATGGCCTTGCAGGTGTCAGAAAAGTGAAAACCTGATTTCCTGAGTCAGACTGGGGCAATTTCAATGTGTTTGAGCTCCTCTTGCTTGACAATTGTAAGATCAGATGCTCACAGAAAGGCTGGGTGGCCACAAGCCTCTCCAAGGGACCAGTTGGACACCAAGGCAAAACGGCAGGTGAGGTATCATCCTGGACCTGGGTGATGGATGCTGTTTGCAGGGATAGGGTGAAGACAGGGGCTGGTGTCACCCTCAGCAGCACAGGGTGGCTCAGGAGGGTGCCGGCAGGTCTCTGCCCTCTGCTCCAGGGCTCTCCATCACATTCCCCACCCCCAGAAGGGGACAGCCAGATCCTGCAAATCTCAAGGTGGTCCCCTAAAGTTTCTAAGGTTTCTAAGGTTTCTAAGAAGTAGAATTTTTTTTTTGTTGTTTTTTGTTTTTTTTCCGAAGGAGGAATATGTTGAGAGTTGGGTCTCTGCATCCCTATCTTCTTGTTTGGCTCTGAAACATTAAAGCCAGAGCAGGGTCTTAAACCATCCTTTGTTTAGGCTTTCTCAGGCAGGTAATTTCTCTGTGCTGGGCTGCTGGTGGGGATGGCAGGTTCCCCCTCCCTGCTTTCCCCCCACCTCCTCAGTCTTTGATCACAGCAGCTCTGGAAGCTAAGCTTTGAAAATACAGTCATTTCATGGATGTGTTGATTAGGAAATGAAATTCCAAGAAGCAAATGACAGCCCAGCTGCACTGCCTGACTCTGCAAGGCTGGAGCTCCCCACCAGGAAATGTATTCTCATATTTTTTTGACACATCCAGGGTGTTGTATCATTAATAAAAAATGCAGACAGAACTTCTTAAGAGAAAATGACTTCCAAAGAAACTACCTTTTTTTTCCCCAGTTTTTCCTGTGAATCTGTAGGCTTCCTTGAAGACAGCTCACTTCTTTCTCTCTTTTGCAGTGCAGAATGAAGCATAGGTTTACCCTGGAGCAGTGTCTTCTGGACATACAGTAAGACCCCAGGGATTTGTCCCTCCTAGCAGGCTGTTAATCAAGGTTTCCAGCTTCATAGGAATTTGGTTTTATTGGGGGACAGAGAGAAGCTGTGGGTCTCCACGGTTAATTCTACAGAAAAATAACCCCAGCCTTGCAGTCCTGTGAGGACTGGATTCTGTCTAGTCCATCCAGCTGGGATAGGGAGAGGTCAAACTCCTGTGTCTGCCTCCACAGCAGCCATGATGCCATACACTGACTCCAAGAAGCCTTTCTTATTCAAACACTCCCAAATCCATCTCTGAAAAACGATCCTTTCCCCTTCCGTTCTGTATTAATAGCTCTGCGCTTTTTTGAGTGCTGTTCTGAGCCTATCAGCCCAGGGTGGGAGGGTGTTTTGGGGCTGATTCACCTCGGTTTTGTTGCTAAGAAAGCAGGACATTCAATAAGGATGATGGCAGAGGCTGGGCTGATTTGGTTTCAAAGGGGGTTCAAGGAGGTCCTTGAGGCTACTCAAGGCTCACAGAACTGCTGCAGGAGGGGAAAACCCAAAACAGGCCATGTCTGTGTGGGGCAGCCATGTATGGGACTGAGGGCTGGTTCAGACCCACTGCAGGGTCACAGCTGCAGCAGCAGGTGAGACTTTGCAAGTATCTAGATTTGCTTAACGTTTAAAGTTTAGTAGAAGGTTGTTTAGGAATGCCTGAAAAGAAGATGGGGTATTTGGAAGAACCTTTTTGTGATGAAGAAATACCTCTGCAGGAAGAAGATTGTTTGCTGAGATGCAAAGGAACACTCAGTCTCTGGCTGGCACTTCAGGTTGGAAGTGAAAATGTTATAAAGGGCCTCCCTGTAAAAGGCAGATTACTTTTTCCTGGATGCAAGGAGGAAAGAAGAGCCAGGGAAGTGATACAAAGAAAACCTGTCAAAGCAACAAACCAGGAAAAGCAGCTTTGCAGGAGCGCTTTGAGTGGCTGCACAC
Organism: Illadopsis cleaveri; assembly: GCA_013399915.1. Classification (NCBI taxonomy): domain Eukaryota; kingdom Metazoa; phylum Chordata; class Aves; order Passeriformes; family Timaliidae; genus Illadopsis; species Illadopsis cleaveri. The sequence goes on along the minus strand of VXBB01014235.1, from coordinate 287,148 downwards.
GCTGTGACAGGGGATGCGTCTGAGCCAGAGGGGTTAAAGCCTGTAAGATGAGAGATGATGCTGGCCTAGACATGAAGGACCTTATCCCACTCTCCTCTAGTTTGCATATCCAGAAATAACCAAGCAGACAGGGTCTGACTTCCAAACACTGAACAGAGGTAGACACCAACAACCTTTAGCCCTGTAGACCTTCTTTCTCCCCAGCACAGAATGGTTAAAACTATTTCTCTCTCAATGGATTGCCTCCTTTCCCTGGGTGCTGCTTAAAAATCACCCAAAAAAATTAAAAGCAGGTCAGCCTTTACATCGGTAGCTCGTTCTGCATAAGACACCCCATTGGGAAGGGAGTTTTACTGGTGACAGCAGGAAATCCATTTAAAGCTCCCCAGCACTTGTGCTGCAGCAGCCCCTTCCCCTCCCACTGCTCCTGCACACGGAGGCATTCCCACAGTGTCAGAGGCCAATCCCTCTGCAGGTGGGGATGCAGGCAGGTGTGGGGCCAGAGGTGGGGATGCAGAGTGGGCACAGAGTGGGAGAAGGCTGAGCAGCCCCAACCCTGACCCCATTCCCCTGTGGTGTGAGGCTGCTCTGATTCCTCCAGCTGGTTGCTCTCACCCATCCCCATTCCCATCCTATCCCCATCTCCACAAAGAGCAGCTTGCAGGTGACATCTTTGACACCTCCAGCTGTCTCTCTGCACATTGCAGCTTTTCATCTCTGGCAGCTAATAGCAGAGTGCTGGGGGAAGGGAACATATGCCAAAGCAGCTCAACTAAGGTGCCTTCTCACTAACCATATTACCTGCCCCCCTAGCAAGAGAGAGGGTGTGATCTATGGCCAGGGAGGTACCAGAATATCTCCCCTCCTTCCATGCTGTAGGGGATGCTTTTACCTCTGCGTGGGTTGCAAGAGGCAGCCCCTGAGGGGACAGGGAATGGAGCACCTCTGTGTGGAGGGACCCCACAAAAAGCACAGGCGGAACGCAGGCAGGAGCACAGACTTCCTGACAGAAGTCCATCCAGGAGTGTGCAGGGCAGGCAGCTGCTGTGCAGCAGACAGTGCTGGAAGAAAGGCAGAGGCTGAATAGATCTGCAGGAAGAGCCACCTCCCATCGCTGCTGCCTGCAGGGCATTTGCTGAAAGTAAAGACTGAATCCCGATAGCCTGGGGCAAGTAGAGGGTATGAAGCTCAGGCTCAGCTCAGCTGCAGGGAATCTCTCTACCCCCCTTCCAAACAGCTTTGTAGCTCCAACAAGCTCTTATCTGAGGTATCCTGTTAATGGCTGATCCTACACAGTGAATGCGGGTGTCAGGAATGTGTGATTCAGACAGCAGCAGCAAGGTGATGGCTTTGCCCATCACAGAGGAGAAGGCGGCCTGGTACCCTGGGGAGTACAAGGGAGGGTGAGAAGCTGAGGTGCCAGGTGATGCTGTGGCCATCTCCAGGTCCTGTCTGCCCCCCACTGCTTCCTCCTGAGCTCAACTACATCCTATCTCAGCATGATTTCAAATGGAGCTGGTGGCCAGGGCCTGGCTGCGGGGATGTGGCAGTGACAAGTTATTGTGCCAGTGGGGGCTTGGGAGATACTGCAGAGCAGTGATAGGGCTACCTGTGGGGATTGGCCCATGAGCATCATAACAGTGCCAAAACCCTCTTCTTGCCTTTTGCTGGCCAGCCTGACGGGAGCTGAATACCTGTGAAGGATGAACTGGTGGCCTTTTCCATATCTCAGTGCACAAGAAAATATGACTTCTGCATCTTTTCCTGAAATACATGGGAGTGCCAAATGTGCAGGTTTGCTTCTCCAGAGCCCGGGGTCGTGTGGCTGCTGGCAGGAGCTGAGGACCAGCCTGCACAGGAAAGAGACAGGCTCTACAGGTTTGCTTTCCAGCTGGGGAAATCTCAACCTTTTTCTGCTCTCTTCTGATGGATAACTTTTCCATAACTCTTGCTTGTGTTTGGGACTCCTGAAACTCCTGCGAACAGTGTGTGCTCTCACCTTTGCATGCCTGGGGCCCTTCGGGGTCTGTGTCCCACCAGAGGAGTTACTACAGAGGGTTTTCCAGGTACTGTCCCCTTCCCTACTCTGATTGTCCCAATCCAGTTCATTGGCCAGAAAGAGGCATAGATACGCACATGTTTCAGTGTGTGTCTCTTTTTAATACATTTATTTTTAGCTTGTTTTTGTGTCCCGTAGAGGATTCCACAGGAAATCCTGCAGCCATGGGATCATGAAAAGCTCAGGTTCCCGATTGTGTTACATACGTTAACAGAGATGTGATCTATACAGGGTTTTTTAAAAAGCAGCTATAAATACTTCCTCCAGCTGCACCAATATCCCCTCGTCCCTCTTCCCTCCATGGCACCTGTTGACACTCATGTACCCAGTCAAGATTAGCGCTTCACAGGGAAGGGGAGCCCTGCCTCTGGAGCCATCCCTCCTTGCTCTGTAGCAGGAGCACCTGGCTGTCCTGTTTTGGAACATGCCTTGGGCTGTCAAAATTTGCAAAACCTCAAAGGGCTGATTCCCCTGATGGGTTTGCTTGGCCCAGCAGTGATGTCGGGTAAGAGCCACAGCAACCAGCCCCATATGGTGTGGTGGCACTTTGCCATCTGGGCCCCAGGCAGCCCCAGGCTCCTGGCCAGGCAGCCCCATCACAGTGAGAAGGTTGTCAGTTCTCAGCCCTGCCTCTTCCCAAGCCCAGGCTGGCCAGGGAAGCAGGGGTGCTCAGTGCTGGTATGCACACTCTCATTTCATTCTGCAGCCATGGGGTGTACTGCCAAGTGCATAATTTCCCTCCAGCTGTGGAAGCTGATGACTCTTTCACACGACCCCTCCAGGCTCATCAGAATGAGTAATGCCTGCAGGGCTGGCCTGTGTTTGTGAGATATGGAGATATGCAGGTATGGAACTTGAGTTCATGGCATTGAAGCTATGGGAGACCTTTGGGTCCTTTTGACTAGAAGCAGAGGGGCTTTTCACCTGTGAGAGGCAGCTCTCAGCCTCCTCCCTGCCTCTGAGCATTGTAGGGGAAAGGTGCTGCACAGGGTGCCCCAGAATGAGCTAGGACTGTCTGGAAGAGGAATCAGCTGGGAATGTGTTCCACTCATTACGTGATACCTGCAGCCTTCAAGCTCAACACTGAAACACTTTTCCATGGAGAGAAAACCCCAGCCAGGTAAGAGGGAGCTGTGTCAGGGGCCAGTCCCTGCTTCCCTGCAAAGGTGCCAGCCCATGCTGGTGTCCACAGGGGACACTGCTCTGCAAAGTCCAGGTCCAAGCTGCGCCCGTTTTTTTCCAGTCCATGTGTCATCATTGCTGGCTTATGGTGACTCAGACTCTGGCCCTGCTGGGTGCCTTCACAGCAGCCCTGCTCTGCTGCCTTGCAGAAAACCCCAGCCATCAGGGGAGCCCAAAATATAGAGGCTGCAGGCAATGTTCCCCTTCCATGCTGAGAGGGAGCCAAGACTTTCTTAAAGGTTTGTTTATGCAGAAATTATCCAAATCATAACCAGAGATTCCTTCATTTGCCACTTTCTCCCCTACACAAGAAGCTAATGTCATAACCCTTCACACTCTTCTGGTCCTGGATTTACCTAAAGAGTCTATCCTGGAGCCAGAAGAACTGTCTGATGAAACTTTAGTTGAACCTGAAACATGAAATATTGGCTGCACCATGGAACTTGATGTGGGAACTGGAAGATGTATTCAGTTCACAGTTAAAGCAATCAGAACCCCATCACTTGGAAACTCTTCTGATCCCCACCTACACTCTCCCAAACTACACCTCTGAGCGTGCCACACTCCCAGGCTGGGAGCTGGGTTGTGCTCCTCTTTGCCCTTGAGCAGGACGTATTACAAGCCAAGCAAAGTCCTTTTGCCCAGTAGATCCTGCTGAGACCTTGATGTGGGTCCTGTACGAGGGGGTTCAGACATGTCTTGTTAGCCCTGCTGTTGCTGTGCTCTAGTAGACCCAGAGCTCGTATAGATGGGATGGCAGAAATCCAAGGAAAGGCTCATGATACCAGCTCAGAGAAGTGCAGAGAGGTAGAAATGCAGTTATGCAGGCTTAGCTGATAGAGAAGGTGAAGTCAGAATCAGAAGACAGAGGGTTTAGAGGTAAATTAATTCTGTTTGTGTAGATTGGAGGTTCTTCTGTGGTTTGGTTCTCCAAAACACCACAGTGAATCCCACCCTGGGGAAGACGTCATCACACACCATGGGACACACCAGGATTGCCCTGCTCCTCTGACTGACCAAGAGCTCCTGGATCTGGAGGTCTTGCCAGGAGGATCAAATATAGGAGTGGAAGAAAAGGAAAAGAAGTATTAGCTTTCTTCTGCTCTGCTCCTCCTAGGCTGTCACTTTAGTCAGGGCTCCTGACAACCCCTTCAGATGAAGTATACTCCAAAAATGTATGCTGGGGTTATGTAAGACTCCGGTACCTTTGGTGACTCACACGCCTTGTCCTAACACGCTGTTCCCCACAGCCATTGTGTAACCTCACTGGGAAAGCATGCAGTGGCCAGCCCCAGGGATGGGGAGCTGCTGTGGGGATGGAGAGACATGGCTCTAAAGGTCTGCCTTCCCAGGGAAAGCAAAACCACTGAAGGACCATCCCATCCCTCTCACACATGACAAAGGAGTCCGCTGCAGTGTTGGTCCTGCAGCTGGAGGGATGGTCAGGGAGATGAAAAGTGTGAAACTCATGAAACTAGAAAATTTCTGGTTGGCATCCAAACCTGTGGTTTTCCCTGTGGTGTGCTGTAGTGAAAAGTCTGCTAGTAAGTACTTGTAATGAAAGAGTTCATTGGTAGGAGAACAGGAATAGGGATATCTTCTTCCCTTGTCCAGGGAGCCTTCTTCCTGCAGTGAAGGAGCCTGAGTTTTCTCTTGTTTATGCTTGGAAACATCAGGATAGACTTTGCAGCCAGCAATGGAGATACTGACTGTCCCTCTGGCAAAAAAGGAGGATCTTTGAGGAGCTCCTGGAACTTGCAGTGGATGTGTGGGCATAGCAAGAGGCAGTGAGGGGTGCAAGCACCCAGGGGCAGCTGCATTAGAAGTGGGGACAATATTCCCAGCAGCGGGTGGGGACAGAACAGCCCAACGGCGTCAGGATGGATAAGCCCATGGGGGCAAATTGCATGTGTCTCTGTCTCAGTGTGAGAGGCTGTGAAGGAAAGGGGCTGTGCCTGTGTAATGGGAGCAGACTGCCATGTTTTGCCATCTCCTGGGACAGCATCTCCAGCAGCACAGAGCAGAAGGCCTCACCTTACCTCCTATTCAGAGTCTGCAGTTGCAGGAGTCTGTACTTGCTGGATACAAGTATCATCTGGACAGTGGTACCTCGGCATTTTGTGTGGCTGTTGTTTGGTTTGGATTTTCACCCTGCCCGTATTCTGTGTCTGAATGCATGTGCCATGAATCCAGCTCAAACATCTCAGCCCCTCTAGGCAGCAGAGATACAGTAATGTGGGTATGTTTGAGGAAGGCTGAGAATTGACAAGTCAGCAGCAACCTCTGCTTCTCTGAACTCACAGTGTTGAGAAAGTTTGGAGTTCATCCTGCCTTGACTCACGTCTGTCCAAGAAATCAGAGGCAAAGAACAGCATGCTGCAGGTTTGGTGCTGCCTTGTGACTTCGGAGCCAGCTCATCAGCTGGGACAAGTGAGGGTAGCTGCCCTGAGGCAGCCCAGATGAGCAGGTATTTTCCTGACGTTTTGCCAGTCCTTGATTCCCGTCCAGGACTCCACACCTACCCTAGCCTATCTTCTGGTGCAAAAGTTATAGATTTGAATCATGCAATGGATTTACAGCCTGGCTCATAAGCTGAACTGAAAAATAAAGTTAAAGAAACTCTTGTTTAACTAAGGATCTGTTTTCCACTGTTTTGTAGCACTGCAATGGAATGATAACATATTAGGGCTGAGTCTTGGCTTCAGGACTCCACTTTTAGACTTGTATAAAATCACAGTAACACAGGCATCAGACTCATTATTTATTATACAGTTATACATTATACAATTTTGCCCCCTCAGTCCATAGCTAGAAATCACCACTTCCCACATACAGCATATGCAATGCTTTATTTTTAAAAAATAACTTCCATCTTTCTAAAGAGTAAAGGCAGAGCAAAAAAAATGAATTTTATGTGATCTATTACTTACAAGCCCACAAAACCATGCATGGACTCAGCTTCCTCAGGAAAGAGGGCAATTGCAAGGAATTTTGGAGCCAGCACCTTGCCTGATGGAAAGTAGAAGCCAGTGACTTCAACAGGAATGTCTGTTCCTAACTGCAGGAATTGGTTCCCAGAACAGGCTCACCATGAAGCCCAGTGCTGGTAGAGTTGAAGGACATTCAGGAGAAGCAAGCCAATTATTTTCCCCGATTAATAAGGCAGAATGATCCCCAAGTGATGTTCTGATGGCTACAGCCACATGGCCCCCAGGAATCAAGACTGCAGGAACACGCCCTGCCTTGGCCAGCCTCGCAGGCTGCTCAGGCACAGGATGTCTCTGCTGACTGGCAGCATTGCCTGCTGTCACCATGGCACAGGGTTCTTTCTGTAAAACCTGTTTCAGACATATTTTGTCAGGCTCTAACCACCACGACTGGCCTTAGATGTGCCAGCTGGCTGCCACACCAGGATATCTCGGTCAAGGTAGTTTGGCAAGGGTGAGGCTGAGAGATGACATATTTTGTCCCTGACCTTTTGGGAAAGCTCTGGGATGAACAGGTAAAGAGAAGAGATGTGGGCATCCTGGGAATAGAGGGGGAAGATGTGAGATGGGGTGGGATAGGTGAGTAGGGGCAAGTTGGGATAAGAAGCTAGGGAAAAGGAAGGAGTGGATCTCACAGGACATGGGACAGCAGGAAAGAGGAGTCCCTTCTCCCCATTAGGATGTGTCCCCTGCAATGTCTGGGAAGAATCACAATATCACCTGTGTTTCTCCTCCATCATCAGCTGAAACCTTCTGGTCCCACTTCTCACATTGGTTGACACTTTGTGGATGGCAGCCTTTCACTGGGACAAACACACTGTTGGATCCCATCAACTTCTCCCCGGTGGCCTCTGTACTCTGGCTGTGCTGCTGGCCTTGTCACCCCCCCTGCTGGGGACACCCAGGTGCTTTGCTGGAACCCAGGAGCAGCCCCACAGATGTGAGCATGTGTGCAAGTGACCTTCAGAGAGCTGAGATCACACAGCCAGCCACTCCAGGGGCATGAGAAACCAAGCAAAGCTGCCTCTGCAGGTTTCCCATTTCACTGTTTCCTCAAGGCTCCCCACCCAGGCTCATCTCCATGCACAAAATGGATGGTTCCTACCAGCAGAACAACACCAGAGCCACAATCCTGCTTGGAGACATACCTGAAGCAGGTCAGTGTGGGCCCTAAAGCAGTTTAACTGCTGAGCATAGAGGAAATCAGCCCGTTCTGTTGTGCTAATATTGCATTTATATTGCTCCTGGTAGAGGTACCCGCTGTAACCCAGCTAACCCAGCAAAGGGGATTCCTCTCCCACACACAGCTCTGCTCCCAGTGCAGGTCCCGTGTGCAGGGGCCTGTGGGAAGGCAGCATGAAGTCCTGTAATTAAAGCCTGGATTCTAATGTGCAAGTACAGAGAGGCCACATGCTGGCTGGTTTTCTTTGTAGCTTGAATAGTGTTTCTTTAATGTAGGTGGGTTGTTTTTTTTGGTTGGAGGGTTTTTCGTGCGTGTGAGAAACATAAATAGGCCTTCATCTTTTATGCATTTCCTTGTGCCTCCCAGACACAGAACTCCTCTCCATCATTTGACATCATTTCTAGTTTTGAAAGACGCACTTACTAGAAAAAGATATAAGGGTGTTTTCATTGCAGTACATCATATTCACATACATAAAATATTAAAAGCAATATAGATGAACCCAAAAACAATGGAGCACTTTGGAAAATAGTATTAGTCTTTTCCCTAGGTGTTAGAGAATGAGATAAATCCTGCTTTGTTAGACATTACAGCCTCCATGGACTCCCAAGAGGAGTGTGTATCACACTTAAGAGATACCAGGAGGGTCTGTTATGAGGGGAGCAGAAGATCTCTTGCTATATGCATGCAGACACAGAGGAATATAAATGTGTGTGTCTGTGTGTGTATGGATGCTTACACAGCATTTGTCAGCACTGCCAAGGAGCATTGGTTGTGTCTGCCCCACATGGCTGTCTCTCAAGGACAGAGTGCATTTGCCCAGTACTCTCCCAGTCTGCGCTGGGTCTTCCCAGAGAAGCCCAGAGGTCCTGAAATCTATGGCACAGTGCCATGGAGAAGCCTACAGGACATGGCAGTGAAAGGCAAAAGTAGCCCAGTGGGAACAACATGTAACGGGCAGCCCCACTAAAGGAGCCCCTCAGTGTCCTCCAAATATCCTTGCTCAACTCACTGCAGTCAGACTTTGGCCTCAGGTGAGCCCAGGCTTATCTCAGGTGACTAAAGGTGATGCCTCTGACCTTCAGCAGTGTCTCCTGGAGACAAGAGCCCTCATAGGTCATCTCCCTCATATAAGAAGGCAAAATGTTTTTCCTCCTCTTAAAGGGTGTCCTAGAGGCTCAGCCCCACAATAACCAACTGCAATCCTCACTGAAGCCCAGTAGGATGAGGAAGCAAGCACTCAAACCAAATAGGACCATACCCAGTGTGGGACCCAATGTCCCCTCTGAGTTCATTCCTCTTTGTGAGAAGAGCAGATTTACTCTCAGGGTTAGTGTCTGCATGTTTTTCCAGCTGCTAGCTCACTCCCCATCCCTCAGCTCCATGTGCCTTTCCAGTCTGCCAGTTCTTCATTCATGTCCACATGTGTGTTCCGTTCCTCCTCTCCCACTGGGAAGCCTCCCACAGCCCACCCAGCTCCTCCAATGCCATCCTTCACTTCCCCTCCTGGGGCAAGGCAGCAGGAGCCAGCACCACTCCCATGTCCCTGCTTGCTGGGGTTAAAACCATTTCATCTGCTAATGTAGATACACAGAAATGCTTTCAGCAAAAGCTGTCTGAAAAACAGGAGCAATCATACTGAGCCTTTAAAAACCTGCAAAATCCTCTCTATTCTGTTTTCTTCCTTTTTTTCAATCTTCCCTCTTTTATTCCCCTTTTTTCTATAGAAAAGTCTTATATTAATAATTATTGGTGTCTCTTTTTCATGGGTATTTGATTCCATATTGCTGCTGACAAAAAAGGGTAAATATAAAAGGTTCCTAAAGCATTCAGAGTCATACACCCACATGTCTCTCCAATATTATCTTGCTTTTCAAAGCCAGATGAAAAATCTACATTTATTGTAAAAGTTTTAAAACAAATTTAAAGGTCTGATTCCTTGAAGTTCAGGTGGTTCATGATTCAGTAGCCACCAAAGCAAGTAAAACCAGAACCAACAGAAAATATGAAAATCCTTTTACAGGCAGAAAATGTTAATGGGAGAAACGTTAAAGGTGTTAATAGTACCAATGCCATATTCAGTATCCCCTATAAATGGGGAAGGGAATGTTACTGTTGGCAACCCTAGGCAACGACAGGAAGTATTTATTAGCTCAACGGGATCCTATATTTGCAGGGGTAAATCCAGCCAGCAAGAATTATCGGTCTGTTGACAGACTAGCTAAGGGGCCAGGGAGAAGGTAGGTGGCAAAGTGGGCATTCACTGTGGGCAAGTGAGAGGTGCAGAGCTCCCAAAAAGCAGCACTCCCCAGGCAAGAGGGTTCTCAGGGCTCTGCCTGCTCAGAGAGCTGTGGCCGCTCTGATGGTATTTTTATGAATGGTGAAAGGAAACTGGTCCAACAAGTCATAGGAGAAGTACTGGGACAAAACAGAGAAGAGCAAAAGAGAATAAAAGTAGTGAAAGGTGATTAATGCTATGTAGTTGCAGGTAGATGCTTGCCTACAAATCATGTGATGGTGTGTAACATGAAAAGAAAATCGAAGCAAGTTATTCAAAGGGAAACTCCATGACATATGGAGAAAACTCTTCAGCTGTACACTACAGACTGGAGTTTCTCTGCTCAGAATACCTGCAGCATGCATGGACTTCACTGCCAACAGGGACTATTCATTTATTATGGTTATATAGTGCCAGGCACTTGAAGCAAGTCCTACAAAGCTCTGTGATTCATACAGACCACAGACCTAATCCCAGAACGTTTATTGTCATCAGTGAAAAAAGGCTAAGCTGTGACAGGCACTCTTGGCCAGGAAGAAGCAGAGCTGGTGCCCCGACTATTTTGGGACAAAGACGTCCTGTTCCTCCAAAGCCTGAGCTGGGAGTACATCTTTCCCACTGGGAAGCACCAGCCAGGCTGGCTGCAGGGGCAGCCAGGGGGAACCTGGCCCTCTATAGCAACTTCAGATGCTTGTTCAGACAAATACAGATGCAGATGAATAAAGGACTTTGAGTTTATTTTTTGTGTGCGTTTGAAATGATGGTAGTCTTAATTCCTGCTTTTCATTTTGATAATATTAAATCATTCCTTCTAATTCATTTTGCTCTTCTATGCATCTTGAAAACTGTCCTGTGGTTACATGATAAAAACATCCCTTCTCCCTCCAAAAGTGAAAGTGTTTTTATGTTCTTGTGTGATATGAATTATAATCAGGATTGGGGCAACAGCATTAATGTGATACTTTCCCAATACAGTTTGAAGCTATTGACCTTCTACCCTTTGTAGCCATAAAACTAGGTTGTGATATAGAAACTCAGGATAAACATGCAAATAAAATATTTCTTCTTTGCTTTTGCAAAGGTTGTTTATGATGATAGAGTTAATTCATTGTTCAAACCCCGCTCCCCCCCTTGTTTCAGCAGCACATATAATATTGCTGACTTTGTCTGGGTAATTATCAAGGATGCCTTCCACACATAAGCACAGCAATACAGATGCCTATGATATCCAGCAACTTTTTGGGCAGTGGGGAAGCTTCAAAGGAAAGCAGATGTTGGAAAAGGTTTTGGAAAAGGTAGAGAGAAGGATCTAAGTAATTATAGGCCTGTCTCCTGACACGAGTCCCAGCAATATAATGGAATGACTCATATGGATCTAGATTAACAAAGAATGAAAGGAGGAAAATATCATTAATGCCAATCAACAGGAGTTTATGGAAAGAGACCCTTTCAAACTGACTTGTTATCTTTCACCAAGGAGATTGTAAGGTTGAGTGATAAATGTAACAAAGCTGATGTAAAACACTTGGACATCTTTAAGGCCTTCAACTTGCTGCAGCAAGACGTGGTGATTAAGAAACCGGAACAATCCAAAGCCAACGTGACACATATAAATTGGTTGTCCAACTAATCATCCCTGAGACACCACCACGGGGCTCCTGGGAGGGTGCTCGGGGCATCGTGAGCAGCAGGCACTGCACTCTGGGTGCCAGCCTGGGACCTTCAGCTTGGTGTCCCACCCCAAACATTTATCCAGTCCTCAGTCCTTGTACCCCTTCCCTTTGCTTGCTGTCAGACCCCACTAATCAGCTCTGTTTTCTCAGAGTTGTTTATTTTTTCCTTTCCCACCCTGGATGGCCTGTGCATTGTGTGAATTTTCAGGATGGCAATTACTTACCGACAAATTTTTAACATCAGAAAAATGCAATATGATCCCATAACCCTGCACAATTTGTTCTTCATCTTCACCAACTGATATTATTTCAAGAACTGTAAAGAAAGAAAAGGATTGCTGATAAGGTTTGTGGATGACACCAAGACAGAGAAAAAAGGTAAAAATTAAAGGATGTGTCACCACTACAAGCAGACCAGTTTATAAAATTGCATTCAGATGACCAATACACATTTGAGTACGACCAAAGGTAAAAATCACACCTGTCCAAATAGAACTAGTAATAATAATAATAATAATAATAATAATAATAATAATGAAGGGTAGTTTCAATATAGGAGATACCATATGGAAGAGAAGGGTCAGAGATACTGAAAAGGACACATGAAACACAGCCGAATGTGAGTTTCCAGAGTTCAGTTACAATATCTGAGAGGGCTAAATGGGTTCTTTGGCCATGGCATCAGCTAAAAAACCTACCTCATGACTGTATTTGCGTTTCATGTTATTAGAGATGAAAAACCATGTTCACATCTGGTATCCACAGCACAAACCAGTGGATAAGGTAGAGATGAATCAGAAGAAACGTGTGTGCTACTGCTTATAAATTGGAATAGGATGCCTTTTGATAACAGACCCCAAGACTTCAATCTCTTCAGCCTCTTAAAGAGATGGATGTGGGCTAAGCTGGGTCCTGATTTGGAGTAGAAGTCTGACCATCCATGACACAAAAACAGGAAAGTTCCCATAGCTGGAAGATGTCATTAGCAGGCATATCCAGAACAGAAGTAAAGGTTTCTAAAAGTGAGGAGGAACAATCACATGGACAGTCTCCCTAAATTGTTCACTGATTCTTTGCCTCTGGTAATATTTAAATAAAAGATACAATCCAAATCAAACACAAGACTTCAGGGCTTGGTTCTGCTAAACTTTGGAGACCGTATGAACAACAACAGTCTTCAGAACAATACTTCACTCAAAGTGCCTTCAGAAAATACTGAGGCTCAGCCCATGTCCAGACCTCGACACACATTTTTGTACGAACAAGGTGGATTTAACAAGTATGGGCTATACCAATTTTTAGGATAACCTGTAGCCAAAAGCCCTGGAATTTATCTCGCTGCTGTAAAACAATTATTTCCCACTATTGCTTGGGCACACCAATTCTTAAACAGAACTTGAAAACATGACATGTTCAGGAGTCATCTTCTTTTCCCATCATTGTGAATAGAGTCATTGATTCCGTATCAAACCACACAGGAAATGGCATAGGAGGCACAGTGACATGCCTGACTTAGATGGCAAAGCATCTAGGATGTTGCTTTGGTGTGCTCATATGCTAGGAATGGAAGAGGCTTGCTATAAAACACTTATTTTAGCTGCAAACACACAGAGTCAAATTCAGAGCTAGCATCACCACCAACTGGCTACTCGTCCTTTGTGCTGCCTTTGTAACCCACATGACATCAGGGTCATGGATAGCTAAGGAGGAATTATCAATCCTCTCCTTCTCTAAACAGTGACCTTGAGCCAACCCATGAGAGCAATGCCCTCACCCAGCTCTCTGCAGCCCTGTGATTCTGTCCTGGAGCTATGATCCATACAGGCATTTGCGTCAAGTGGCGGTGGAATTAGTGCAGTTCAGGCACTTGATAGCGATCCCCTCATGAAGGTTCACATGTCATGCACCACACCATATGGCTCTGCAGGCACTGCACAGTACGCCTGGCCCTACAGGAAGGGAATTAAATGAGGCGTGCAGTTCAGGAACCACCACTGTTTGCTCCTGTTTACCCATGGCTGCAGCCCAGCGCCTGAACCTCTCCTCACCTGAGACATGCAGAGCAGCTGCAGTGCCATGGCCACTCTGCTGTACCCAGGCACTTGTATGGACCAAAGGGAGAAGGTAACACATGCAAAATCCTCTCCCACCTCTCAAATTTTAGTCTCTGCTTGACAGGAAGCAAGAAGAGAGAAGGAAGATCTTTCCCCTTTCCAAAGTTTTCTCTGTTGTCAACACCACATTTTGCTCTGGCCTTGCAGCAGGTTACACTTGGGCCTCATCATAACTGAGCATGGGCTATTGATTCAGGTTGCAGACAGTAATCAGTCCTTTTCTATCAATAGCTTTGTCACCGACATTTTAAAAATCACCCACTTCTTCCTACCATAAAACATTCTTAAGATCATGAATTGTCTGGAAGTTAAGATTTTAAAACCAAATACAAATACTGATTTCAAATGCAAGGAACAACTTCCATCCTAAAGACAACATTAATGATAAAACAGTCCTGGAAATCTTTCACTGCATGGAATTATCTTAGAATTTCTACAAGAAAAAGAAAAAAGGCATTGGAATAAGACTGAATAATACTATCTATATCCCAGTGGATGTAATATATTTTAAATTGTGTTTTTCGAAGGCTTAAGGAAAAAACCAAAAAGTTTCNCTTAGAATTTCTACAAGAAAAAGAAAAAAGGCATTGGAATAAGAATGAATAATACTATCTATATCCCAGTGGATATATTTTAAATTGTGTTTTTCAAAGGCTTAAGGAAAAAAACAGAAAGTTTCATCAGTGTTAATGACTATCAATCTAAACTGGTATTTTTGTATAAACTAAAATGATTTAATACCTGGGCAGATTCCCAGCTGGTAAGCACTGTCATAGCTGCAGAACACAACAAAGCACCTATAACAATTACATTAGCTGAGTCTCTACTTGTCTCTACCAACTTATGTCTTTCAGTCCCCAGCCTTTAAAGAGTGGTGAGTGGAATACAAATTCCTCAGTCAGTTCTGCATTTGTATTCCTTCTTCCAGAATTAAGACTCAAAACCTGTGCATATGAATATATTAAACTTAATCCTTATGTTTTGCCCAGCAATTGTAATGAAGTCCAACATTTTTCGCTCTGACTGCAAATGCTGTTGGAGTCTACTCTGTGCAGTGCAGTGTTAAGAGATTCTCAGTGTGGCTTTTAATATCCAGAAGAAAAAAATTCTAAATTCTTCACCACAGTGATATCGTTCTGTATCTTATTGTTTTCTGTGAGGTGGCAGCCAAATGAGTGACATAAAAAAACCACCTTAACTAGCAGAATCTGCTTCCTGTATGTTTTTGAGTCATATTCTCCAGCTCTACTGCCAAAACCAAGTTTTATAACTGCTAGCATTGTACCCAGTACAGCTCAAAACACAAATTGCAGGATATTCTGGCAATATACAAACATTATCATCTAAGTCCCCCTTACAAAATCACTGCCACTATCACTAGTGATAGCAAAAGAACCAGAAAGTATGATAGGATTATCAAACTGTTTTCTGAGTTTTCAAAACCTTTACACAGGAAAAGAAATTACCTTCTGATTTGAGAATGTGGCTTAAGTAGTACCTGATAATACACAGAATATTTATGGACAACAAAGAAAGACGGAACCCATACAATCAGCTTTTTTCTGTGGCCCAGTTTCTAAGAAGAACATGAATACATTTTGAAATCAACTCATCTGTTTAAATGGGAGAAGTAGAATATAGCAACAATGAAACGTAGAAGAAAGTACCTGCTATGCAATTTGTCATTTCCTGTGCAAGTTTTGCTACACAGTAAAACTAGCTCTAATCAATGTTGTCATTTAATGGCAATAAAATAGCAAAATCAGCTACTGTTATTTTTGTGGTCTCAAGCGCTTCTTCAGAAGTTCTTACTTCAAAATCCCTTTGCCAATCAAAACCACAACTCTGAAGGATACAGTCATCCCCCACAGCTGCCCTGCTCCCTGTGCCCTTTCCCCAGCCCCTTTAAATTCGGACTGCAAGTCTTAAATGTGATCTTTATCAAGGGTAATAGTGGAACTCCTGTGGTATCAACAGGCCCAGGAATTTCATCTGACTATCCACCATTGTACAGTTCAGATTTTATCGGAGTGACTACCGCTTCCAGGGAGCAGAAATGCAAGTATGTAAAACACAATGCTAGGTTTAATGCCTCTTCATGCCTGTGCACAGCACTTCCACAGATCAGGACAGGCACACTCCTAGGTGCAAAGAGCATTACGTGTACATCTCACACTCACTCTGCTAATCGCTCCAATGTGGGCAGCTCAGCCTTCCCATGCTGGCTGGAGTGCCCATGAGTGCAGAGTGAGAGCACTAGGCTGGCTAACAACCCAAAGAAACCTCTCTCCAATTTTTGCCCTTTTTCTGACTCAGTCATAACTCAATTACAATTTTTTACAAACACGTTGTAAAGAACACATTCTACTGGCAACCAAAAAGAAAAAGATGAAGCAGCAGCCCTGTGGCAAAAGCAGAGTCAGGAGATCTGGATACTTTTCCTGGCTTTGCTTCCTTAGACGTTGTGACTGACCTTCACAAGTCAGATATAGACAAATCCCACTCCCTACTCTGTGCAAAGGGTCCTGCCTGCTTTCGAGGGAGACTGGCTCCACTATAAGTGCGTACTGTCTGAACAAATACACACATGGATGTGCATGTACACACAGAAATACAAACACTTGCACAAGGGGTGAGCACTGAAATCCAAAATTCCTGTCATTAACATAAAGCAAGACATCAGCTCAATGAGAGCTTTAGGAAGGAAAATCTGCAGGTCAGATGCTGTGGAGCATTCTGCAGTCCTGATGACGAAGTAACAGACATACAATTTTATTCAGTGGCATTCAAAGGCCACCTTTCCTTGCTCGTGTCTCTAAAACCAAGGGAAATACCACCTACATGGCAGGATGGATTTCAGGGCTGAGCTGGCAAATATATATGAGAGTCATAAAGTTTGTCAGAGAAACTCCACTTTAGAAATACAAAATGTTACTGCTAGGCTGCCAGGTCTGCAGATATGCCAAATTTCTACAAATCCCACCAGACCCAGCATTTTTTTCCTACAGAGGTTAATTTTTTTTCTGTTAAAAGAAATAAAAACGAAGCAGAAATAAGTTTGGTTTTAAACCACCTACATACTGAATATACAGAAATTATTTCTCTTTCTTGTTTGTCATTCATAATTAGACTTACTCGGACTATACCAAGATCTTCTTTATAGACTTAAAAAGGATTGTACAGAGTAACTACTGGATAGACAAAGAATATTTTGATAGCCCAGGCTTCCACCCTTCTTCAGCAAATGAGGCAAGCATCAAGCTGGTATGAAAACGCAGTGCTGTGACACTGTATGGGTGTCTGATGGCACCAGGTGAGATCTGCCAACGCCAGGCTCAGACCCCCGCCAGGTGTAACACACACCATCCTCTGGGCTGGGAAAGCCCAAGAAAAGCAAGGACATGCTTTGGCAGATGGCCCAAGGACAGAACCCTGAACATGGATGACCATTGCTGGACTACCCATGCCTGTGCCCCTTCTCCTGCCTGTGAGTGGGCAGTGGGGTCTGTCCCTTTCCTCAGCTAAGGGCTGGCTATGTAGGGAGATCTGCATTTCTCCAGCCACTCTGGAGCACCATCCCCTCTGCCCCATGGTGCTCCCCAAAGCCTGAGCTCCCCACCCCACCTCACACTGCATCTCCTCCCTAGGAAGGCTGCAGCTCCCTGAGGCCTCTTGACAGAATCATAGAATTAGAGACTGATTAGGGGTTGGAAGAACCCAATGCCATCCCTCTGCCATAGCAGGGACATCTCCCACTAGACCAGGTTGCTCAGAGTCCCACCCAGGCTGGGCTTCAACACTTCCAGGGATGGGGCATCCACAGTTTCTGTGTGTAACCTGTTCTGGTGCCTCGCCACCCTCACGGTAAAAAAATTTCTTGCTAATATCTAATTTTTCCCTCTTTCAATCTGTACCCATTACTGTTTGTCCTATCACTACAGCTCCTTATGGAGTGTCCCTCTCTAGCTTCCCTGTAGCCCCTCTCAGATATTGGAAGGTTGCTGAGTTCCCCACACAACCTTCTCTTCTCCAGGCTGAACAGCCCCAGCTTTCTCGATCTTTGAAGGGGAAATGCTCTAGTCCTCTTAACTTCGAGGTCATCTCTGGTCTCGCTCCAACAGTTCCATGTCCTCCTTGTATTGTGGACACCAGCACTGTATGCAGTGCTGCAGGTGGGGTCTCACAAAGGCGAACCCTGCTCCAAGCTGTGCCGCCACGGGGCTGCTCTGATCCCCGGAGGACGCGGGGCCGGCATGGAGGGCAGGGCCGATCCCCGGGAGGGCAGGGGCCGAACCCCGGAGGACGCGGGGCCGGCACAGAGGGCAGGGCCGGTCCCGGCCCCGAGGCCCCCGCACACGCCGGGCGGGGGGCGGGACCTNCGGGGCCCGTGTGTGTGTCTGTGCGCGCCGCCGCCGCGGCCGCCCGAGTTAGGGAAAATGTCCACTCGGACTCCATTGCCCACGGTGAACGAGCGCGACACGGAGAACGTGAGTACCGCGGCCGCGGGGGACCCGCCGCACCGCGCCCGGCCCCGCCGCGGGGGCATCGCCCCGCGAGGCGCTGTCAGCGTCCGCCCGCCGCCTGTACGCTGCCCAAATTGCCGATTTATTCTGAATTGATTATTTTTTTAACCCCTCCACAGCACGGTTCGCCGGCTCCGTGGCGTCTGCGGGCATCCCTCCCCCTCCCAAGCCCGGTGTCCCCGCTTTAATTGCCCTGTACTATCTGAGTGTCGCAGGGTGGCGAGGATCGGGTTGGTTATGTTCGTAACGGGGATCCGCGGTGGGGAGGGGAGCTCTGGGGGGCTGCTGCCTTCTCCTGATATGCAAACTTACTGCTAAAACACCCGAATAAACCTCTGGTAAACAGATGGGAATAATTCGGCTTGGCTAGGGGTGGGCTAGGTGACCTAGATAATAGGCCTCTTCCCTGCTTAATTTGCAGGGTTCTCGATGGTAATGACGCTGTTAGGCTAGTCACCTGTTCAGATGACATTAAAAGGGTTTCTTTATTGGAATTACCCTTCGCGCAAGGGAGCCTGTTCCCTTCACACCGAATACCCCTTCTTTTTTTTTTTTTTTTTTTTTTTTTTTTTTTTTTTTTTTTTTTTTTTTTTTTTTACCTTGACAAAGCCAAGGTTTAGGAATTGACACTTTATTTACAAGATTAAGTGGGTTACAAAGGTCGTATGCTAAAGGAAGAAAGAACAAAAAAAAAATAGTCCTACCACATGAACATATAGCAACAAACGAAGCTGAAGCTCGGTAGGAGACTCCCTTTCTGCAGATAGAAAATGTGTTTCTCACAAGTTAAAACTTACTTGATCCTGCTGTATCCTGTCTAACCGTTTTTCTGCATGGGCTCTGACATGTCCCCAGATGATAAACAGAAGGGAGTTGTCACTCACTGTAGTCTCAAATGAGTTGATCGATGAACTTTGTATTCAGGTTTTTGTAAAGGCTAGCTGATATTCTTTACAAGATAGATGCTAAGCTTGATTTGCTTTTTTTTTTTGCTTTTTTTTTTT
>VXBB01014235.1:174645-268097 GCA_013399915.1 Illadopsis cleaveri | reverse complement strand
TTTTTTTTTCAAGGGCTTCTTATGTTTTGGACTGGCATAAAAGGTGGAAACTTTGGTTAAAGATCAGGAAAAACTGTTGGATTGTTCCAGGCCATAAATAGTCCTAGAAAAGTGATGGTAGCCCCATTGTTTAAAACAAGACCAGACAAAGCATTAGAAAACATGCTGCATGGAACAATTACTGCATTACTAGGGATTTAGATTTTATTGACATAATAGGCACTTCTAACTTCTGTGATCTTTATTTGTTTTAGCACTACATGCAACCTGCAGGCTAAGGGCTGTATTGAGCAAAAAGCCAACTAAGCATATTTGGTTGTAAAATCTCAATGAGCTTCCTGTCTTGTGGAAGAAAATAATTAAAATATTATGCAGCCCTTCCTATGCCATGGGGAGAGTTGAAGTTGAAACATACTCTACAAAATACTATGCAGAGTTTATTTGGATGATTGTTTTAGTCTATACCAAACCTGACTGGGGTTTTCAAGCTCTGTGTGAATGTATGGAGGCCACATAGTAAATCATTTTAGGAAGTGTTCAGATCAGATACCCCAATTAATTCAAATTCTACTGTGGAAAGACTTAATATGTGCTCAAGGAAACATAATTATTCACAAGCTGTGTGTTCTAGCACTTGAAGTTAGATTTTTACATGTCTTCCACTTAAGGCACCTTGTTCTCACTTCAAAATATTGGTCTAACACTTCTGTTCAGTTATCTTCATAATTTGATGTACATGGATTGTCTTGCTTGCAGATGAATTGCCTTAAGTTTAGAATAAGGTATATTTTTCAATTGCTGTATTTTGTGCTGGTGTCCACAGAAATACCTGTAGGTAGTGATATTGACAGGGTAGTGATTAATCTGAGTACTCACCAGATTCAGTGAGCCAAGCCCCCCCCACCAAGTACAACACCATATTCCTCAGGAAGCTCTCTGGTGTTTTGGCCATCAGCTATCTAGGAATTTACCAAACTCTATTCTGTTACACCTTGCTTAAAAACTAAATTTAAATCTGACATTTAGTCTGTCTGAATTACCCCTACAGCTGTGAATGCTAGGTCTCTTGTTTAATGCCAAATGCAATAATTTTGGTACTTTAGCTAACTGTTCTACCCCAAATCTGGGTGTGTTTTGTTGGCAGGTAAATCGAGCCTTGATTCATTCTCTTTCACAAAAGAGAAGTCTAATTAGTTAATATTCAGAGGACTCTTTGAAGAGGTTTAGGAGGTGCCAAGGTATTCAGCTAGCCTTTGGGCCATGGTTGTGGACCCCATTAATGCCTTCTCTCTGCTTGGAAGGTTACCACTGCTGACAAAGGCTTGGCTGGTGTTGAATCTGGTTGAAGTGTGCTGATCATAGCTTATCCATGCCTATACTTGCAGTTTTGAAAATGAAGTTAGCCTCCAGAATGACAGTGAGTGTAAATTATCATTGTCTGTGCTTGCAGTTAACCACATTCAGCGGTTGGCTGGTCCTGTTGAATAAAAAAGTGTAATTGCCAGTACTTGATTTTTATTTTTTTTTTCCTAAGGCTTCTTATCAAGACATGCTGAAGTGGAAATACTGTCACAGTGACTTTCCCCAAAAGCTACTCAGAGCTACCAAGCCTTTAGTGCCTTTGAGATTAAAGAATCTGGCTCCGAGTCACCTGGTTTTGAGAGGAAAGGCATCCCAGATGATCTGTGATCATAGGAACTTCACACTTGGACAGTTGGAAGCTGGCTCTTGGCCTGTGATGAGCTGGCTCCTCACTGCAGAGACAGAGCAGCTCCTCTCTGGCCATGTCTTGTGCAGCAGTGGCTGCCAGCTGCTTAGGGGACAGAAGTGCAGGACAGGATCAGATCTTCTCTGTCTTTTTCAAAAATATGTCCTGCATGTGAGAAAGGATGCAACAGACACAGCAGAGACCTCCTTCATGCAAATCTGGGAGACAGGATAGATACAGAAGAAGGACTTTAGATGACAGAAGAATGAGTAAACCTGTTCTACTAGTGATGAGAAGGAAGGGAGAGAAGATGGAGGAGAATAGTGTGGAAACACAGTGGGAAAGGAAGATAGAAGGTGGAAAACAAAAGATGAGAGGAGTCACAGAGGAATGTGCGTATGGCAGGATGGAGGACAACCAGTGACAAAGAAATAGGAGCAGAAGGAGCAAGATTGTGAGAAGTAGAACAACTATTCATTAAAAAAAATATCCAAAGAGTGGGAAGATGATAGCAAACTATAGATAGAAACAAGGAAATACAGGTGGTATGGAGGTTGGAAGATTACTTTTTTTAACAGCATGAAATAGAAAAGAAAAATCTTGGATTAAAGAGTTTAATTAAAACCTTTGTATTCATTGCACAGCTGTGGTTTTTTGCAGGAAAAAAAGGGTAACTGTTTTGAATGTGTTGGTTCTGCAGGGCAATCTGAATTAAAAATTTACGTAATTTGAGGAAAAGCAAGACTAAAATATACTCTTATCTCCATGACTGTGCCTAATGTGAAAAATTTGCTATTGAAAAATGCCAGCATGATGGCAACTGTGCTTGCACAAAAGGATTCTGTGCAGCAGAAGTACCACCCTTTTTTATTTAAAAAGATTTAGTAAAGGCAGGGCTAGGTACAAAAATGTATTTTAAGATACTGGGAAAGTTAGTACAGTATGCCTTGGTTTATTACCAATTAACTATGAAATGCATTAGTGCATTTGCAGACAATATGCAAGCTTGCATTGTTCTATCTATTATTTATCAGTCTTCTCCTTACAGATAGATCTGTAATTGGAATGCTTTCTTCCGTAGCATAAAATCCTGTGGGTTTTTTTAAAGATGGGACCGAGGAGGGAAACGTTCCTGTGGCCAAGAGTTCTGATAGAATTTCTTCTGCAGGACCATCTACACAATTCCGTATTTTTCACCAGTTGTAATAAATGTTCTGGTTTGAATTAAATCAGCTGAAGGTGGCAAAATAACCAGAAATAAAAAAATATTTTAAGAATTCACCTGGGATGTATTTTTAGTGCCTAGATTCCCCAGAGCAAAAAAAAAAATGCTGATGGCTGCTAGGCCTGGTATTATGTACTCAGAAAATACCTGGTGAGGCTGCATGACATTGCCAGTCACCAGCTGCTAGTATTTTCACATTTTTACAGTGAGACATTTCATGCTTAGCTGTGGTGAGCTGCCTGTGCTGTGGTGTTTAATCAGTTGGTTTCAATCAGCTGCACTGATGGGAGGCTGCTGGGGGCATCAGCCTCGGGTGCCTCTTCCCACCCGTGGTTTGTGCCAGCACTAATTACCATGGGGCTGTGTGACGAGTCTGGTCAGCTCTGATCTGACTGGTATAAGCCCTTAAGAAAAGTGGGGTTATCCCCAGTCTGTGGCTGCAAACAGAATGTCCAGTTTTGGTGGGGAAGGTTAGAAATGCTTCCTAGTGTTTTTGTTTTGGTTTGAATTAAGCCAGTCATAGCGCTGCACCCTAAGGCTAGGGTAACTTGAGTTGTGCCACAACTACAAACAGAGATACATGTTTACAACAGTGTAATTTGGGATGTTTTGTTCCTGGAAATAAACTTTTTTTCCCGTTTTTTACATTATTTCAATAACTCAGAAAAACTAGGTTGCAGAACCTCACTCCAGAAAATGTTACATAGACTTAATTCGTTAGCATCACCAAATGTGACTTATGTTGCCTTAGAGGTAGCAGTCTGAAAAACAGAACACAACTACAGGAATTGCTGAAAGAAAATAAATGAGAGGAAATACAATATTTAGTACACTGAACTTCACAGACTTCTTCCTAGCTTTTGTTACCCACTCACCTGGTATCCTTACCTGCTCGATTCTCCATTTTAGTTCTAGCCAAAGATATATTCATGTTGATGTAAGCGGACAGTTCCTGTTGACAACATGTCTCAGGTGACTCAAGTCAAAGGAATTCAAAGAGTGGAGGCATTTGTCTCTCCCAATCTCCATTTCATATGATATATAAGTAGCATGTGTCTGCAACTTCCTCTTCTCTTCAGTCAAGTAATGCTGCCTCATGGGTGTCAGCCAGATCAAAAATGGAGGTCACTTTTTTTTTTAGGGTCATGGGATATCAAAGGTTGGCTCTGCTTAGTGTGGAGATCATCTGCCACTAAAATTCTTCAGAACATATGATAAATAGGTGTGTACTGCTCTTAAAATATAAACCTGAAAGATACTGAATACACCTGTGATAAGGGTGACACCCTTGGGTTAAGATGAATTCTTGCCTGTAAAGCAGCAAGTTGCTGAGCTCAATATGTGTATATATATATAAACAGAAATTGACTTTCAAATAAAATTTGTTCCTGCAGGGTTAAAGCCTAAGCAGAGTTTTCTATCTGCAAGCTCAATGTGGTTTTTGAAAACCAACTGTGAGGTGGTTGGGTTTTTTTCATTTTTGTTTAGCATGTAATTACTGACAGTGATGATTCTGGAAACAACTTAGTTGGCAGTATTGTTGATGAAGAATAGAATATGGTTGGCTCTTTAGCTATTATTCCCCAGGCTGATGTCAATAGATATCCATTTTAATCAGCAGTAAAGGAACTTTGGCTGGAAAGATATGATGAATGTCAGATCTTGATAATGTGAAGCAACAAAAGAGCTCTTAAAGAGCTTTTCTAACTGGCACCAGACTTATCTTTTTGATTATATAAGCAGGATTTCTTCACTGTTGTGTTGTTCAGTGCTAATCATGGAATTACAGATTCACTCTCTTTCATATGCTGTATAGACCATGAACCAAATACTGCCAAACACATCGTAGAGGCTGTAGTGGTTTTACATGGGAGGACTCTTGAGCCAGACCCTGTATGTCTGCGGAGGGGAGCATCCTCCCTTTACTGAGGACTGTTAGTGCTTTGCTGTCAGCACTTCCCCACTCTGTTCTTCAGGGCAGTGCTGCACTTGTCACTAGCAATTCCCACTGCAATTCCCACTGCTGGTCGGTAGCCAGAATTAGGAGTGTGCAAGTGTTGCTTTGTGTAGCAATGTTCCCTCTGCCAGGTGAAAGTGTTGTGTGTCCATACCCCATCAGGCTGCCCAGTGTAGGGTGTTGCATTGCTGTGCTCACTTTGAGCTGGATCTGCTGTGTCCTGAGTGTTACTCTTGTTTTTTTTTTAAATTTTATTTTGTCTTCCCCACTGAGGTGTGGAGGAATTAGGAATGTGTGTCAGAGGTATAGCTTACATGTGCTAAAGGCTGTTTACTCTTCAGGTTCCCCCTTTAATCCAGTGGTTTGACAGATCTGACCTAATTAAAATAGCCACTCGTTTTCATGAATGTCATACCAATTACATGAATGAACACTATGACAGGCTGAGAAATGTGCAGTGAAATCTTCCCCTTTTGACAATGGAAGCAACACAATTAGTGTTTTCTCTCCCTTAACATCTGTATTATATTTCTAGAAGGTTTGCTTGTCTTCTTTGATGAATTCTGACCCTTTCAGTTGTTCCACTCAATCACAACATCCATAATGGTTGGGCTGTAGCCCACATCAGCGAGTAAATCTGTCCTCATGGGTTGATAACTCCAGTGCTACTTTAGGTGGATAGCATTTTTCTTTGTAGGAGACCCTTTAAAATTTTGAGAGATGAAAGCTCTGTTTACCCTTAAGATTGATTATGGAGCAAGCCAGTCTAAAACCTGCCTTTTAATTATATGTGTTGGAACCAAATAATTGGTTATGCAAACATCAACGTATGCATACTGGGTCTGACAAAATCGACCTCACTCCATATCCTGATTTGTGCCTTGGTCACTGGTAGGAGGGAAGTAAAATCAGGACAAGTATAGGATATCTTCACCTGATGGATTCCTGTTTCATAGTCTGGGAAAATAATATAATATTTTATAATGCTTGTGATTTAGGGAATCCAAGAGCAGTAACTGGTATATAAACAATTGTAGTTGAGTGTTTGCTGTGACACCCTTTGGTGGCTGCCAGAAACATAAGTCTCTGTTTTGACTTTCCAGTAGAATTCCTTTGTCAGCAGTTGCAGGATGCCCTGCTGTGCTGTTTCAGGGATATCTGTGCTCAGTAAGATGCTACCTCTGTGCATATCCTTAGGGCTACCTTTTTGCTCTTACACTGAGTAGTACTCAGCAGTCTGTGTGTTCTTGGAGATGTTAATGAGAATGGGAAATAAAATACAACATGTTGTTGGGAAGGGCTGCAGTGAAATTCTGTCTTTGCATGTCTGATTTAAAATATTTTTGAGGGTTTTTTTTAAATAACTATGATATGTTTCCTGTTAAGTTTTTCTGTAAATGAGAGTGCTAGTAGGAAGTGCATGGCCAGAAATTACCATGTATTTATATATTGTGTGCCCAGGTTAAGCTAATGAAGCAATTTATTGTCTCAAATGTTTGTGTCCTGGAATGCTTACATTATTAACATTATAAGGAATAGGCTTTAAGTACAGTTTTTTCTTACTACAATTAAAAAAGCTGAATGAAATGAGACTGTCACGATTGTTACTGGTCTGACAGCTTTCCAAGAAATTCTATATCACTTTGTAGTATTTCCTGCAGAGGTGAGGTAACAGCTAAGGTAATAAACATTCCTGGAGACTTCAGTAAGATTAAATTTTATTAGTTCATTTTTGCTGATGATAAGCTAGTTCTCACTATTTAATTGAATAAATACTTTTAAAAAGTTGATGCTATTTGTCCCTCCCCCCCATTTCAGAAAGAGTTTCCTATTTACTGTAATTAAACATGGATTTTTGCTGGTCTTGGACATTCTCATTTCTTACTGTTTTTCAGCTCTTCAAATGGATATCAGACTCTGTTTCTTTCAGGTTTTTCCTCAACTTTTGGCACCTTTTTAAGCAGTTCAAGAACTTTGATACTAGTCCTCTCCTGCCCTGTGTGTTTTGTAATGCTGTGAATGTTAAGATATCTGAAACCATACAGATACTGGATAAAACTAACATCTACCAAAAAGATTTCAGTTGTTGACACCCTCATACTTCATTTGCTTTTTACTTTTTTTCCTTTTCTTTTTTTCTTTCTCTTCATGCTAATCATTATCTGGCTATGAAAGGATGTCGGCTCATCATTGGGGGAAGGCTTTTGCGAAAAGGTGGGTTTTGTGTTGTGTTCCAAATATAGTTGGTCTTGGGTTCAGTCCCTCCCTTGCAGTAAGGTCTCTCACAAATGGAGATGTTTTACTTCATTTCCTTCTGTGTTGAGTAATAATAGGGTGGGGCTGAGGGAAGGAGGACAATGTTTTGTTTTGGGTTTTTTGTAATGACAAAAGTTGTCCTGTTAGCTTGAAAATGGATAGTGGAAAAAAGAACCAATGTTTAAAGTATTTAAAAGATTTTTAAATGCAACCTAATGCATGCCAAGATATGGAAGAAAGTGCTTTATTGTCATGAGTGGATTTCAGGAGACTTTTCTTTTAAAAGAAGTGGTGACTGACAAACCTGAAGTTGCACAAAGTACCCAATCTCCTTGCCTCAGTTTCCCTCTACAGTGTAACGGTCTTGCTTTACATGAACACACATATTTTGGGAATCACTGAGCCATGGTGAGTTCATTAGCAAGTGTTACTCTTACACAGAAAGCACCTCCAGGAAATGCAACTTGCCTACCACAATGTATGGAAACTTAATACAAATAAACACATGCTGATTTTAAATCTTAGGTTTTTAAGACAATCCTCGTATCTTCTTGAAACCATATAAATGAGGACCTGGAAAAGAAGGCTGAAATTGAACAGTTTTGGCAGGGTCAGTGTAATGAGGGAGGCAAAATCTGCAGATTTGAGGGAAAAGACAAATGACCTGCATCTCAGTTTGGAGAGCAGAGGATGCTATTGCCATTTCTCTGGGCTGAGATTGGCGCTGTTAATATACTTGCTGAGGAAACTGCCCTGGGAAGTGTGTGAGCACAGCAAGATGCTATACAAGCCAGTGCATGATTTGAGCTTTTATTGGACCACCTATATTTTGCTTTTTGCGTACACCATTTAGCTTTCCATCTGCCTATCACGGCTTCTTGAAAATGACTAGGTTGGGAGAAACACTTTCACTCAGTTTTGAGTTTATGCTCTTCATTTCCATATGCAAAAGAAAATCCATGTTGAAATGGACAATCTGTTTTCTGTGGTTTTTAGAAAGCTTGTTGTCTGTTCAGTGTAATAATGTAACTGACAGAGGAAGGACTTGCTGATAGATTTATTTATGTAAAGTGGAATATAGTCCAAATTAGATATGGTTGCAAATGGCTGGATTTCTGCAGAGTGAAACATGGCTTTGAGGACTTCAGTTGGAGAGAACTGAACTGCTTGGGAACGCACAGCTTGATACTTAAAACCCACAGCTGAAAAAGGTCATATTCTTGAAAAGAAATAATCTGGACTGGGGTGGAAATGCAAACCTCCATACAAGGAGATTGTGTTCAGTTTATCAAATAAGTTCACAGCTTTTAATTCCACTCTTTAAATGCAAAGCTAGGAAGCATGATTGTAGAACACAAGAAGTAATTTCTTAACAAGAGGACAGTGAAGCTCTCAAGACATATTAATTGCGTGGTTTACTATGTGGAATAAAATTTGTTAGTATAACAGAATTTTTCCTTTACCTGATAGTGCTTATATGAAGTAGGGTATGAGTTAGATCAGTTTTGACTAACCTGTTCTCTGGCTTGGAAATATGTCGTTACTGATGCCCACATCTCAGCTGCTGCTTAGGCTAGCTCAGGACTAACAGTGTTTTAAGTTCAAGCACAAGGCAGCACAACTACTGTGTTTTCAGAGTCAGCTGTGTGGTTCAAAAGCTGTTGAATTCAAGTTGTTGAATCTGTCTGCTGGAGAGCCTAAGCTAACAAGCCCTGCTGGGAGGCAGTCTGGCTCCTGCTGAAGGCAGCTTGTGCTGAGTGCCCAGGTGTGGAAGGGCTGTAGTTTAAATAGTTCTGATAGACTTCTTTTTCTGAGGAAAGTTATCAGCTCAGTGAAGTGCAGTGTAAGTAGTACAGTTGTATTCCTGGGATGCTGTACTTGAACTGAAATGAACCTTCCTCTAATATATCCGAGAAGTATCCTCATGGCCTTGTACAGAACATCCTGGTCCCTGATCACTGGGGGTAGCAATGTAGGAGGATGTTATCATCTAGCATCAGCAGTTGCTGCTTTTTCTAGCTGGTCTGAATAATTTGACACTAAAAGGTACGAAAGGAGCTGACAGAGAAGTTCTCTGCATTGTGTGTTGCAAGGTTTGTTAGAAGTCAAAGTTTGGGGAGGTACAGAGGATTGGCATTGCTGTGCCAGTACACACAGGGATGGCTAAGATGGCCTGAAAAATCAGCACCAGCCTGACATTAAGGCAAAATACTGAAATTGTTAATATAGGATTTCACCGGCTTTAGTAGTTCTTTCAGTTGACTGAAGGAACAGCAGTTGACTGCTGGTCCTTCCTCTCCTTGAGAATTACTGATTGATAAACACTTACCCAGTTGTTGTAGGTCTCAAGATATTATTGAGAATACTGAATTATTATCAAGCCTTGATTTTTACTGGACATTGTTACAAGTGTGCTTCTTGTTCTTGTGGCAGTTATTAGTGGTTTGGAAAAAATATGTACTCTTGGTCCTGAAAACTGTGATAGCATTGCTAGACTATGAAATAGGGCAGATTGGGCCACTCATCAGGAACACTTGATGTTCTGCATGAAAGGAAACTTTGCATTTCGCTTCAGGCAAATGTGATCATGCACGTAAGGATCCAGGAACGAGAAGCAGTAAATCAGGGTTGGTGTTGAGTGGTCAGGTACAGATGGTCTTCTGCAAAGAGGGTTAGTTCTGCCCATGTGAAATCAGCAGGGTGTTGAACAGAAGGTGCAGCTTCTGTGTTAAGTCCTGCTGCACTTACTCTTGGTATGGTAGGTCCATGTCTACCATGAACCCCACAAAAAGATGTTGGAAAAATAGAGGAGGGTTCTCAACAGAAGTACAGGAAATGTTTCCTTGTCTTTAATCATTCGTACAGCAGCTTGTTTAGGGAGCTCAATATACATATCATTTACCAAAGTGAAAGGGTATTGTGATCAGAGAAATTAAGTACCTCTATAGAAAGTGCAAATCTTGTGGGCATGCAGTAGCCAAGCAGTAAGGAGAAGATAAAGCCAAACTGATACTAAAACATTGTGTGATTTTTAAAATAGTAACTTCTAAAACAATTTTCCAGGAGTTGCCATAGACTCCTCTCAGTAGCATTTCTTAAATGAAATGAATGTGTTTTTAAAAATAATTTGATCACAGCTGTTGTACTCAACAAATCAAGGAACCTAAGATGTGAGAGTATATGGTCACAAGGTTACATCAGGCAACTGAAACTTGCCAAGTGTCATGCAAGCATGGATTTGTTCATTTGTGCCTGTACCATGGTTGCTAGCTCTTGAGGAATGATCTCATCCTCACACTACAGTGATTTTCAGACTGAGTGTTGCCGTATGCCAGTTTCTTGGTTGTCTCCAATAGGTTTCAGCAAGAGGAGTAATAGTAGAAGAGCAAGATCTGGGGTTTCTGTGATGACTGTGAATTTAATGTGTCATGTTTGGTGGAGCCAGATACTTGCTCCACATTTGGAGGCCCCTAAACGTTTCTGACTAATACTTTAATTAGTGTGGTTGGTGTATGGACTTCAACCATGATATAAGAATATAAGAGGTCACCTGCACTTTACTAAACAGGCTATCAGGAAATAAAAAAATACTTTAGTCTTAACCATGTGATCTAATGAGTAAAGACTGTTATAGATAATATATAACGATTTGTTTTTGCAATTAGTAGCTGTTCGGGGAAATGAGAGTGAAAGGAACTTGAAAGATTGTAGACAGTGTCTCAGATCTCTGTACCTGGCTTTCAGCCTATCAATATTAAAGGTTTCTCTACATTAGATAAGATTTCTTCCCTTGTTCTCCAGGTCATCCTGGGTATTTTCAGTCATGTGGATCTGTAGGAACACAAGTTTAGTACCACAGGAAAGAAAAAAACCCCTTTTATTATTTTATTAGTATAAGTTGTCCAATAATGGTTAACAGTTTGTGCTCTTGGAAAATCTGCATTCGTGTTTCCTTTCCAAAAGCTTTCCTGCACTAGTTATGCACAGTAGTGCAAATGGGAAATAATATCAAATACCTCCATATTTCGTACCTGATCTGGCAGTCCATGTAAGTTACTTCAAATATGCTCAGCTGTTGCTGCAGTGCAGGTGATGTCCCACTGTCTTTACCAGGAGATGCGGTGAATAGTGTGCTGTGAACTGGGCACCACTTCATTGCCAACATCAGAGCAAAGTTCAGCATGAACATGAAGTTTCAGTTGGATTCTTTGAAGGTTTCTTCAAAGGCATTGCTGATGTTTTTGAATGCTGTACGCTTCTCATCATTGATGTGCTTTGCCTTTATTCCTCAGCCTTACCCGTGTGTGTTTTTGTTGCAGCACACGTCCCATGGAGAAGGACGGCAGGAAGTTTCCTCTCGAACCGGGCGCTCTGGAGCTCGCTGCAGGAACTCCATAGCCTCCTGTGCCGACGAGCAGCCGCATATTGGAAATTACAGACTCCTGAAGACGATTGGAAAGGGGAATTTTGCAAAAGTGAAGCTGGCAAGGCACATCCTAACTGGCAGAGAGGTAAAGTGGCATGGGTGTAACCAGCAGTGAGTTGCTGTAGGTGTGAAGGGTCTCTTGGAATATCATCATCTAAGTCAGTGAACATAAAGCACATTTTAGTAGAGATATTGCCACTGATGTAGAAAAAACCAGAAATTGAAAACTATTTTTTTAGTAATGATAACAAAACAATTTCTCTTGGAAATGGTTTCTTAAATTTGGGGGTTTTTTTGACAAGTCTCTGTCCAGCTGAACTGTATTAAAATTTGCTACTAATATTCTTGGATAAATCCTTCATTTTCAAAAAATGGATCAATATACAGCAATTAAATAAGCTTGTTGGAAAGCCTGCCTCTTAGTGTCTCTATACTGCAGGGCTGTATTGGAGGCAAAGTTGGGCATGAGAACTAAATGTTGTTTTAATTATGTTCCAAGTAGCCCAAATGCGGTATTTTCTTGCCAAAGCATTGTATCTCCCAGGAATCCTAGGGTGGATCATCCCAGGGTGTCTGCAGTGCTGGGTGGCTTTAGGAAGATGCTTCAGTTTGTTCAGAGATGGTCTGTGCGTCAGTGACAGTTTGCTCACTGTGTGTAGTGTAGACAAGCTTTGTTCCTGCATGCCACTGCGATGTAATTAATCACTTGCACTTAATGGTGGTTCTGATTTGGTGAGCTATAGTCCTGTCCGCTTGTTACAAGAAGGTGTTTCTTGGTGCTGTTTTATTAAAAGCAACTCTGAAGCACTGAAAGAGGGAGAAGCACCTTGCTGACCTTTTCTTGCTCAACCTGTCTGATGAAGTACATGTTTGCTGATACCAGCAAGGGCTTTGACAGAAGCTGTGTCGCTGACTGCAGTGCTTTAAGGGAATTTCTATTTTCTGAGCTAATACAGAGTTCAGTAGCAGGAACAGAGGGAAGAAGAGAGGGAACATCATTTTGCAAGAGCTGTTGAGATGGATTTCTTTTTTTTTTTTTTTGGCTGACAGTTCCCCTTGTCTTCTGATGTTAAAGTTAGTTCTCATTTGTAGAGAAAGTTTTTGGTTAATTCCTTTCCACTTCAGTTCCCTCCTCTTTTTACTGATACTTAAGATGGGATATGCAAGTACTTTGTTAGTATTTCTTTGCTATTATTACAGGTATAGAACTTGGAGATAGATATGTGTCACACTTTGGAAAAAGTGAAGTACATTTTCCTTTACTTGCAGATAACTGTGTTGACCTCTGGTTCATCATTTTTGTTTGAAATTTCAACAAATAAAGGGGACAGTGTAAAATTTTTGGCTGAATTTGGAAAGGTTCAAGTACTAAGTTTCTTCCACTCATGGAACTGATGTAGTTCAACGGATGTAGTTTCTGGATTGTGACCATTGGAATGAGTGTGATCCCTTAGAAGGGAACAGTTAAGCTAATTTTATAGGAATATCTTCAAGATATTTTAAACTTTTACAACTTTTTTTTTCTTAAGAGGGAGACAAGTAAAATTTCTCTTCCTGCTAGATAAACTGTACAATGTTGATAATTTTAGATGTCTGTGACCAAAATTGTTTCCAGTATTCTAGGTGGCAATTTCCCCAGTGTCATTACTTCACCCTTGCCCTTACAGAAGTATTTATCTGATCAATCTTCAGATTGTGCTAGCCTTTCTTGTGGCTGTTAAATTGATGTGTTTTGCTTGTGATCAGCAACAGCACCAACCTTGTATGTTGAATCTCAGTTTCATTGCTAACTCATCTCCAAGGTTGTTTAAATTGGTTTTCCATTGTATTTGATGGTGTCTCTTAACTCCTGCTACAGACTTAATCATCATGGTTTGACATCCTGTTCCAAGGCCACTGATACAGATATTAAATAAGATTGGTCCCAAAATCTTATCCTTGAAAAACTCTTACTAATTTATTTCCAACCTAATATCTCTTTAGCCATCTTTTTTAGGAAAGAAAAAACAAACCCACAACTCTCTTTTCAGCTTATCTAGTTGAAAAATTTCCATTCAACCTCCTAGATGAGGCTTTTCAATAGTCCAGGTAGTCATATCTTGTGTATCTCCACAGGGTACAGTTAACTGTAGGAAAATATTTTAAAATTGCATTTAAACCTTCTGTTTCCTTGGTTTTTCCCTGCCAGTTTTGCGTTCAAGAATTTTATGATTTATTGGAAAAAAAAAAAAAGTCTGCTCGTTTCTAAACCCTGCTCTGCTGTTCTTGGTAGATGCTAGGAACCTGTGCTGCAAGAATGCTTTTTTTTTTTTTCTTTCTCCTTTAAAAACCTGCTTCTCGTAAGAATACCAGGGTCATATTCTCAGCCTGGCCTCGGCCAGATGGCACTTAGCTTTCTAAATTTGTGATTTCCTGCTTTACACACTTGCTCCTGCTGCCTGTCCTGTCTTTGTTCCTGTTCTTTTTTCCATCTTATGTACCAAAACCTAAACTAAGTGCTTAGTTTAGGGAGTTACACTTAAATGAGTTGTCATCGCTGCTGTGTTCTTGCTGTATTTGAATCCCACTTATCTTTTCCTTGTTATCTGTGTGTCTGTTCTGAATGTCCTTTTAAGTGACCATGTCAGTTTCACTTTATAGCAATTCCTTCTTTATATCTCTGTGCTGAGGAGCTTCCAAATCCTGAAGCAGATCAGCACTTTCCTGTCACTTCCTGGGAGGAGGAGATGTTTGTTTAAGCATTCTTTTAGGGTAGCTGCACATCTCCTTGCATCTGGAGTCCTTCCCTTCTATTGCTTGAGATGAAGATTTCATGTTTCCAACTGGAGTAAGTTCTAGGACTCTTTTTCATTCCCGTCTTTAGTGTGTCTGCAGGATGCATGATGAGAGCTCATCTTTGAATTCCAGAAAGGAAGAAATGTTTAGCCCTTCAGGGGATGATTAGAACATCAGCCTAACTTAAGGGGGTTGAATTGTCTTGCAAGGAGTGTGTGGCCAGAGATTAGTTCACTGCATGAGAGCTGGTGCTTGGACACACCATCCTTCTTGATCCTCTGCCTAGGAGAGTGTTATTTGTAGGCTGTCTGCCCTTTTGAAACCACAAGTCTTCATTGTCATTGTTCATCTGCTTTTCTTAATTCTTTGCAATCCATGTATTTGCTGTTGTAGTTTTATCAAAGGATGTTTCCTGTGACAAGTTTTCTGTGCTTGCCAAAATGAATCTAAAAGATAAAACTACCTTCTGCTGTTACTGAGTTGGCCAAAATTATTATGGACCCTTCTGTTCATTAAAGATGTGTTCAGTTAATAGCCAGGGAGCTGAAGTTTCCCAGTGAGGCTGAATTCTTTCAGAATCCAAGTCTGACTCCAAGGAATCTATTGTCATCTTCTTTCTGTTCTTCTCTTGGAAAAAGTGAAATTTAAGAGGGAGAAAACATTCTGAATAGTAGCAGTTTGGCCAATTTGCTGTGTCCCAACTTCTGATTTCTTTAACTCTCTTATTCAAATCACGTAGGAGGAATGTTTTAAGTGGCGTTATTGTGAGTGGTGAAAGCCAACTCAGTTTTAATTCTATTAATGATTTCACACAGAATATCATGGCAGTGGTGTAATAGTGTAGGTTGGACTTGCATTTTTCCAGCACTGGCCCTAGCTCACAGTACATGAAACCATTCCAAATGCCCTTTATGTAAAGAGAGCAAAGTTTCTGCTTTGAAAGGCAGTTTAATGTTTTAGTAACTGTACTTAGAAAATTCTCCATTTAACTTTCACAGGCTTGTCAGAACTATTCTTGAGGACAGGCTGCCTTTGCCTGTGATTTGGAGACCTTATCAAGGCACCTGAAGTTGTTCCCTGTTCCGATGATGGGTTCATGCTCTCACAGTCCATGTTTACACATTGTACTCTCAGTGTTCATGTGGATAGGAATTCTCTAAATTCATCCTGCCTTTAAGGCTATAATTAGTGCACTGAACAGGCCTGAGAGTCTGTCTTTTGGAAAACTGAGGTCTGTACCTTCCCTGTATCTCCAGGTCTGAATTTGTTTGACAGTGTCAGAGACCTTTCTGGTCATCTGGCACCAAGTGCACACTGAGGCGAGCTGGTTTTGCAGTAACATGATACCTTAAGACTTGCTGGGTTGAAGAAAGTTTACATTTTTAAAAGATTGACCAGAATGGTACAGCCCAGAACACAAATGCAACCTTTTCTGCGTGGAATGTGCTTACCAAGTGAACAGCTAGGAGTAGTCTCGGGGCCCCAGGTCACTTTCAAATAACATTATCTGCTGTTGACAAAGGCAGTGGTCACTACATCCAGCATGGAATTATAAGAGATTGCAGGAAGCTAATAACTTTGAACTATTGTCACAAAGTTAATAACAGGCATAAAGGTAGAGATAAAAATCTTTCTTGGTTTCGTACACAGCTACTAATATAAAAATACCTATTGCTTAATGTTTTCCTCTCTTGTTTATATTTTTGAAGTGATTTCTCAAGGTTTTGCAATGGAATTTTGCCTCGGGAGATAGTGATCCTTAATTTCAGTAGCTTGCCTTAGAAGAAAACAGTCCCCAAAGTAAGAGCATTCTTAGATGGCTTCTCAGTCATGTCTCATCATATCTTGCATCTAGAAGAGCTCAAAATAAATCTTGAATATCAGATTCAGAAAACACCATATCCATTATATAATTCCATGATGCACCCAAGCGTTGAACACCGTTCCCCTCTTACCCTCTCCATCGTGACAATCCATCTCTGTGTTTTTGCACTTGAATGTAGGGATATAAATTGGCTTTGATGTAAGATATTCTTTATTCCATATGTTGACAACCCCAAGTTAATGAGGTGACAAAGATAGCACAAAGTGAAGCAGGGAAATGGGAGCTGTGGCATGGGAAGCAGCAGCATCTACTGTTTGAGCCAAAAATTGAAGTGGAGTTGAAAGTCTTTGCACTAGTGAGGTATTATAATCAGCTGAGTTGCAGCATCTTGCCTCTTTGAGAGGCACCATCTCCTTCTACAGAGCTACTTCTGGTATGTTTAGTCTTTAATTTAGAAAGGAAAAATACCAATTGGTGTGTAATTCTAGAAAGATTCTCATTTCTTGTTCTACCTCATCCAGTATCCAAATTGCATTGCACTGAAGTTTCTGTTGCCTATTCATTGCTTCAAATCTTCAGGTTCTGACTAGTTAGCATGGTATGGAATTTCTCTTTTGCTTATTATGTGAATTTTTTATTGTGTTCTTTATTATTTCTGTGCAGCATTTACTGAAAAGAGGAGAATAACTAAAGGAATGTACTTACCCAAAGTGTTGTACTACGGCCAACTTGGTTTTGTTGATTCCCAAATAATACTTTTTTTAATACCCATCAGGGAGCAAATTGACACAAATATTTAGTGAATTTCCAAAGATGAACTTACTTCTTGCCAAATTTGTCTGGAAATGCTTTCAATATGCTCTGAAATCTCTACTTTTAGAAACTGCCAATGCCCAGTCACTACTGTGTAATCTGTTGTGTAATTATACTGTGTAAATATTATCTGTAGGCACACTGCTCTCTATCGGGGCACTGTTGGAGCTTCCACTGTCATGACTGTGATGATCTTAATGTCAAGTCAAAGACTCAGCAAGCTTCTCATCTTAATAAAGCTTCTCATCCTTAAAATACCAGGGTTTTTCCACTCCTGCTTCTAGTTTAAGTACAAGTACATAATTTGCAGAAGGAACTTAAGTGTTTTTTGTGTAATTTTCATGTTTTCCATTTCTGTTACTGGATTTGAGCATGTTGCAATAACGTGGTATTGTTCCTATGGAAAATACTGATCATGAACTCTTCCTTTAGGTTGCCATAAAAATAATTGACAAAACACAGCTGAACCCAACTAGTCTACAAAAGGTATGTTTTTACATTTAATTTTTCAACTGTATTATAACTTGTTCACTTCCCCACCTCCTTCCATTAACCCTGAATGCCTGTACTGGAGAATCTGAAGGATTGCATACCTTAGCACACATCTGACTACTGTATTTAATAGCTGGTTTTGTAACAGATATTTTTGACAACCCTGCAGTTGTTCAAGCTGAACTCATATGGAGCTGTAAACTGAGAAAACAGTGGTATTTGCCACATCCTTTGTCTCCCAAGCAGAGCTGACTCTGTAGAGAGGACTTCTGTGGTTTGCTGTCATGCCCTCATGTCTCCTTTGTGCCAGTCACTTTGTTAAACTTAGAAATGCAAAACTTATGTTCTGTCCTCTTAAACTGGCCTTGAAAATACTGCCTGTGGACTGAAGGCCAGGCAGTATCTGTGCCTTTCATGTAGTTTGCAGCAGGAGAAGTTGATGCAGATGTATGAAACAAATTGGGCCATGGCTATTCTGGTTTCTTCCCTCTAGCTCTGAATGTTTAATGTGCTGTTAGAGTTGTATTGCCTTATCTTTTTGGTACAGAGTGATAAACCCTGCTCTTTCATTAAGCAACCCAGTCTGTTTGGGAGTCCATGCAGGAAGTACATTTAAATGTTACTTTTACTTGGGACTTCTCTAACTCTGTCCTTTTAAGTGCTGCAGTCAAAGGATTTTTGTTTACTTTTGAGTACTTTGATAAAAACCCCCTTGAAATATTTCTGTTTGAACAAGAGAATATGCATAATTTACCTGCAAACAAAATGAAAGAGTAACTAGAGTAAACTGGAGAATATACACATTTGTATTTCATGCAAATACTAAAAAGATCATGTGACTAGATTTTTTGTCAAGATTAATGGTGCAAAAGTAAATTGGAAAAGCATACAAGTTCTTACATTTTATGGTTTTGTTGAGAGGCAAAGGTTAACCTGTAAAAGAAGGACTCTGTCATCTGAGCAGGTAGCAACTTTGTATGACTCTGTAGAGATGGGGTAAAAGTAGATAATCTGGTTCTATTTTTCTCAGATTTTTTCTCAGTTTAGTCCCTGAGGTTATTGGTGATTTCTGGGTAAGCAGGGTAAAAAATGAAGTGCAGATTAGGTAATATGATGGATTAGATAAAGTTGATTTTTGTGGCAGATTGCAACTTGGAATACCTAAATAAAAATGGTGGAATGCTTGAAGCACTTGAAAGCGAAACAAAAGCTGCATGATAAAAAGGGGAAACATCAGAGCGTGGGAAGAATGGTCAGAGAGAAGTAAAGAGGCCATGTTCAATTAAAAATGTAAAACCATAATCCTTCAAATGGTGTTACTTGAGATTGGGCTCTAATGCCAGTTCGAGCTCATATCAGGGTACAATACAAACCTTTTACAAGTCACAGGTGTTCAGTTGGTAAAGCCACAAGCTGGAAGTGTGCATGATGGACCTTTGATTACTGAGTTTGAGCCAGCTCAGTGTCCACTCATGGCTCCATCTCTGTTGTAATTTAATTTTTATTTACAATTTGTAAAATTAGATTATGAAGTGTGATTTGTAGTATGATCTTATGAACCACTGGATTTCTTAACTGGGTGTCTGGAAGAATAGTACCAAATAGCAGGGTAGATAACCAGATCAAATTTGTGTAGTGAAATTGCTACTGTGCTCTCCTCTCTAAGCTCATTTGTTATACAAACACAGAAAGAATTTAGCAAGATCTGTCAGTTCAAAAACTGAAAGCAGTTTTATTAAAATTAAATGCCTGCTTGCCAGGAAGCAGGGTGAATGCTGCTTGCCAGCTTTGCCTGTCCAAGGCTTTTTATTTTACAAGCCTTTGCCCCCTTCCCCCCTGCACTGCCAGCAGTGCCGCAGCCTCAGTGCCTTTGGAGCAACTGGACACGCGACCTGTGGATGTGGAGGGAGCTAAGATGGAAGTGCTTCTGATCTTGCACTTCTGCAGAGAGAGATAAAATATTTGAGGTATGGTGGGGAGGGAAGGGCTGTGCCCAGAAGAGGGTGTGGTGTACAGCGTCTCAGCTGCGGTGTAGCTGCATGCCCGAGTCATCCTTAGGTGGGGAAACAAATGGTAATTAAAGGCTGCCAGTTCTGATTTCTTTGTGTTCCATCTTCCACATCGATACTTGAGCTGCCAGGAAGAAGTTAACCTTGTTAAGGACTTGCTTTGCTTTCCGGAGCAGTAATTCTTGGTATGCCCTCGCTGCAGCCCTGACAGCTCGACACTGACACTCAGCAGCGCAGCTCTTCGGAAGGGTCGGGTTTCTTGTCTGCTGCTGAGGAAGTTCTGTGGTAGCCACATGCAGCCACTCTTTACTGTTGTTTTAGGACCTAATTGCTGCTCTGCTGCTCTTGCTTAGTGAAGAGGAAGCTGTAACTGGTACTTCCCTGCTTTGAAAGAAAAGGGAATTCTTAGAGGTTTTTTTCCCATGCTGGTGGCATTAGTCATAGTTACTGTTCTCCACAAATGGACTTGTGTACACAGTTCCAGTGGATATTGGTCTCACTGCAAACAAGTGCTGATGCTATGGAGTTCACTTCCTCCTAGACAAAAAATAAAATTGTTTGGTCTTTTTTTCTTTTGAGTTAGCAATGCCATTATATGCAAGGGTTTTTTTAGCAAGCCGGTGTAATAGCACTAAATCGCTTCTCATTTTCCTGTTTTAGAACTTGGCTCCTCAGCCAAATATTTTTGTTCATTATGTGCAGATATTTTGCCACTTACTTGGGCAATACTTATTGTTAAAGCATTTAAGTGTTCTTAAACATCAATTTTGACTTGTTTCATGTACTTTCTGACCATGGGTCTATCAGTGTTTTAAGAACTTCAAGAAAAGGATGAGAATTTAAAATGTTCAGGCTTTTCTGTTTGTAGTGAGTATCTCTTTCTGTTTTCAAGTTGTACTTAGTTTGAGGCAAACTTGTATTGTGTAAAGACTTTGTGCTCTTTGCAGGCTCTTTATTAGATGTAGGGCATATTTCAGTGAGCAGTTACCAGGAGAAGCCCAATACACAGGTCAGGCTTGAGCTGGCTTGGGTCAACATCCTGTGAAAAGCCTCCTCCTTTAAGGGAGAAGGTGCCCAGAAGAGGTTGGTGCTTTGCAGCTGGCACTGACTCACTTTTTAGCAAACTTTTTCAGTGTTTTTTTAAATAATTTGTTACAGTCTTGTGATAGCTACTGCAGGAGCACTTCTAGTCTGTCTTTTGCTGTCTCCAAAGAGAATTAGCCTAAAAGAGCTAGCTTCCATTGCTGGTTTACTGGAGGTTTTTTATTCAGTTTTTTGGCTCACAGCATTAATTAAATGGCATTCTTTTCCTGTATCTGACATGGCTTACACTCAAAGGACCAGACCACAACAAAGCTGAAAGCCATTTGTTTGGCAGACTAAGGATGTTTGTCTTTGCCTGGAAACATTTGTAGAGCTCCTTGTTGACGGAAAATGAGCTGTTCAACAAGCTGGGAGTAGTTTTTAATCTCAGTATTAGAAATTAAACTACTGAGAACTGTTTTCAGTTGTTTGTCTGTCTTTATAGTTTCACTATGACAAGTGAGTTCCTAAAACTAAGAAAATAATTCTCTATATTGAGAACCTTCGTGTTACATTTTCTGGTATTACACCTTGTTCTGTGTCCTGTGGGCAGGGAACCTCAGAGGTGTGAAGGTGTGGCTGTTTGCAATGAATATTTTTGCATGATGATAGTTACTACATCATTTCCTAGAAGCTGATGCACATAGTATTTTGGGGGAATGAAATCTGTAAAACCTTTATCCAGCATACTTTGGGAAAGTTGTATGATATTTTACATTTTATTCCTCTATAAGAAATAGACTATAATATGTATTACAATGTCAGGCATTTGCAGATATCCCCTTCTGTGTCAAAATGCAACATAGATAAACTCAGGGTGCACAATCTGAAGTGCATTTATCTAACTAAAATTACACTTCAGTGGTGGTTGTATCCTATTCTCAAGTATTTTTATTTTTAATTTCCTCTGAGACAGAAATAGTCTGTTTTTTGAAAGAGCTTGTTTCTAGTCACCCACTTGAACAAATGGCTCATACTGTAGAAGCTGCTTTTTGACATGCTTCATTTGGGCTAGTAAAGCAGAGTAGTCATTTTGTGGACCAGTGTTTTGGTGAGAGTCTGACCCAGTAGGCTTTTTCTGGGTATTGGGGGTGGAAGATATCAGATATCAATTAAGAGTGAATTAAGCAAACTCTCTTTGAAATTGTAAAAACTGATAAGAGGCTTTCAGTTATATAAGCTGTGATTAAAAGTATTAATGGAGTATTCAGAATATATTATATGCCAGTTTAGCTGAAATGAATGAAAAGTAAGAAAAAAATAGCTATAGATTCAACTGCTTTTAAATTCCTGATGATCAATAGAGAGATGATGTAGTCTACCCTGTCTAATTACATATGAAAAAGCTCCAGAAATAACATAGTTTAAAAAAGAGAAGAAGGCAATTTCACCTCTCTAGAGGATAAAGAAAACGTGCACACAGAGGTTTTGAAACTATTTTGGATGGCCAATAATTTACTTGATCAATCGATTTCATTTAAGAAGCTTGTCATCTAGCAAAGTGTCAGGCACAGACCTGGATAACAAGATAATTAAAAGCATTTGGAAAACTGTTTGCTTTTCTCTGTGTTCAGTAATGTGCCAGCAGTGACTGTAGCAGGGAGAAGATTCCCTGGGCAGTGCAGTGAGGATTGCTCCCCAGACGTTGGCATTTGCAGAAATTCTATGATTCTGAAATATCAGAAAGCAGAGAATGGTTAGAGCAACCGGTCTCCAAACTGTGAATTTTTCCTGTTGATTTATTTAAAACCCACCCCTTGCATTTTCTTTTATTAAAAATCACAAAGGCGTAAGGATTTTGTTTTGTGGACTCTTTGGTTGTTTTCTGGTTTTTTGCTAATGTTTCACCTTTTTTTATTACAAAGTTTCACCTTTTCTTTGCTTTTATTGAGTAAATACACCTACAAGTTTTTGAGTTGTTACTAGTATGTGTAGACATACCAAATTTCTTCACTTTATCTGACATCTGACCTAAGCCAAAGCTTCCAGCAGCACTTTTTTTTCCTTACTGTAATTAACAGTGATCTTATCCCTATCCCGTGTCTACCAAACTCTTGGGGTTTTTTCCTATGTCTGCATTCCCTTGGAGCTGTGGACTTCTGTTGTGCCTCAGTCTCTTTACATGAAGTTCAATATCATCTGATTCAATATGATCTTAGGTTACTGATATTCCTGTAGAAATTTGTGTTAGGTTTCTAATAAAACCTCTTGATTACTCCCACCTTTTGAAGCATGCTATTAGAAAATAATTGACACTAAAGAACATCAGCCCTCTGTAGTCTTGGGCTGGCATGGGTGAACTGCAGAGGGAGAACAGCTGACTGCTGTGTAGTGTGGTGCATAAAAAGAGAATTCTTTGGTTTTCTGAATACAAGAGTATTTGTGCTTCAAGTTTTTTGTACTAATATTTTATCTGGGAACTGCTTTTAATTAATCTGCTATTTGCCAGCTTTTTTCAAAGCAATGTTTTATATTGCAGTAACACCACCTGTGGCATTTTTCGTACTACAGTTAGGGATTTATGTGTATCTTACAATAGCCTTTTGCACAAGAGTTATGAGAGGTGAAAATAATTAATAACTGTTCAGTCA
The DNA here is from genome assembly GCA_013399915.1 of Illadopsis cleaveri. NCBI lineage: Eukaryota > Metazoa > Chordata > Aves > Passeriformes > Timaliidae > Illadopsis > Illadopsis cleaveri. Next base: position 244,937 of record VXBB01014235.1, on the reverse strand, counting down.
TGACTCTACTTTCATTTCTACTTTGTTAAATGTCACTCCATATTATCATTCAGTTGCAGAAGGACAGAGTTTGTTCTGTGTGGCAGGCAAAGTTGAAATCTTCAGAAATAGTTACTCAACCAAAGCCCTCTTCACAGGAGTATTGGCAGTGGGGGAGGGATAGACAGGACATGAAACATGACAATATCCTTACAATCAATACACTATCTCTGGATTTAGGACAGGAGATATAATGTCATCCTGCAGCTTGAAATGGGCAGTTGTCCCTCACCACCATCCTGCTGGGGTGGACTAGAGATAGAATGCTTTTATATGGGGGAGTGGTATGTTTTGTGAGATCTTTCAGTTAAAAAATTCCTGTACCTTGTGTATCAGTCAGGGTTAACACCAGTGCTTGCATAAAGGGAGGCAGCACGATGGGGTCAGGAAAACACCGTTTGTGTTCTGCCCTATTAATTTTGGCAAGTTCATTCAGCATGTTGCACTGTCCGGGCAGGCCTGAGGCTGTGTCTGGAAGTGAGTCAGTGGAGCTGTGCTGGCAGACCCAGGACTGGATGCTGCTGTGCCTCAGTTGCTTTGCAGGAATGCTTCTGAAGGCCATGTCTTCCCTTCTCTCCTTAGAACTTGCTCCTTGCTGGTGTAGTTGGATAACACGATTTTTGCACAATATAAACAGCTGCTTTTTCACCTGTCATCTGCTGTTGTAGCACAGTTATTCCTGGGCTTTGGCAAAGTACTGAGGAATGCTGAATTCATACCAGTTACATACTGCAGTGGTCTTCTAGAGATGTTCTGCTGGGGATTCACAAAAATTTGGAATTGTATGTTTTGTGAAAGATGTGTGAGATGTACTAGTCAGCAGGAAGCTGCATGGGCTCACAGTGGTTTTCTGACCCCAAAAGTCTGCAAACCACAGGGCTAAGGTCACTTCTTTCCTGAGCTATCTAGAGTCCTTCCTGGGTATTTTCAGGTTTTTGAGGGTTGATTTGTTTGGGAGGGGTGTTAAGCAGGCATTTAACTCTTCCCTTCAATAAGTGTTTATTTCATGAACATCATGAACATACTTATTTCATTGAAATGCTAATAATGTTTGCCCTATGTGTTTAAATAAGTATATCAAAGTCTTTAAGGAGATCTACTGTTTGTTAATGATTTCATTAATTTATTTCATGTTTTATGTTTATTTCAGCTCTTTAGAGAAGTAAGAATAATGAAGATCTTAAATCATCCAAATATAGGTATCTTGTTTCTTTCATGTAATTTCCATCTCTGGAGAAGTTTTAGCTTTTTCACTGTTAAGATTGCTGTGGCGTGAGTTAAAAAGATTATTTTGCACTAGGGTGTGAATTTACTCTAATACAGCAGTAATAAATGGTATTTCAGAACTGTGTGTTTTACAAAAATAAACATTTTGGTCCCTTTGCACAGAACTGTTATTTGCATAGCTAACTAATAGATTTGCTTTTTTTGAGTATAGTATTGATTTTTGACTGAGTTCAAGCTCATAAAAAATTAGCATATACACCCAAACCAAGAGGTAGTCAAGAATGTTTTCAAGTTTGTACATTGAAATGATGTGGTACTCCTATGGGCCTGTCAGCAGACTGGTAACTGATTTGTCACTACGTGTGCCAGTTCAGTGCACATACGTGGCTATTGCTGATGCTCAAATCTGTGCATGTCCTGCTTAGTTTAGTGATATTCCCATGTAACAGAAGCAAAGTATTGTTTCTTGAGAATATGTTCTGTGTTAGTTGACCAAATGTGTTACAGTATTCTCTACATAGGAACATTCAACAGGAAAAGCTTCTTTAGAGTAAATAGTCTGATATTATTAAGTAGCAGGCAAACAGTTTGGGTATTTTTCTGGGGTGGGGTAACATAATAATTCTGCAGCTAGTTAACTGATGACTAAATGTCTTTCTTCTCTAGTGAAGCTATTTGAAGTCATTGAAACTGAAAAAACTCTCTATTTAATAATGGAATATGCAAGTGGGGGTAAGTACCTCTGCTGCAGTAACACACCTAAGCAAATTGCCAAGTGAGAGAAAGCATTTGTTTTCTTGAAAGTTTTGCTTTCTTTTTCAGCAAATATTTATATCAAGGTAGGGTAAAATATTAAGCAAAATCTTTAACATTCACTGGGACTTGTTTGGTCAACATAAATAATAAATGTAATTTGTAAAACCAGCTTCTAAACTTACCACAACTTAGTAACATTTGCTTTTTTTCCACAACTCAAATTAATTGGGAATCTTTTCTCGGCCACTGATTGTTCCTGCCCATAACAAATACTAATGTTCTCAGTTTATTGTATTCAGTTCCCTACCTTTGGTGTCCTATTTTGTATAAGATATTTGGTAAAATCATGTTCAGATGGAACATTTCTGTGTTTCTTTAACTGTTGCTTTCAAAGGCATGAGCGCTGCAACTTCTGTTTTTAGATGTTGATGACATCTTACATATCTTAATCACAGGCCTTCTACTGTCAAGGATTGCTAGGCTTAGCCTTATGCCATTATAGGAGGAGCTTACATGCTCTTCCTGATTGAAGAGGAGATAGAAAAATGCACATGGTGCAGTGTCAGATATTTTCACCAGAGCCAGAATTAAGGTATTCAGGCTTAAGTTACTCCTTGCTGGCTGGAACTTAGTATCACTCAGCTTGTCAGTGTGACCCTTGAGCACCAGCACCTGGGAATCTCAAGCAGTTGAAGCTTTTCTTTAGGTTTAGGAAGGAGATAAGACTTTTTTCAGAGAAAATCAGCATTGAATTCAGACTCCTACATTAGGTTATGTGAAGTTTAATCAATTGCTACAAATAAAGCAAGATTCTCTGCCTACCTGTGTTTTCTTCCAGCAGCTTCCTAAATCCTCATCCAGGATTTGCTTAAACAGGAACAGAGTGGGTATTATACCATTAAAATACTGACTAGTACAGGTGTTTGGGGAGACATCTCTTGTGTTGTTTGATAGTACTAGACTTAAAAGTGAAGTCTTATTGCCATCTAGTGATTGGCTTCTAGGAGGTAGAAAGGCCAGTAGTTCTCTAAAGGAGTGAGGACCTTTCCTAGGATGATAAGGGACAGGTAAGTACTGTACTGGTCTAAAAGGCCAAGAGCAGTACCTTTTGATGTGCTGTGCTCTGCAGGACAGGAATGGCTGGTAATGACAGTGCCAGGCATCAGTTTTCCTATTTTCTCTTTATCAAGGTAGAGGTCATCATGACGCACATGAACTCTGGCTGCAGGATGAAAGACATTATTGCTACAGCTGCAATGCTTCACATAAATTGGGGATAATTCTTTCCCTGGTGTCTTTTGCCCTGAATTATGAAGTGTTCAGGTTTGCTGCTTCAAGGTTTTTTAAGAAACAGCTATGAAATGCAGCTGAGAGAGTTAGCTGAGTTAAGTATTAAAGAATACACTGCAGAGGGAAGACTATTTTATAAGAAGTCCTGACATTCCCTCAGATGGCTCAGTTGTTGCTTTTCCTTCAGTGTGACTTCTTTTTTTTGCAATCTGGTGGAGTTGTGTCTTTTAAAAAAATAAATTATATTACTCAACTCTTCCCTTGTGAGGTGGCTGTCTGCAAAACCATGTTTCTTTGCTCAGTAGGGAATGTTTAAATATTTGAACCACTTCTGAAGTTTTTATGGTTTTTGCATACTAGTGAGGACTTTTGAGAACTGTGTTATTATTCTATGTTTGTAGTTTTTATGTACTTGACTGTTGATTTTTAGTAAAGAAAATCTCCCATGCTTTCACAAACACATCAGTGTTTCATGGGCCAGTGGCCTGCACCTACAGCTCCAACATTGTAGTCTGTATTGATGTGCTCTAAAATGGCTGCATTGATTAAAGAGGGGAAAAACTGAAACACAGTGGAGATCTTCAGTAATCTTTAGTCATCCACAGCCATATAACAGTGGGCTTGTTCAGTGTATTTTACAGGTATCATGGTTGTGTGAGGGATTGTATCAGTGTGTCCTGCCATGGTCATTCTTGTGACCCTCCTTGTGGATACCTCTTCCAAGCCTAGGTTAAAACTAAGGTTTCTGATTTTGTTTAGAACCATTTTATACACATGCACAAATTAAAAGTTTAGTGTTGGTATGATGGCATTTCCAAATATCATCAACTGCTCTCATATATGAAGCTTTTTTTTTTTCTGAAGCAAAAGAAACTCTTGTGAAAGGCCTGTGAAGGGCTAGATGTCATCTTTGTTTACAAAACAGAAGTATGCTGCTCAGTTTCTATCCTAAGTAATTGGAAGGAAGTGGTTTCCTTTGTGTATATCCAGTCATTCATTATTTTCTTGTAAAAGAGATGATGGTGTAGTAAATTGCACAGCAGTTGTGCCTTGTTTTCTTGAGCTCTCCTGTAATCATAAACTTGAAGTACAGTCATTCCAGTGAAGCTGCTGTGGGCAACTGCTGGAGATGAATCTCTACATTCTGAAATTGGCATTAATGTATCTCGTTCTTGGATTGTAGGGGAGGTGTTTGACTATCTGGTTGCACATGGAAGAATGAAGGAAAAGGAGGCTAGAGCTAAATTTAGACAGGTATGTATAACATTCCTATATGTCAGCTTTCCCCTCACCCCTGGTTTTAATGCTGAAATGAGTAAAACAGCTGTTCTTTGCATTTGACTTACAGCAGTGTTCAGCATGTTGTGGGCTTGTAGCTCTGAATAAGAAAAAACTTAGGTCACAGCAGTATTTTGAAGGAGTCAGTAGTCTGTTCATTGGTGCTGGTTTCCTTAGTGCTGAGTGCCAGGATGTCCAGGAGTGCCAGAACAATGAGACTGCTTGGTTTGGAGGTGTATTCCATTCCAAAATGCATTTCCTCTGGGCTGATTTCATATGTCCTTAGCTCAGCAGGTCTGTAACATTTTGGAAGTTGTTCAAATGTAACAGGCTACAAACAGGCCAGTTTCAAAATGCAGACAGTGCATGTAATAGGGATCCATTCACATTCATCTGCTTGTATGAGAAGATACTGTTTAATAGTTATTCTAAAAAGTCACAGAAAAGTAATTTCTAGACTTGTTAGTTTAACTTTCTTTATGATGAATAAGCTAGCCCTGCCAAGATGTTGGAATTTCATTGATCTTCATTTCCATTCTACAGTAAAGCAGTATACTGAACATAACCAGATATTTTTGCATAAGTAATTAAAATCCAAATGTAGCATCCTGTAGCTCTTGTAGCATCTAGAGTTTCAGATCTGACCAGTCTTGCACACTTGTTTTCTGTTCTTGTGCTGAAATTTGTAAATTCCTGTTCCCTTTGGTCACTTAGATAGCCTCAGTAATGTGAAAAATATTAAGTGTCAAAATTATGCTTCAGCTTAATGACACTTGAAAATAATGAATAGGGCCAAGAGTGGTTTGTATGTAGGGGTTTTAAACTGCTGGATCATGGCAGTGATGTGTCACTCAGTTTCCCTGTTGGAAGGGGAAGCTCTGATAGTTTCACTTCTTAAGCGTAGCCATACATTAAAAAAAATTGATGTAAGATATGAGACTTCCAGGAACTAAATTAATGATTTTGCTTTGTTTTCTCTCATCTTACTAAATCTTGTACTTACCTTTTTTAATCTTTTGGGGGAAAAAAACCCACACCAAAACCACCACCACCACACAAACAAAACAACCCAAAAAGCAGCTGTAGACTTTATCTCCCCAATAATCNCATACATTAAAAAAAATTGATATAAGATATTAGACTTCCAGGAACTAAATTAATGATTTTGCTTTGTTTTCTCTCATCTTACTAAATCTTGTACTTACCTTTTTTAATCTTTTGGAGGAAAAAAAACCACACCAAAACCACCACCACCACACAAACAAAACAACCCAAAAGCAGTTGTAGACTTTATCTCCCAGTAATAATTTGTGATTACTGGAGTTATACAGCTTGACAGTAGGGAAAACTTTCCTTATTCTTCAACAAAGTCTTACATATCTTTTTAAAGCTGCTGCCTTCACTTTCATATTCTGGTAGGTAGTGTGCTTTCCTTTGTGGTGGAAGGTTTCTGGTTTATGCTTCTGTGCTGTGTTGGGAGTAGAAATGGTGAGATGTGAAACAGTCATTCCCACTTCAGCCATCACTTCTAAATCCCTGGCTGTTGCCTTTGTAATGTCACTTGAAGAGCTTCAGAGTAACTTGAGAGGATTGACTGTTCTCTCTCAGATGTGAATACTGAAAACTTCTACTGATAGACTTTCTGCTCTCAGTCCTCAATTTTTTTCATCAGTAGCTATGTGGAAAAAGATCTTGCAGTAATTACATTAAAATTGCATGTTTCTTAAATAAATACCTATTTTTTTTCTAAAATTCTAATTTTACTCCCCTTTAAGTGAGAACTTAAAGAAACAGGTCAAACATGCTTTACAGATACACTTAGTGCTTAATTTTATGGGATAATGTGGGTAGTACAGGATATATATAGTTTCATTTTCTGAAAGAAATGTGGAGGAAAAGAATTTAAAAGGGAGTTACCTGCTGAGCTGGGTATTTGACCCATCAAGAATTGGGTTTATGTACTCTCAGCCTGATGATTTTTGAGTTGGTTTATTGTTTGTTTTTTTATAGATATTTCAGTAGAATAAATGCTGTCACCAGGACAGCTGTGCTCTGTCCTCCCCCAACAGCTGATTTCCTAGCTGCTGAGCTCAACCAGTTTTTGAGAGGACCTTGATTTCAAAGAAGGGAGGTTCTTGAAAGCTTCAAAAACCTCAGTTCCTGGGAAAAAAAAGAGAACCCTAGAAACAAGCAAAGGAGAGAAACTGTAGCACAAGCTGATCGGGCTTTGCTAGAGAGAAAAGCATTCATGCTGGATGAAAGTCAGGTAACTTTGATCAGAGCTTGGCAATTTATTAGATGCTAAAGCTCAGGCTGAGGGACAGTGTCAAAGGAAACAAGGCAACTAGATCTTGCTGGGTTCACAGGTCATAAAACTATTCATTTCACCTTACTGTAGTCCCAGAATAGCTTTGTATTGCTTTTGGTCATTGTTGGAGGAAGAATGCACTCTGCAGACCTTTTATCTGATGCAGTGCAGCTGTTCTCTCTTAGATAGAGACTCACGACATAATAGTCTTCCTTTTTTAAAAAAAATGTTAACTGTTTTAGCAGACAGTGGCTCTTTCTAAACTAAAGAAACAGTTGTGCCATAGTATTGAGATTAGTTCTTACAATGGGTTGTATCTTGTTTTCAGATCATGTTTCTTCTTTCAGTAGATGTGATTTCTGGATCAAACACTTGTGTTTTGTCTGAGGAGACACTTCCTCTCTAGCAGGCAAAGAGCAGAATTCAGTAATTCTCCCTTCTTTGCTTGTTAAAGATAAAAAGAAACAGGTTTTTAGTCCATTTTGTTAAACATATGTTAGGTTTTTAGCAGGAAAATAGAATATAAAAGACAGTTATCATATTATTCCAGTTGCACTTGACAAGGAGCAAAGGAGAAGATATGAAATCTAAAAATACAACCATGCTATAGAGTTCTCTATTTCAAACTTCTTTTGTGTAGCCGTGTGTGAGAAATTCAAATTGAGAATGTTTTGCATTCCTAATGTCACCTTATTCTTCTTCCCCATTACAGACTTCCAGGCAGTTCTGGTTCAGTTTCACCCTTTTTCCACAGAAAAATCTGATGCAGAGCAGCAAGTCTCCTTAAATTTGTTTGTATTAATTCCCTCTCTTTTCTGCAGGCAATAAGATCTGGCCTTCTTCAGTCTTCTTGCAGTTTCCCTGCTGAAGCAGTTTAGAATTCTTAATGCTGGTAGATGTTAGGGCAGATCTTAGAAAATTATAAAATCCACAAAATACATCTTATTGGTGTGTTCCAGTAAAGCCACAGAATGCTCTTAGCAGTGTGGAAGGGGCCTGGAGAGGTCATTTATCCTTTTGTCATTTAATCCTTTTAGAGAATTGTTCTTCTGCCTAGAGAGAACTTCTTCAAAACCTGTATTTATACAGATTTTTTAAATCATTCTTGAGAAAAGTTTTTCAATACTCTTATTGTTACTTCTAGCAAAAAACTCAGGTGCTTTTTCCCCTCTTCTCTTCACCTGCCAAGTGTCAGAAAATTCCTCAAACAACAAGATTAGGAAGTGAGGGAGCTGTCATTGGAAACAGTGATGGAAGGTGGAAGACAAGGGTTTCAGTCTGGTGCAGCCATGCTTTGTGCTATTTTTCATTCAGTTAAGACTGATGTTCTTAAATTGTTAATGTCCTACACATTGTATTATTTCATTTCATGTGGATTGGACTCACTTCTGCAGTCTCTGTGCCATCCTGTTGGAATGCAGAGGAGTTCAAAAGCATCTCAAAAGGAAACTACTGATTGATCATCTGCTCAACCTTCCGCTCTTAGGCAGTCACAATAAAGCAGTTCAGGAGTGAGTGGTAATAGTGCTGTGTCTCTGCAATCCTGAATAAAGCTTGAGGTGTTTGTCATGCTGTCAGCATTGGAAGCCCCTGCAGAGTGAGCTTGTGACTGGTGCTGAGGTAATGTAGCAGAGAGAAAAGGAAGGGAAACCAAAAGGATGGGACAAGTGGTGGCATGGGAACACTTTGGCAGTTTCAGTAACTAAAAAGCTGAACTTGGAGTCTGAAAGAGGGAACCAGTACAGAAGGGAAAAAGCAAAACCAGAAAGAAGGTGTCGGGAATGGAAATAGTACTTCAACTTTCCACCATTGCATGTGAGTGATTCAGTATTACAGGACACAAAGATCACTTTGGTGCTTAAATTTCAAATACAAAACTTACTGGTGCATCAGTTATATGACCTACCAAGAACCTACCATTACCTTTCATGTGCTCTAAATGCTGAGGAAGAGAACCCTTGCTCCTTACCAGTACAGGAGGATCCTTACACTAATCTGGTGATGTGATCATGAGTTATTTTCTTGTAACAGTAATGCTTCCTGATCTTTCTGCCAGGGAAATCTTCTTACTCTTGAATGAAAACTGAAAATATATTTATTTAAATGTGGTTACTATCTTTATGGGCAATTCCACTATTTCAAGAAATCATAACATCTGCCTCAATTCTGACCATGCATGCATAACAAAATGCATTTGACTGTGTTTGTGGTCACATAAGAATAATACTTTATCCAGCTTTTCCATACATGTGAAGTTCTGCAGCAGTGCTTATGGCTCTTAAGAAGCAATGTACTATGACACTGCACTGTGTAAACAACTTATATGGTTTGCTGTATAAAGCAGGAAAAGCTTTATGATATTTGGAAATTATGATGGAAGAAATTATTCCATTACGCTTGAGAGACATAAGAGAGTTTTTCCATTGAGCTTGCTGTGGTACACAAAATACACTAAACCATATGCACTTAGCCAGCAGATCTCTGTCAGATGCATAGTTGCTTCTCATTGCGTAAATTTTGACAAACAGGCTGTTTCCCAGTAGTTTCTGAAGTAACTAAAGCCCATTTCTTACCTTTTCTATCTGGCATGGCATGAAAAATCACCTTTGGAGAGGGCCTGGAAAACCTCAGTCTAGGAAGAAAGCTTTTATAGCTGTATACAGTATTGGAATGGAAATACTTCAGTAACCTTTCTGAAAGTCATTGCTTCTACTGGTCTATAATTAGCCCCACAGGAAAAACAAAATCCTTGTTCAAGCATAGGAGAAAGCAAATAGATCAAATAACACTGAAGTTATTCAGCAGCTTTTTCCCAAATATACTGGTCACTGTAAGGCTTGGTTATGTAGCTCTGACTGAAAAACATATGTCAACTTCAGTAATAAATGTTGAAATATTTGATTAAAGCTCCTGCTTCTTTGAGATGTCACTTACATAATTTGCCTTGTTTTCTATCCAGATAGTATCTGCAGTGCAGTATTGCCATCAAAAACATATTGTTCATAGAGATCTCAAGGTGAGTAGGAAAAAGTGTGTGCAGTGTGTGTGTCACCTTCTGTACCTGTGGGTGCAACCTTTATTGTTTATAAAATACAGTTTATACTGAGCTTTCTGATATTGTTATTTATTTATGTATGTTATTGCAAGTTTTGAGAAATATTTGCAGCTTAGAACCATTTTAAATAAAAGGAAGAGGATTTATAAGGCTTTTAAATGCAAATATTTAAAAATGTTTGCTGCTGAAAGATAACCTCTCCCCCAGCAGTCACATTCAGATCTGATGCAGGTCAGTGTTAGCTGAGAAGTCTTTTTTGTTTTTTTTAAATAATGGTAGTTTGATAGAGATAAGACAAGAGTTGATGTTGAACAGGATTAATTACCAGTAGTGATAATGAAACTGAAGTATGGCTTCTTTGTAGCTTGGCATGAAACAGCATATCTCTTCTTTAAACTGTGCCTTTTATATTAATAGTATTGCTACCTAATTTGTTCAACTTGTCATAGCTTTGTAACTTAAAAAAAAGCAAAACACAATACCACCACTAAAAGAAAAGAACTCTTGAAAACACTTTAAAGGTTATGTTTATTACCAGACTACTACAAGAATACCACATGCTATCAAGTATGGATAGTGAGACTATATCTTAATTTCATCTGAATAGATCAAAATGTAAGGTACATTTCCGTGGAGAAAAACAGATGGTAATAAGTTTTCAGGTAGTGAAACAGCTCGCATAGTCTGAAGCTGTTGTACAGAGATTTTTAAAACAGGATATGCTAATGATTGACTAAAACACACCTAAAGATCTTGCAAGGAAGGGAATATTAATGGGTATTTCAGCCTCGTGCCTTTTAAGAATGAGTAAAAGCAAGCAACAGCATTCTAAATCAAGTATTTTATTCATCCTAAAAACCATTCTTTCTCTTCCAGGCTGAAAATCTATTGCTAGATGCAGATATGAACATCAAAATAGCTGACTTTGGTTTTAGCAATGAGTTTACAGTTGGAAATAAACTGGACACCTTTTGTGGCAGCCCACCATATGCTGCTCCAGAGCTCTTTCAAGGGAAGAAATATGATGGACCTGAAGTAGATGTTTGGAGTTTAGGTGTTATTCTTTATACTCTCGTGAGCGGATCTCTTCCCTTTGATGGACAGAACTTAAAGGTAGCTTTTTGTAGGCTGTGTTGGCCATGTTTATCTAATATGTTATCTAATATTTTATCTAATATTTTATGTGACTTGCTGTCAACTTACTGTATGTTCTTGTTCTGTTCCAAGGAACTTAGAGAAAGAGTGCTAAGGGGAAAATACAGGATTCCCTTCTACATGTCCACAGACTGTGAAAACCTCCTCAAGCGTTTCCTGGTGCTAAACCCAACAAAAAGAGGCACTCTAGAGGTAATTGCACAAATGAGGTGCATCAGAAAGCTCGACATATTTTGCAAACTGCATTTTCGAGCTGTGACTTATTATTTCCATGCTGTTCCTGTGCATATTTGGAGTGGGTTTTGTAGGTAGGATTGTTGATGAAAGCACGTGACTCTTCAAAGATTGTTTACTGGGGTTGTAACACACCTGACTTCAGTTACTTTTAAAATCAATGTGTCACTACACTTTCTATGTCATACAACTTTTCTTGGTGGTTAGCTTGTGGATTCCTGCGTTAATGGATGATCCACCACATTGTTTTCCACGTTTTCAGTTGTGAACTGGAGATCTTGGCTGCTGTAGTTGCCTTTTGCACCATCATGGAAGAGTAAAGACCAAAACAGGGCTTCCATGGACTTTTGTTGGTGAAGCCTGGAATTCCAAGACATGTCAAAGTTGTCACACTGCTCCTGGTCTGCATTGCAAGCTTTTGGCTCTCAGCTGTGAGCTGGAATACAGCTGACTGGGGAGAAGCTTGGCTTGATATGCATAGCTGGTTCTCCTCACTGGAGCAAAGCAATAGGTGCTGGAAATGTTCTGAAAAATAAAATCTGGGAAAGACCTTAGTGTTTGTTCCATAAAGAAGTTGTTCTTCTCACAGCTTGTTTTCTTTGCTGCTAAGTGTACAGTACTAACAATTTTTATTTTTTTTTTCATAGCAAATTATGAAGGACAGGTGGATCAATGCAGGGCATGAGGAGGATGAACTTAAACCATTTGTTGAACCAGAACTAGACATCTCGGACCAGAAAAGAATAGGTAATTGAGTACTTTCCAGAGTATGATACTGTTTGCATGATGTGGGAGGGGTTTTTTTCCTCCACCACCACTCTGTGTTTGTTTGACTTTGCGAAAAAGTAACTAATCCTTTAAAACCGGTACTTGATCAGGTTTATGTTCTCAAAATTAATAAATCTGTTTTTATTCTTTAAATGTTCCATCCTTTCTCTTGAACACTCAGCCAGCCTGAACATCAGAGTTTCAGTTGCTTACAGAATGTCTACTTGGTTTTAGATATTATGGTAGGAATGGGATATTCTCAAGAAGAAATTCAAGAATCCCTTAGTAAAATGAAGTATGATGAAATCACAGCTACATACTTACTACTAGGAAGGAAGTCATCAGAGGTAAGTACCATTCTTAAAACTGCAAAGAAGCAAATCAGAAAGTGTCCTTAGCAGAGTTAGAAGCAAAAATTAAGTCAGTTACTGTAGGCATTGCATTCCTGCACAAAAATCCATTGGACTTAAAGTCATGTTGTTCTACTCATCAGCAGTCCAAATTAAGCAGATTTGTTCTCACCTGATTTTAAGCCAGTAAACTTGCCTTTAGGCTCTCCAGAACTGTCCTCTTTGCTCAGCAGTTACTCCTCTGAAGGATTTTGTAAGCAGTTACTGTCTTGGCTAGTCTAGGAGCTCAGGTGTGAATGTGCCAGCTGTAACTATTATTTTAAGAGAACCAAGGAGCAAGGCTAAACAACTTGAAAAAGTTCTTGCATTGTAGATTACCTTTCCATATGATGCTGAGAGGTCTCAGTAAAGCTGCTCTTGGTTCCTCTGCTGGAGTGTTGGTGTGGTGGCCTCTACAAAGTGTGTCCTCTCTTCCTGTTAAAGTCTTGGAGAACTCTGAGGGGAGAGTTCTGAACGGACAAATAGATTTTCTTTACTGATTATCCTTTGAGGAACTGCAAATTCCTCTGAGTTTTACCTAAAACAGTTGTGCAACAAGCTTAAAGAAGGTGGGACCTGTAAGCAACTGCCCATGCCATCACTAGTTTCCCATATAGCAGAGCCATCTTCCACCTCCCTGTTCCTGCTCCCAGAATGCGGTGGATGTTTTAATTTGTTTTGTCTGAACTCCTTGTTTTAATACTCTCATTTGTATTGTAGTTGGATGCAAGTGATTCAAGCTCCAGCAGCAATCTTTCACTTGCCAAAGTTAGGCCAAGTAGTGATCTTAATAATAGCACTGGACAATCTCCTCATCACAAAGTTCAGAGAAGCATATCTTCTAGCCAGAAACAGCGGCGGTACAGTGATCACGGTGAGCATTTCTCATTTTCAGTATTGCAGAGTACAGTGACTTCCAGTTCTGCTCGGTTTCTGGATTTGTCTCCATCCCCCAAGTGTAAGGAGGATAACAACAGCATAGTTCATAGCATGGTGGTTAAATATTTTAGTGAATAACTGATTTTTTAAATTGTTTTTTTAATATAGCCTTCTAAAGAGCTTTTAGAGGAGCCCTGAATACACCAGCCTAATTCTCTTGTTCTGCCTTGTGTTGTCCCTTACATTCCTGACTGTGCTGGCAAAGTCTTGTTACACAAATTGAAGAGAATGTTGCAACCCCCTTTTTCATGAAAAGCACAGCACTCCTCCCCCATGCTCTTGTATGTCTGTTCAGCTTTTGTTTTCTTTTGACACTAGTAGGTCAGCTTGTGTCTAAAACTTGAAGAAATGTCAGTTTGGCAATATTTCTGGTTTCCTGTTTCCTGAGGGTAGTATCACTTGGTTGTCCTGCAGGAATTCCATTTCCAAAGAACAATGACTCTAACAAAATTACAACTCTTCTGCTTAATGAGAGTGCAATAGAGTAGATTAGGATTTTCTAAATGTCTTAAGCATCCTCCTGCTCAGACACTTAACTCATGAAAGGAATCCCAGTTTAGGCCTACATTCTCTGCATTTGGAGGTTGCTTTCTTTGGGGAGTCTTCTGGGATGCCAATTACTGGGGGTTTTGATACTTGTGAAACATGTTTTAGCTACATATTATATATTTATATGTTTATGTATTTATATGTATTCTTTGTGTATATACATACATACACTTTTTGATTAATTCTTATTAAAGCACTTAACTAAGAAGTTGATGTAACTTGATGTATCCTCTTCAGAGGTGTAAGTGAGATGTCAGAAAACACAATCCTGACACACCCCACAGTATTTTACCCAGTGTCCAGGAGGCTGTTAAAGCAAGAGGGAGCTTGCCGCTGTTGAAGGGGCTCCCTCATTCTCAGGTGTTGGGAGCAGTTTTCTGTTCCTGCCACACGTGGGGAGGCTGGTGATGAACCACTGCCACCTCTGGCTGTTGCAGGAGCACAGACCAACAGCCATCAGTGCTGCTGGTGCCCCAGGGTTATGTCACCAGCTGCCTCTCTCAGGAAGTACAGCATATGGCAGCACTGTGCTAATGAGGGATGGTCTGCTCTGAATGAGTCAGTTACTTATTAAGTGTCTTTAAGATGACTCTAAAGGGTTTTTCTAGCAAGCCAAATGAGAAACCTTAATGAAATTCTTGACACTTTCATGGAAATCAAGTAGTACCTTCACCTTGCAAGGTTTTTGCTTTTCAAAATATTGTACTGTTTCCTGAAATACATCTATTTCAGTAATTTAATTATCTTTTTGCAACTCTGATTCCCAGTGTTAACTATGTTGGTTCTCATGTGTGAATACATTTCTATTGTGATAAAAAATAGTTACTGAACTTTTGAGAAGAAAAATCCTTTTCCTGTTTCTTTTCTTTGTTTTTTTAAGCTGGACCATCCATCCCCTCAGTAGTGGCATATCCCAAAAGAAGCCAGACTAGTACTACAGACAGTGACCTCAAAGAGGAAGGAATTCAGTCAAGAAAATCCAGTAGTAGTGCTGTTGCAGGAAGAGGAATTGCACCAGCTAGCCCAATGCTTGGAAATGCCAGCAATCCCAATAAGGCTGATATTCCTGAACGTAAGAAAAGTTCGGCTGTCCCTAGTGTAAGTTGAAACATTTATTTATCAAAACCATTCATTTTTTTTGAGGCATAAGAAAGTGTTAAACCTGAGATATATCGATGGTGCTGATTTTACTTTTCATTTATCAAGAGTAAATGTGTAGGTATTTTTTCCTTTGCAATGTCAGCTATTCAAGTTACCTCTTAATAGTCTTGGAGTAGTCAGTATTTATAATTAACATTAGTATCTCTTGGTAAACAGACATGATTTGGGTATTAAAAAAAAGTAAAACAAAACAAAAAAAGGTAGTTATGTTACTCCTGATATCACCAACCACTCCTCTGTGGCATCTGTACAGAAGAATGAAATCTCTATTTTTGTTATCCTGTTTTATAGTTTCATGTGTATAAGGAGCCACCTTTGCCCTCAAACATGCTGTTTTAAGTCATAGTTACGTTGTTAAGACTGTCAAAGAAAGGTAGTCCTAAAAACCCTTCAAAGATGTATTTCAGCCTGTATTCAAAAGCAGTGTGCCCAGCCTTTGTCCTTGTGGGCTTCCCCCACCTGCCTCTAAACAGAACAACAACAAGAAAAAAACATACAAAGGAGCAAAAGTAGAAGATGTACATGTTTAGCAATAGGCAGTGTGCCAAGAGAAAGAAAATCCTTTGTTCATTTTTGCTTTAACTTGTGTTCTCTGTGGTTCCTCCCTCAAAGGCAAAGTTGGAAATCTGTTTTCACATAATGCTTTGGTCTTGTGACAGCTAATTTCTAAAACTTCTGAATTTTGTATTGAAAAACTTCCTTCTTTTCAGAAGAAAAGAATTCTCAGTCCTTTATTCAACTTGTTCAACTTGCAACAGAATTTTTTTTTTAAACTTATCCCACAAAGCTGTCATATTTATTTGGTCATAATACTCAGCACCATTACTTAAAACAAATAAGAACATAACTTCCTGAACTGTAGCTTTTTGACAGTCTGAAGCAAAAGAAGTGAAATGAAACTTGTTTTACTTTATTGGCCCTGTATTGTCAGTTGACTCAGTGGCTAGTGGTGACTTAGCTCAAAGATATCAACCAAGAGTTTCCTTGGAAAAACACATCTTCTACTGTAGCAGCTGTTATTCATAAATGTGAACAAGAGCTCAGGATTTCGGGAGACCCTTTTTTGATTTTTGTGGTCCTCCACATTTTCCCTTTGTTCTTGATAAGTCCAAAAACCATTCAGATTTGTTTTTTTCTTAAAAGACAGTTCGTAGCTATTTAATCTCAAAATGGCAGGATAATCAAATCAATTTTGTCCTACATTCAGTTGTATGGTGCCTTACTCAAAAGATCTGTGTCACAGTTACAACATACTTTACATTCAGTATCTTTTCATCTGCTATTCTGTGCCACTCCCAAATATTGGGGATTTATTCCAGTAGGCTTTTTCCAAAATTCTTACTACTGTACCTGAAACAAAATTTCAGCTCATAACCATATGTTGCTTCCCTGACTCAGTGTGCAACTGTTCCAGCTGATCTTTTACTAGCAGTGATACCAGGTGGTGAACAGGAAATCAGACTTATGTTGTCACTCAGTAATTAGTGTTTAAAATTGTCTCTGTTTATAGCTCTTCACACCAGACAGTTCAAACTCTTTTTTTTTTTTTATTTCCTTTTTTTTTCCCCCTACAAAAGATGACACTTTGGCTTTCTGGTTGTTGGGAATGAAGGGAAGCACTGACTTTTTACTCATTTTCTGCAGCTGAGTAGGGAGTTCTGTTTCTTTTAGTGTTGGCATGCATCTAGAAGGAAAAAAAATTTTGGAGTTACCATATTGTCCTGAGGTTGGAAAAAATATGAGATGAAGAGAGTTTCTGTTTTACTGAGCACTGAAGTCCTGAAATCTGTAATATGATGAAAAAACACTGAAGAGATGGAAAAATACCCTATAAAAACAGTTATTATTTTGACAGAACAGCAAAAGCAGTAGAACCAGTCCTTGCTGGAGACCCTTAATCAGTCATGTGCTACTCTTATTAAATAATAAAGCTTAAAAGCATGCACTTGAAGATAAGAGTTGTGCTTGTAGAGCAGATAGCTAAATCTGGGACTGGAGTGAGGGGCTCCAGGCTGTACTTCTAAAGTTGACAGAGTGTTTAAACTCTTGTAAAACCAAATAGTTCTGCAAGCTGAACAAGTACACATCAAAAATCTTCAAGCTGTTTGGGCAAATACCAAATTAATAATGAAAACCTGCTACAGGTGTTGGATAGTTAGCAGGAACTGGTATATGTGGGTTTTAATAATTCCTCGTTTGTTTGTTAGAACTGGATTTTTACTCAGTGTTGTAATAAAGCCACCCCAGAACCCTTAAAATACCTTTAAGAAAACTGGAAGAGGAGAATAGGTGGTAGATTTGGAAAATGATCCAGGACCAAATACCATACTAGTACTCTTAACTAAATAGATCGGTTCACTGTTGTAAGTCAGAAGCTTTTTTTGGAAGTGCTTCATCACTGGTGTCTGTTAAAGGGAAATAGTCTGCCTGAGCAGTGCACACAAGGCTCTCTGGGAGAAGAGAAGGACTCTGTACCACAAATGCATCCCTTGTGCTGTGATTGGACCTTGTGCATGTGCTCACAAGTCTCAACATGTGCTTTTGCTGTGTCCACTCCTCCTGCAAAGAAGGCAGACGATGCCATGAAGATGAACTTAGGCAGCTAACCCTGACCCTAGGCTTGTCATTCCATCAGGCAGTGTGGTGCTGCTCACACCAGTTTCCAGTGCTGTGCACCTGTGCTATTTAGTCATGTCCAGAGATTAACAGGCTGTAGATTGGCTGAACAAAAAAAGTCACAGCTGAAGAGCTTCCTTGATGAATCGTGAAAGGTCATACTCTAGAAAGTGTAAAGGCCCCAATACCAAGACTATTACTGCCAATACTGAAATTTGAAACCTTGAAATGCTTAAATCTCTTCCCCTGACCTCTGAAATCTGAGTCAAACAGGAAAAAATGTATACTGATGCTTCCATCTCTGCATTTCAGAATGAACTGGGAAAGCGTGTCCTTGCAGTCCTCAAATTTCAGATATGAATACCAAAACTTGTCTGCTCCCAAACCTGAAAATGCATAGTCTTAAAAATCTGATCCAGCACAGAGATTGCAGTCTTGTCTTTCCAGATGTGCAACATGGCAATACATTGTAATGTTACGTGGTGTTTTCTCAAAGGAAACCAACATTTCATGTTCAAAGGGAGCAAGTGGAAAGACGGAAGCCACTGACTATTGTGCTTATTTCCCACCAGAAGACCAGTGTTGGATATTTTAGGTGCTTCATCCCCTAGAATGTTCAGAACACAGAACAAAATGATCAGCAAGCGCTAATAAGCAATATTTCACTGTACCATTTGTGAGGCCTCCATGAAGTGTCCTGCACAGTGTGACCTCCCAATAGCAAATAAAACCTCACCTTTGGTGCATAGCTTTCATTGCTGGCAAGCTTAGTAAAGAGAAGGGAGTTTGTACAGTGAGAAATGCCAGAGGAAAGTAGAAGAATCAGTTTGGATTTTTTTAATAAATAAACAAATGTATATGAAGACAAGGGTTGTGTAAGGAATAAAGTACAAGGAAAGGGCCAGGAAGGCTTCTGCTGATGCTTGGTACGTGCTTATCCGTAAGGAATATTTAGTGAAGTATACTTGAGAACCCTTCAGACAGCTGCATGCATCTTACAAGTTAATTAATTGTTCTGCTAATCTAAAATACCCTTTGTCTTTGTACTTTTTAACGCCAGGAGGTTGTGCACTTCACTGTTGCATTTTAATTTGTACATTTGTGTGAAAAGATGTGTGACAAACAGGTCAGCAGTCTCTTAGACAAGATGGCTTCATGGTTAAATAGCTCAGGGAATGTGTTGCTTGAGACTCCCTAGATAGCAGATATTTTGCCTTAAGGCACTGGAGGAGCTTTTGCTAGTTATTGAGAATGCTCCACTTTAACAGTTTTATTTCAGGTTCGGAAACAAAAAAGGTTTGACTACTCTGCTTTTGTGCTTGAACTAGTTTTTCCTTTCTTTTTTTTTTAAATCCTTCTTGCCATGACTCTCTCCTGTGACCGTTTATGCAAAACCTTTTCTTAATGCTATTTTTAAAATCCGCTGAGTTTCCCTTGTCCGTCATAGCATAATTCTTCAAAGAGCTCCAAAAGGTTAGTTAAGCATGAAGTCCCCTGCCTGATTCTTAGTGGCCCTCCTTACTCAACATGTGCTTATCCAGGTGCTGACCAGTCATTCCCTTAAGCTGGTCTCCTCCAAGACTTTCCCCAGCAGTGATGTTTGAAGTTTATAGCCTTTTTTGCTTCCTGCTTTGCCCCGTGATCCTTTTCTTTAAAGAAAACTTTTAAAGTTTTTTTTCCACTTTTCCAACCTTTTGCAGTTTCCTATGTTTTGTTCTTGGGGTGGGGAGAAAAAATACAAAGGCTTGCCAGCTTTTACTTCCTCTACGACCTGGGGGTGCATGTTTGTCTGGACCACCATGCTTTTCCTACAGTAATTGCATCTAACTTTTTATAATTCTGTTATCTGTGAATTACCTATAGCTTCTCAGTCGTTCCTGGAAAATTGACCGCCAACTTGGGCATATCTCCACCCTCTTTCTCTGTAAAGACAGAGGCAAAGTAATTCTATTTCTTTTCTCCCCTCTAAAGTAAGGTCTGTAGTTTAAGTTCCCCTGGTTCTCTTGTCCTCAATGTATTATGCTTGTATTTAAATGTGTATTTTAAAAAATGTCGTACTAAAATTCTCTGCAATTTGTCTCTTATTCTTCCCTGTTTTTAAAACTTGTCTAGTGTTTCATAGTATCTTAATATTTAAAAGTCCATGTTTACCTTCCCACTGAATTTTACCACATTTGTTTGTTAAGTCTTTGCTTTTCCTATCTTGTTTAAGGGTATGATTTTAACTTAAAGGAAAATTCTCCAAGCTACAAGTGGTAAAGTATTTCAAAAATGGGCTATAAAGACACAGGTTATCCATATGTAGAAGAATGCTGTATATACTCAGAATTTGTAATTCAGAGCATTTGTAATTAAAAACTTTAAGGAATATTAATTTTGAGCCATCAACATGAAATACAAGAACAACTTGTTAGAATTTTTTTTTCTGATTGCATTATTCCTTACAAATACTAGATGGAGTTTGTATATTAAGTTATTTAATCATTGTAAGTTTTAGAACTGTAGAACTAGCATTAAGTAAAAAGCCTTCAATTATATGCAGACTAACATCAGAAAAGCCTTCTGTGGGGAATAACAAACTTGTGTTTTTTAATTGTAGAATAATACTACCCCTGGAGCAATGACACGGCGCAACACTTATGTTTGTAGTGAAAGAACCACTGCTGATAGGCATTCAGTGATACAAAATGGCAAGGAGAACAGGTATATTAAATGTCTTCCTATGGTGTATGTCCTTTGTCTTCACCTTTCCAAAAAAAAAAATTAATGCCTAATTTAAAAATAAGTGATAGTCTGATGTAATTCTTCATGAAAGGTGAGTACAGATCTTTGGATATGGAGAACCTGTAAGTATGTTGGGGCTTGAATTTTTTACCTATATTTAATTTTATAATCTTAGAATGTAAAAGGGAGTTTCTAATTTCTGGTTAAATACATGAAATATTTGTAGCAGTCTTCATCTTAAATCTGTTGTGAAATCTGTGGCCAAACAGCATATGCTTGCACAAGAGCCTTGTTTAGCATCAGACTACAAAGTCCATCTTTCTTGACCCATTCTCTTTTTATATTTCACTCTAAACTCTGCTTCACTGGGGTTATTTGAAATACCAATTTTGCTGCAAAGTCTCAGGGAGAAGGCAATTTTTTCTGAGCAAAAATGAAATGGTGATCAGCCCTTGTCTTGGGCTAATAGTGTTCCTTGCTGATACTGTGACAGTCTAATTGTTTCCCAGGATTTACAGAAGTCAGCTGCTTCCCTCCTCAGGGTATTTCCATATTCTGAGTGAAAACAGTCAGAGGAATAACAAATTTCTTTTTAATTTACTGAATGAAATCCTGAGTAAAGCATGCAGTGGAACTGCAGTTAACCACTGTATGTCTTGGCACTGTGATCACTTCTACTGCTATCCTGTGAAGACTGAGAAGAGCTGTCAGAAATAATATTATAGTGAACGTAGATATCAGGTATAGAGTTGGGAGGAATACCACCAAATTTCCTGGCTGGCTGAAGTATTTTAATTTCCAGCTCTTCTTCCCAGAATTTTACTGCTGTCAAAAGCTGGTAACAATTAAGTAGTTAACCCTTGCCAGGAGAGCACTCAGCTGGTACTTAAAGGAATGTGTACCCCTCTACTATGATTCCCAGTTTTCTCCAGCCCTTCCTAGTATTATGATACTTCGTGAAGGGTAGGAAGAAAATACCTGTTTTCTAACTTGTGTTGAGGTTGGCAGATCTGGCATTTTTTGCAAAAATTTTTTTCCCTCCCTTTGGCAATTGATGAGGAATTGTGATGTTGAATGGAAAGCCTGTCTATTCCCTGTTTGATTCCTGGAGCCTAGGGATAAAGAACATGATTTTGACCCTGTCTCTTCCTCCTAGCTTTCTGCAAATGGAAAGTGATTAAGGAAAGAGTCAAGTATAATTTAGAAGACTGCCAAAAGTGTAGTTGGCCAGCTGGGCCTGCAGTCCCCTGTCTTATGAAGTACAGCACAGCTATTTGGTACTGTCTCTTAGTGTGTCTGTCTCAGCCTTCATTGGTTACTCCTTCTTAATGTTACCAAGTTGTTTAGATTAAAGCTCACCATCCTTTCTCTGATTTGATATGTTAATAGCTTTTTTCTTTCCAAATACTCCTTGAAAAAATGAATCTTTCTGTCCATAATAGTTTTGATTTTTTTTTATTACTTGGTTTAATACAATTTTTGTTCATCCTTAAACTAATAACTTGTCTACAATATGTCTATTAAATTTTTTAAAGCTATTAGATATTGTTTACTAGGAATGCTTGAGGTTTAGATGTTTACTTAATTTGGGAGTAAGTTCATACTCACAAAAAGCTATCTTTTGAAGTAATTTTATTTCCCCAGCTTTGAGTTTCTCAGGAAACTGATGTTTTTGTTGTCACATACAGACCTTAAACTCAAAGTTAAGATTGAGTAGCACTTGACAACTATATTAGTTGTGTTTTATATTCATAATTGGTTATCCTTGTGTAATTTACCTTTTATTGTCAATATGATATTTAAACATCATTTGCTTTCTCTACAAACTAGCCTTATTTGGGTCATTTGGTCTGAGAATTTATATTTGCACAGGTAAAGTCTTTATAGCTTTTGTCACGCATTTTTTGATTACTGCATTCATTACTTTTTATAAAGGGTTAAAAAGAGAAAAGATAATGAGAATGCATTGCTAATTGTATTACAGTTGAAGACTTATTGTCTGAAATGCTTCAGTACTAAATTGCATGTTCATTTTGGCACAGTTTCAGAATTACTGTGATTTGGCACGGAATTCAGAATTTACATCCGAATGTATTTTGTTGCTGTAACTGGATAAAGCATTGACTGGTCACATGAAATGCAGGGACCTTTAATGCAGGAAAAATCAACATGCCTATTGATGGGACTGGCTCTTCAGAATTAATCTTTAATGTTATTGTACTCTCAGCTTGGCAGAAAGTAACTCTAGAAACTTGTTCTTTTTTCTTCTGTAAAGCAAGATCTGAAGTTGAACCCAGGCTTTGTACATATCCAAGGTTTAGTTAAAAATTACTTCTGTGCTTTTGAAATGTCTGTCGGTGGCAAATGTTACAGGCAGGAGCAATTGCTGTAAATGGTTTGTTACAGATTGGATTTTAGATTTTCCATAGCTAGTCAGATACTGGCTGTGACCCAGTGAAAACTTGGGAGACTTACTGTAAAAGGCAAGATGCACACATTTAAAATCTCTTTTTTTCTGTAGAGAAAGTGTTAGAACATTGCTTATTCTGCTTTTATCTTGCACATTGAATTCTGAGAAAGCACTATTTCTGAAAGCATGAAAACTTTAAAGAATCAATAGTCAGTAGATCAGATGTTGGAGAAAGTAGTCTTGAAGACCCATGTCAGACTGGTAGAAGCAAAGAGTTCTAAGTCTCCCATCTCTGCTTTAACACATTGTGTGGCTGACACAGGCATCCTGCTGGAGACGACTCTGTTGGCTTTCCTCCAAAGCCTGAGCATTAATTAACGCACTTGGGGACTCATGAAACACTCTTCATAATGATAGGCAATTGCTTTAAATCATTTGTAATACAAATGATTTACAACAGCCTCAGATTTTTAATAAGCCTTGGCACTAATTGGGGATTGTTAGTTTGCTGTTCTGTGTTTCTAGGCTAGTAATCCAAGGAAGCTGATTTCTAGTAAAGCATCAGAGGAAGAGAAGGTCCCTTATTGATACCATTAGATGTCACATCTTTGGAGGCAGGTGACTAAAAATTTGCGTCTTGTGTTGTCAAACTAGATTCTTTGTCTTTTGCAGTAAATATAGAGGAAAGGAGCTGAAAGAGCTTGAGAGACTAGTGACCAGTGAATGACTTCAGGGTATTAGTTTTGAGATGAATGTTTGTTTTCTTACCATTCCTTAAAACCCTGGGGTAATGTGAATGCTGGGCCTGTGTGGAAGGCTTCATTGTAAGTAGTGCTTGAAGTTGTCATCCTGAGGGATTCAGCATTGCTGAGATGCATGCGTGACTCAGATGAAGTTTTTCAGATCCTGAAAAGTTAAAAACAAACCAAAACCAAGTATGTTTTGCTAAGCATTTTAGGTAGCAGTTGAGGTGTCTGAGCTGTGTGGTGGTTTGTCCTGGTGCTTTGGGAGCCAAGCCTGGGAAGTGGGTGAGCTGACACTTGTAGCTGCACTAGCATTATTCTCTCCAGAGTCTGATGTACCAGAATTCTGTAACAGGACTTGAGTTTCTGTGTGTAACCATTGAAGTAACGTGGAAATGAACATGCAGTGTCATGAAACTGTCACTGAGAATTATTGGTTTCTTAACCTCCAGCAAAATTTCTGAATTGCAGCTGTCTTACTTTTAAAGCAAACTTGAGATGAATGACGTGGTGGTGTAGTCTGAAAGGTGCAAAACATCTTGTGGTTTCTCACTTTTCTCCTATCCTTATCATTACTAGATCATGTGAAGGCTGCTGAGAGTATTTTAGCCTAAATAAATAAATAAATGTAATGCTCCTATTTGAACATATTATACAGCTGGCAGCTTACTGGTCATTCTGCTAAGATGGTGCTCTATACTTTCCTTCAAAGCCTGAATGGTAATTTGGAGAATTTAATGTTCATGGTCAAAGCAATACAAAGGTGCTCTTCAACAGTCATTCTTCTTTCTTCAGAGAACAGCAGGCATGCTCACTGCCTACTACATGTACAGGTTCATTATTAGCAGCCTTTTTCTTTTGGCCTCTCTGGAGTTGTTAAAGGTCATGGTATCTTTGGTTTTCATTGTACTTGTAAAGTCTCGGTTATCTGATGTGGATTTGACAGCTTGCCCAACTTTCACTAATTCCTTTTAACATTGTTGCATTCTGAAAACAAAGGATTTTGCTGTAGTAATGGAGCTATCATGAGTCTTTTGGAAAGTGCATTTGGTGGGGGTTTTAATGTATTGTTTACTGTTAAGAGCAATACAAGTTACATCAGTGCTTTATCCTAGAGCTTTGGCATAGAATTCTGAGTTATTCAGGTTCTGTACATCAAGGAGGGTATCACTGCAAACTAATGCTAATGGTAAGAGCATGGTCACATATAGCTGTCCAGTGCCATGTAAGTAAGGATGCTTTTTAAGGGGAGTGTAGGGTAGTTACTGTTGTTTACCTAGAAGAGGAGGGCTGTTAGAGTTCGTGTTCTTTGATAAACCAGTTAATAGAAGGAAAAGTTTGCTTTTTTTTTTCTATGCAGTAGTTTGTTGTTGGTCCATCATGCTCTTCTTTCTGCCTCTGCCTGAACCCAAACCCCCTCACAGCCTGACAGAAATGTTCGCTTACGCAGCTAGCCCTGCTTCAGTTTGTACCACATCCTTCTCCAGTGTTCGGCTGCGACATCAGAAGTCGATGTCCATGTCAGCCTCTGTGCACACGAAGATGATGTTGCCTCCAATAGACAATGGCGCAGATAACTTCAGGCCTATGTAAGAACCAGAAATCGTTGTGACACTAACTTATACCCACTGCTTCTTAACTTTGTGCTGTGGAATTTTAGTCCTAGATTGTTCTAGTATATTTTGCCCACAAGATGTGTGTTTCCTCATTTTTTTAGTCTTGTTTACATTTGTCTTGTGGTGTGTCAGGCTGTCTGTGACATAATCCTGCAATAGTGAACCTTAATTTTTTCCTATTGTTAGGAGTATTGGACATGCCCTATTGTCAAAGTTTGTGGGAGACTTTAACTGTGTATCCTGAAGGACTTCGCTACTTGGAGCGGTTCGCTTGTAGAGAATTTGTGTAGGATACTTCCAAATTAGCAAGACTTTCAAAGATGTATGTACAGAATGTGGAGGGAGAGACATTAAAGCTATCCATTCTCTTTCCTGGGAGGAAACTTTACCGGTCTATTCTTTTATCTGTCTTCAGTGAAACATTGTAGGCCTGGTTTATCTGGTCTTTTCCAGGATACTCCTGTTGCACTTTTCTGCCTATGTAGGTTTCTGTTTCGGCAGCCTCTTAATCCTAACTTCTTACAAGTTTTGATTCCATACAGTGCTGTAATAACATTGGTATTTCCAACCTTGGCCTATATAAAAGTGTCTGCTTATGCTTTACTGTAGAACGTAGTGTTTTGTGTTTCCTGCTGAGCCGCAGTGCCTGTGTGAAGGCGTTCTAGCATCGTTTTTTTTTTATTTTGTTTGTTTTCTGCCCTAGCACTATTCCCGATCAGAGAACTCCCGTTGCTTCAACCCACAGCATTAGCAGTGCGACCACCCCTGACCGTATTCGTTTCCCCAGAGGAACGGCCAGCCGGAGCACGTTCCACGGGCAGCTGCGCGAGCGCCGCACCGCCACCTACAACGGCCCGCCCGCCTCGCCCAGCCTGTCCCACGAGGCCACGCCGCTCTCGCAGACCCGCACCCGGGGCTCCACTAACCTCTTCAGCAAACTCACTTCTAAACTAACCAGAAGGTAAGCCTCTTGAAATTATAGTGCAACGTTTCTGTCTTTTGTTCCTTTTCATAGCAGAAATATTGCATTGGTGGTTTTGTCCACATTCGCTGATCATTGGCTTAAGTTCTGCAACTTAAAATGCAGGTGCTTATGATTTTTTTCATAGTTCTGTTTTGGTTACAGAAGCCATTTGTTTCTGGGAGTTGAGTCAAATGGGATTAAATGTGAGACAGTTTGGTCTGTGCTGTTCCTTCTGTGCTCTTCAGCCTCATGTCTGAGGTCTGAATGCTGCAGAGATGAAACATTTCAGCTCAGTTGAAAAGCTGCTCAGTGGCTGCATAGTCCATCAGTAGATGGCATAAACTAGGATCCCAGACTAGGTATTTGATTAGAAGCTCAGGTTTTGTTTCCTAGTCACTTAGTCCATCAGTGTTTCTAACATAACCTTGCTGCCAACACAGAAATAGAAATACCACAGGTGAAAGGGTAGGGCAGGAGACAAAAGCTTCTGTTGGCAGTAGTGCTGTCACAGGCCATCTTAAAATAATGGCAGTATTAGGGTTTCAGTCTTGGCAGATGTCTGGTCAAACCTTAAAAAAATTATTTCTACTTTGGCCTTTAGTTCATGTGCAGATTCTATGTTAGGTTGTGAAGGTGTGGTGGTCTAGCCAAAGCCAAGCTTCAGCAGGTATTGCTCCTGCATTAACAATTTTTATTCTAGCTGAACTTTTAGTTTCAAATCCATATATGATTTAGGTTAGTTACTGCAAACCCTAAAACTGAAAATTGTTTTTTCCTTCTGTATTTAAAACCTGTTAGTTCCCATACCATATACTTCAGACCATTCATCTGCACTACTTGCATTTGCAGAATTGAGGGCTTGTTTGTCTTCACTTTAAGATAATCATCAAGCTTTTGAACACTCCTTATCAGGTGAAGTTTTTTGGACAAGATCACTCTGATCTTGGCCTGCTAGCTTTTGCTTTAAGCTTGTACCACGTCAGCAGCAAGCCATTTCCTTCCTGTCTGTTTTATGACTATAGATGCCTCCCTCTCAGTATCCCCTTTGCCATCTCCCATTCCTACAAAATAATGCTAAGCCAGACTCCAGTTTTTCACAAATGGAGGATTTTTTTAAAAATGTAGAAGTTGCTTCTTTGCAAACAGGAACATGACAGTCTAGCCTTTGATAAATGTTTTAATTTGCTCAGTTCTCTGCCAGGTAACACTTCTCTGGGAAACACTGTGCTATAGAAAATTTGGGTTGGTTTTTTTCCCCTTCCTTTTATGTTGAGAGAGAGAGAAGTATAATTTGAATATTTTTTAAGTGTTAAGCCATCTGCTTTATGTCAAGTGAAGCCTTAATCAGCCACATCCTTTTGGCACGTCTTTCTTTCTGTACTTTTGTTTGTAATATCCTTACTTAATTTTCCATTTGACGTTCCAAATGTGGACGTTCAAACTGTGAACATGCAAACTTTTCACTCAGTTGTTTAGGCAGCATTCAAACTTCTATCATTACCTCAGAGTTTCAACTTTTGCAGTGCAGTGTGGTTTTCTTGAAGAGGTCTTTCCCCACGACTTTTGACAGTAGTTTAAAGTCCATCTGGACTTGATTAAATAACATGCAGTTGTGACACAATAGCACAGTTACACATGATTCGTTTGCTCTTGGAGGATCTCTTGCAGCTGGGCCTCTGTTATATTCAGTGCTGTACAAACTGCTGAGGAGGTGGATAGTGCCACTGAAGGACATGGTTATGTTTCCTCCTGTTAAACAAAAATTTAAACCTTATTACTCGTTAATTTATTGTAGCATTCTCTATGGGGAATCAGAATTCTTTTGGTTATGAACTACTTATGTTCTGGTGTAGGCAATTGTTACAGCTTCTGCCACTAAAATAGCTAAATATTTAAAACAGTTTTTGGCACAACATGGTTGACCTAATGTTATGAAGAAAGGAAGGAACCTAACTCTGAAGATACTCAAGATATAATTATAGCAGAGTTACTGATTTTTGCTTTCTATGGTAAATATACGAAGAAGATCCAAATATATTTTTACCTGACGTTGCAGATTTTGAGTTTTAAAGTGTTTTGACACCAGTACATTTTTAAATTCATAATAAATACTGGTTACATATTTCCCAGAAAAAATTGAAAGTAGCAGTTCAAGGAGTTTGACTCTTCAGCCCCTAAATCATCTGCCTAATCTGAGAATGTATTGAAGTGTAATTTAATTGTGCGTTTAAAATGAGATATTTTTGCATGTTTCACTCTAAATGCCTTTTTTCAATTTATTTTGTACAAAATTTTTTGTTAATTATTATTTTGGCTTAATTTCTTTTAGAAACATGTCATTCAGGTTTATCAAAAGGTAGGATTTGTTTATATTTAAAAAAAAGTGGCTCCTGCAATTAACAAAAGATTTGGCTTTTCTAGCCTTGGTTTTCTGAAAACTAAACTTCCTGCTGAGAACTAAATACTTTCTTTCTTCAGAGGAAAGCATAGAATAAATCCATTAACTCATGATGATACCTAAGAATCTGTGGCACCATGTTGTATAACAAGATGCTAAGCATGCCTTGTGAATTCTTCTTTCTTTGATAGAGTTGGTAGTGCCAAAGTAATTCTGTTCTCTGTACTAATACACTTAGCATGCTTATGTTTGAAGAATGAGGTGTTTGATAACAATGATGAAAGTATAAACAAAACATAAGGTTACAAGCAAATAAAGGTAAGTAATGTTAAATTTATATTATCTCTCTGTTTTATGATACTGAAGAGGAAAAATAGGTTTGAAGTATTGCCTGCAGCTGAGCACAGTTGTGAGTTGAACAGTTTTGTGTGGAAAATTGAATGAACATTCAATAGCTGTGTATTTATTTTAGAATGGGGTGCATTTGTTGAAGTGAATTGCAGCTGAAGTGCAAATAGCTGCTCTTTAGTTATAAACAAAAAGTACAACATTTAGGCAAATTTATCAACAAAAGGGGAAAGCTCAGATGTCTGATTCACATTTCAAACCAAAGGATTGCATTTAGTTTTGCAATTTGGGAATGAAACGAGCTGCTACATTTCTCGTTAATCCACTGCGATTCATGAAAATCGCTTACAGAGTTTTGATGTGCAGGTAAATTTTCCAGTAGAGTTTTGTAATACCACATCTTGGAACTCCTTCAAGGATGGTACTTCCAGTTTCCTACTATTGATCAAGCCCAGGGAGATGGGGCCAAAAACCAGCCAGCTGTTCTAACCTTCAGAATACAAGGCTATGCTTGTGGCTGTAATTTGAAGTTAGACCATTTCAAGGAAATGCTTAGGTTAGGGAGTCCTGACATATGTAAATTGCTGCCTAAATGTGGATTTATTATGTTCAGTGAGAGACTAAAAGTACCCTACCTGATTAACTTCCATGTAAATTCCATGCCATGGTGATAATAATCAGTGCTTTTCCAAATATGTCCATGTTTGGAACTGGTGTTAGTTGACTTGGCTGGCATTGTCACAGCTGACTTGAGAAAATGCAACAACTTAGTTAAGGAAAGAAACCATCCAGCTCAACATACAGCTGAAACTGAGCAGTGGCAGTGGCTTTAACCCAGTGCATCGTGAGCTGTGGGGTGCAGCCCACTTCTAGAACAAAGGGTTGTGATCTGTGCAACCCTCCACAGCTGGATGCATCTACATTTGTTCTGAAGAAAGATGGGAAATGCTAATATGAGTACAGTTTTAAACTAGAAGGTTACTGTTTAAATTTGAGAGTTCAGGTAGTTTTTAAAAATTACCTTTAACTCGAGGCCAGGAGTCTTAGACCATGGTGGAAATACCTGCTACAGCTTCCATGAATACATCTTTTTGAATAAGCAATTTGTAAAGTCTTACACGACCTGCACAGGGCCAGTGTGCCTTTTAAATTCTGTTTTAAGTATGCATGGTGTCCCTCCATACCTGATCTGTATGTAGGTACAAAAACTGAAAATGCTGGGGCTTTTGGCAGTTTCTCCTGGCTATATTTGCTATGAATCCTAGCTGAGTTCACTGTCTTTGTAGTTCTGAAAGAGCTACAGTAACCCAGGAGCACATATACATAGTGCACCAACATCAGTTCTAGGGAGCTGAATGAAAGTAGATAATCAGTCACTCCTTGTTAATTCCATGAGTTTTAATATTGTACTCAGTACACAGAGGTATCAAATATATATATATGTGTGAGTGTATATATATATATCTATCTTGTACTATGCACTGTCTTTGCCAATCTGCATTTTGTGGAAGTCTTAACTTTTTTTTTTTTTTCTGACAGCAAAAAATGACAAAATGTTCTGGATTTTATTGCTGCATCATTTCTCCATTTCTATAAATTGATCTTATCTTGCACTTTATGTTGATTTTCAGTATCTTTTTAGACAGTTTTCTTTGTGTTTACTTGCATATTTAAAACAGCATACAAAGATGTAAAGAACAGGAAACACAGCTTAATTTGGGACAGATTGTGTGGAAACAATCAGATTTGTGCAAGCCCTTCATAAACCATAAGGTATATAATGTGTAGGCATGGCATGACAAATGAGAACAGAACTTGTCTATGTATTTGTTCCATTCTCAAGACCAAGCAGCATCTTGGTCCATAAAATCAGTTTATGTAAAACACAAGCAAAAGCAGAAAATTTAAAGCATAAACTAGCACAGAAGTGAAGATTGTATTAGCAAGTGAGCAGGCCTCAGGGCTGCATCTGACTCACAAACCCCAACCAGAACAATCCTGGCAGTACAGTAAGTGCCTATTCCCAGAGCAGCAGTGCTGGGCTGTAGAGCTGGACCATAACCATGTCTGTCATGAAGGAAGGAGCACCTTGAGAGACTGGCACAGCTCTCCTAAGCTTGGCATGGTGGCTCACATTTGAGGTTGTGTGTCACTTTATGCAGTTTCCTCCTGCTCAATGAATGGAACATTGATGCATGGAAAAACTGAGCAAAGTGAGGATTTTCTGAGAGGCTTCCATGAGAATGTTTATTATTTCAAAGTGGCAGGTATATTCTAAATAATGACCTTTCTTAGATTTAGAGTACAGTGGTTTACAAACTGAACACTTTGGCTTAATTTCAAACTGAAGAGTGTGTCAGAACATCATTAGGGATTTTTCCTTACAGACTTTTCTGGTCAGATTCCAGCAACAGTAAGGCGATTCATTGTTGGGAAAACTGGTTGTGCTCCCATTTTCTACAACCTTTGGCAAGTTTCAAAACAAAACACGAAAACCCCATGAAAAAATCCATAAATGTTTGCAGCTCTTCCACTTTGTAGGAACACAGAAGGCTCTTTGAAGTTTCAGTACTCTTAATTTTTCAGTTGAGGAGTGTTTTCAGACTTGCTGGTTGCTTTGCCCAGTAAAACAATCATCTGAAAGGGGAGGATCTGTTCAGTTGGTGCATGTGGTGATTTCTACCTACCCCTTTTTTAGTCCTGTAGAGCAGTTCCAGAGGATGACTTCATGGACTCCGGTATATACAGGCATGAAAAATGTTTTTCCATCTTCTCTTATATCCACCATAGATTAGTAGCACGAGATGTCATGAAAATAACTACAAAAACTGCCCACTTTGCATTGGGACTTCCAATTGTCTTCTCATTTTTTCTGTATCTTTTTTGCTTGTGGCAGCTGTTCATTTGCTAGTGCCATTGTCCCCATTGTACTGTGAGCTGTGGTACCTCAGAGAGCAGGGTTGTGATCAGCTAAGCAGCTTTGCACCCTGTTCATCAGTGCAGTTGCTTTGCTGTAGCACCTGAGTTGAATTTGGGCTGGTTCTGTGGCCCATGCAGCCAGTGCTGCCACTCTGTCCCTCACAGTGCCAGGACAGCTCCTGGTCCCCTGTGACAGGGACTGCCAGAGTCACCTTGCAAGGCTGATCCCTCACCACAGCTCTCAAAAGGAAGGAAAGGAGGAAATCACGCCTTGTAACACCCCACACACCCTGATATAAATATCACTGTGCATCAGAAAATAAAGTTACTGTCTTACATTCCTGTCCCTAGACACCTGCTGTGTTTGTGTTACTCAGGGAAGCCATGTACTGCCTTAGTCTGGATGAAAGCAATGTAGAGGCAGCGTCCCTCTGAGCAGAGTTAATGCTGATATATTGAACCATCCTCCTTCAACAATGGGGAAGTAGAGAAAGATAATTTTCCCCTTAATTCTTCTTGACCCTGGGCTTTCAATAAGTGGTAGTGACCAGCAATGTAACCTTAAGCACTGCAAGAAGACAGAAAGCTTAAGCTTGTTCTTGGGTGGGGAAGATGCATCAGTGTGGGAATTAATAGCATGGAATTATCACAGCTTGAGAAATCTTGGATTTACCTCTTAAAGCTCTGTTAAAATGTATGTGCATCTTCTTTTTCATCAAGTATTTTGGTATTGTTTGAACTTCTCAGATCTGATGTGCATGCAAATACACAAGGTGATCAGACTTGTCTGTAAATAGTCAGGGGGATTTTTTCATCTATATACTTTATTCCAGATAAAACTTTAAAATAACATTAACCTAAAAATATTTGGGAGTTATTTCTCTTCTGAGAGATACTTAGTAAATAATACAGTCACTTACAGCTTTGTTACTTTAGTTTCACATTTTCTGCTTTTAGAACTTCAGATTTTTTCAGTGAGTTCTACAGATTTAATATATAAACATATACTGTTAAAATTAGTTATGGTCGGTTTAAAAACTAGTTCATACACTTCCATTTGGTTTGACACTACGTTACATTCTGAGTTTGGCCTGACCTACCATGTTCTTTACATCTTTGTGGTTTTGTATTTTAACACACCTTTGGTATGATTGCAGTATCTTTTAGCAACTACTCAGATATTATGTATTGTAGTGTAAGATTTGTCTTCTCTTTCCCACTTCCTTTTGCTTCTGCATTCTTTTCATTGAGGCTCCCGACTGAATATGAGAGGAACGGGAGATTTGAGGGCTCAAGGTGAGGGTAAAATTTTTGTTTAAAATGTTACTTAGGTGAGTTTGAACCTTTCTCCCTTTGATTATGTGGCATAGTGGCTTCAGGCAGCAGCTTTTGTTTTGTGTAAGTCATTGGAACTAAACAAAGAAGCATTTCTGTCTGCAAAACAGCTATTAAAGCACTGACTGACTTGGTTCTAAACTTTCATCTTTCCTGTTGCCTTTTTCCCTTGTGTGATTCTCCTTTTTTTTGCATTTTAGTCATTGTAATTTGCTGTTGTTGTGTAGATGTGTAGATCAGTGGTATCTAGTGAGGCTGCATATGTGTGGAATAACCACTGAAAGGTGATAAGATATTTCTCATCTCCAAAATCACAGGCAGTTAAATATTTTTCATGTTTCACTCTTCTTCCAAAATCAGCATATCAAAAAAATATTAGAAATTATCAAACTGCTGGTTTTGCCAACTGTTTTCAAGGAGAGCTTCCAAAAATAAAATGAGCATTGAATAAAAGTTGGGGTTTTCCCTGGCCCTTTACAGTCTTACTAAATTAAAACCTTAAAACAGAATACTCTTTAATTTGTGTGATGAATTTTATAACATCTGGCAAATCACATTGCATAGTCTTATGACTCTCACAGTCACAAGAAGTCTTTTAATAGGAGAATTATGAAATAGGTTATATTTGAGAAATATATTTATTTAGTTGTGGCCTTGCTATCACTTTTTATTTTAACTTTTTCATAATTGCCTGCTTAATGGTAGTAGAAATAAAATGTGGTGTAACCATTGCCATCTATTTCAAAGAGCAGCTTGGCTTAATAGGGAGACTTAACATGAGACCTAAACTGCATGGTTGGGGGTCAGTTAGGTTAGCTATTTTCAGAAAATAGTTAAGTATGACAGTCAATATATTTAATTAAATTTGAAGAGGTGACTGACAATGTACGAATATTCACAAAGTAAATCCGTATTTTTTCCCTGGAAGTCCAAATGTCCTTATTCTTTAGCTGCATGACTACTGGTTTTAATTTAAGGAGAAGAATGATTGCAAACTAGAAATTTCTGGAACATTTCTTTCTTTACTTAGTCCCGTTTAACTTCACTTATCCATACCAAAAGAAAACCTTTTTTTATTTAAAAAAAAAAAAAAGTTGCAGATTTGGGAAACACACCCTCAATATTTTATGCTTCATCTCTAAAAACTGTGATCATAATGGTACCCTCTCACCATCTTTACAAACTATGTTGGAGAGGGGTCTAATACTGACTTCCAGCTCTCCTTATGCACATCCCCCTCAGGGGCACTTAGCTGCAGAGCTTGTAGCTGCAGAAGATGTCATCACTTTACCTCTGTCAATGGTTGGTATTTAAAGAATTACTGACCAACTTAGGAGGAAGCATCTCCTCTCTGAGGCACCCCCCAGATCCTGCAGCATGGTGTGTCCCTAGGGATCACCTCAAACTCACCCCAGCACAGGAAGGCCAGAGTGTAACTGAGCCAGCCCAGGTGTGGGGGCTCATGTTGGTCCTGGGCAGCAGGTGGGTGACGCTGATCCTTCTGTCCTTCCTTCTGCTTGCAGCTCTTGGGGCTCCAGGGTCTGTCCCTGGGCTTGGTCTCCTGGCTGCTGCCCAGGAGGAGGTGCAGAGGTGCACCTTTGTGCATGGGCTCACCCCATTCCCTGTGAGTGGGCACCTCCCATGGCCTGGGCTGAGCACCCTCCTGTCAGAGGGAGCTGTTCTTTCAATGTTCCAGAAACTTCTAGCACAGAGCTGGTGTTTCAGTTGCCCACGTGCCCCGAGAGTAGAGTTTTGAGCAGAGCCATCCTTAAAATCAAGTCACAGGTGCTGCATGTAGTTCTGCCCCCAGAAGGTCATTGCCCCCATGCTCCTGAATCCAGTGAGTGCCAGTTGTGTCACACCTCGTGCCCTACCTTCGTTCCAGCCCCAGCAGCTGCAGCTTTCCCCTGACTGTGTGTGTATACAGCAGCTGGGGGAGCGGGGCTTGGCACAGCCGGAGCCTCCAGCGCTGCTCTAATCCAGGTGGTGTGTGTTGAGTGTCAGCTTCAGTAACGTGGCCCCTGGGGAGGGTGGCTGGCCCTGCTCACTCCCAAATTCCTGTCTTTCAGCCGCAATGTAGCTGTGGATCAGAAGGACGAGAACAAGGAAGCCAAGCCTCGGTCGCTGCGTTTTACCTGGAGCATGAAAACCACCAGCTCCATGGATCCCAATGACATGATGAGGGAAATACGAAAGGTCCTGGATGCCAATAATTGTGACTATGAACAAAGAGAGCGTTTCTTGCTTTTCTGTGTCCATGGAGATGGGCACGCGGAAAACCTTGTACAGTGGGAGATGGAGGTGTGTAAACTGCCAAGACTGTCCCTGAACGGAGTTCGCTTTAAGCGGATATCGGGAACATCCATAGCTTTCAAAAACATTGCTTCCAAAATTGCCAATGAGTTAAAGCTGTAACAAGAGAAAAATAGTTAAGTTGTAAATTAGTTAGCAATTTAAAGTGTTTTTGAGAATTCCGATGGAAATGTATAGAATAACATTTAGGCAATAACTTCTGCATCCTTCTGAATAGTGATATTAAAAAAAAAGCTGCTGAGCTGGGAGGGAGAGTTGGACTTTTTTATAAGTGCACTACAGCATTAAAGTTGCCTACTATGTAAAATATTACCCCTTCTGCTTTATTTCCATTGCTCCTAAGTCTTTGACAACAAATTGAAACACAGAATATATTCATTTAAATATGCCTCCTGTTTGTGTGGATGTGTGAATGTACAGTATGTGTGTATAATATATAAAGTATTATATGTAAACAATTCATTTACAACATTGAGCTGTACCAGTACCTCTTTTTGGGCTAATTTTGGTGCTAAAAATTGAAATGGCCAAGGAGGAAACACTTGAGTTAATATTTAAAATGACTGAAGCGATAACCAGTAAACACAGGTTTACAGTTCACTGCTGTGTTAAGAAAAAAAAAGTGTGTGAAGGGTTTGGATTTATGGTTGTGAACATTATTAGTCCTGTTTTCTAAGTAGATCTCATGAGATGATTAAAAATTCACTTCTACTGAGTAAGTCTTGCATTATATTTTGCCCACCTATTTATTATTTAAGTCTGAATCAAATTTTAATAATGTAGTTAATTTGTGCATTAATATTTGGGTAAACGCTTCCATTCTTCTGCAGCTTCTGCTAAACTACTAAAACCGTACCTTTGTTCTTTTGGCTTATGAGTATTGATCTCGCAGCTAAAAACATTTCTCTGTTGTTCCTCCAGGGAATGAGGCAGTGTAAAAGGAGGTGCTAATTGCTGAGTAGTGGTTTTCTTTCAGAGCGGGTTTGCCACGTTAGAGTAGGTCAGGCTGATACAAAGCACAAAGGGACTCAAATCATGGCCATTCTCTGTCACAAGCCACGTCCAAGTGGTTCCGAGGCCTTGCTGCAGGTTGGGCAGTGCTGTCCCTCACCTTCTGGGCACCCCTCAGCATCAAAACCCAAAAGTGGGAATCAAATTTGCTACTGATCTCCTCTGTCCAAACATCCAGCTTGCTAAACCACAGCCATAGGCAGGAGCAGTTGAAGCTTTTCCTTGCAGCTCTCTTCCAGCGTGCTTCCCCTTGGCTCCGGTTGCGTTGCTTTGGATGGCTCTGTGCCGGTGTCTGGCCGTGCTGCCGAGGGAGCCGCTGTCCCCTGTCCCCGTGCAGTGTGGAGCCCGCCCCGATGGACTCTGATGGCCAACTAGCTCTGGGTGGGACATGCAGCTGCTCTGAGATTGCCCCCACTCTTTAACCATCACAGCGGTGAAGCGGATTTGATTTTGCAAACTAGAGAATGAAGAGATTTCTTCATGCGTTGTTTCCTACCGATGCTCAGTTTATTTCATTGAGGACTTGTGTAGATAATACCCTGCATTATCTACTTGACCTTTTGTATTAATGTTTTGTGGTTATATTTCAGTGAAGCACTTACGCATGTACTTAACATGTGCTTTAAACTGGAGCCTAAATTTGCATTTTAAATTTGCAGTGAGCTAATAGTTACTCATAGTACACAGTTCAGATTTGACCCGAGGTGAAAATGCAAAGAACTTAATATTTTGCAAGTTAGCTCTTGTGATCTGTAGTCTGTGAAGGCAGCAGACTTCCCCTCTCTTTCCCCCTAAGCATTGATATTGATTATGCTAGTTTAAAGGGTAATCATAGTTGTTAAATGTAGTAAATATTCCTGAATTTGCATTTTATTCTCTGTATATTCTGTATCATGCCATGGCTTGAGAACTCCAGGTGCTACCAGAGTTCAGTTGGCTTTCAGTGCTCTGCCCATGCCTGTGCTGCTCAGTATGGGGTTTTTTTCCATGAAAACTTCATTTTGTAATAGCAATAAGACATTTCAGGGCAGTCATTGTACTTTCTCAGGTGAATGGTCACCTATCCTTTCACTCCCTACCTTTTAAGCACTCCTCCAAATGTATTTTTTTCACCTGGCAGTGCACTTTGTTGTCTGAACTGAAAAAGTGTTCTGATAAATTATGTAAATCTGTATTCGATGGAAGTTCCAAAAGGTTTCATATTAAATGTTTTCTGAAATACTCTCTTCCTACTTCACCTGTTAAGTATGTAAGTGTTTCTAAAAAGTGCACCAGTATCATACTTTGGATATTTAAAATTTGTACTTTGGTATTTTTTCTTAAAGTGTTCTCAAAAGGTTCTTTCAGAGTAAATCTTTATTTGAGGTATTAAAAAAATCATTTATTATAATCAGAAAAAGATTTTTTACAGCTTCCTTCCCAAATGCCTTGTAAAATTACCAAGTTGTGAGAATATTTAGCACCATGCACGCTTGGTGTTCAAGCCTCTGGGAGCTGCCTGGGAAGGAAAATTCTTTCTTCAGCTCTCTGAACCAAAGATAAATTCCCCAACACAGGCTTTTTACCTGTTCATATTTCTTGGGAATCTGTGTAGGTTTGTGGGCACTGCTGCTGATGGGGCTCTGCAGAACCACAGCTGATTTTTCTCACCTTAAGGGGCAAGTTTTAAAATAATTAGAGGTCAGTGTGTGGTGAGGAGGCAGCAGCAGGTCTCGGTGTTTTGAGACACGTGAACAGCAACTGAGAAACGTTTTTATTTAATGACATGACTGGTGTCCAGGAATGTGTAGTCCAAGTGCTGTGTTGGGAGTTGATTGTAATGGACTCACAACTGAAGATTTGCATCACTGAAACCTGTGTCAGCCAGCACTGAAGGTGTTTTTAGATTGCTGAATCTGGCAGAGAAAAATGTATTAAGTGTTTGGGTTGTGGGGTTTTACTTCATTGAATAAAAGCATTTGAAAATATATACATAAAACAATGAACACTGAGCAGGAACAAGTTCAGATTCACTCTTTCTTATGCAAACCTTCGCTGTACTTAGGATTTCTGAAACACTTCAGTTTATTTGACCTCTTTACAAGACCTGAGGTCCTTGACCATGTTGAGAAGTAGAAGTGGAGAGAGGTGGGCTGGAGGAACAGCTAGTCCTGCTGGGCTAAGTGTTTTGCACACT
The DNA here is from genome assembly GCA_013399915.1 of Illadopsis cleaveri. Classification (NCBI taxonomy): domain Eukaryota; kingdom Metazoa; phylum Chordata; class Aves; order Passeriformes; family Timaliidae; genus Illadopsis; species Illadopsis cleaveri. The sequence continues at coordinate 206,216 of VXBB01014235.1, read as the reverse complement.
ATTTCTGTTCACGCTTGGGCAAGGTTTAGGTTTTTCTCTTGCATAACAGTGAGGCTTCAAGATCAAATGTAGCAAGATACTGTATCCTATTTTTTTTATTACAGAAGTTTGTGTCAAGATAGATTATTTATAAAAATATGGAATTAATATCCATACGTTTATGTTGCAGAAATGAAGGGCAGGGTTCAGTAGTCCTCCCAGTCATATGGAAAGATTGTAGCATATCTGGAATTTAAATAAGAGCTCTCTCCAATTCAGTTAAAAGCTCAGCTATACATGGGCCCATTGGGATAATGTGTAGAGGCTTTTAATCAGTGTTCCCCACAGCTGCTGTGTCACAGAGCACGTTGTGGATTGCAATTTAATTAGGCCTGCAGCCAAGCCAGAGAGCTGTTCCCTGTGCAGCCCTGGTCTGGAGCAGCAGGGTATGCCCAGCCCCTGGGCTGGAACCTGCTGGTTCACAGTGGTCACTGTCCCCAAAGGGCTCAGGTACCCTGGTGTGGGCAGAGGCCCCTACAGCCAGTGTCACTCTCTGTGTTTCAGGGGCAGGGCTGATTGGGTGTTTCTTGCTGTGCTATCCAAGACCACATCTTTTCTTAGTAGCCTAAAGTGGTAAATATTTAGAGAATTTCAGTAGTTGATGGTATTTCTGCCATCTGGGAAGGGTGGGGGGGTCATACTAATGTAAAATTTTGGGTTCTGATTTACACTGCAGATGTTTAGGAATAAATACAGTTTTGGCAAGCTGGTACCACTGTGGATTAACATTTAATTTTAAATATGTAGACTTGTAACTGTCCATGCAAACTCATTCCTGTAAGTTTTCATAGAAAAGTCCTGGAGCTTTCCAGTAAAGACAGGCTCATGTTATTACAGGTCACTGGTGCTGCCAATTAAACCCCTGATTTGACATTCTGATGAAGTGGGGTTTTGAAAATTCCACCTTTGACTGGAGTTTTTCCCCTCCAGTGGGAGTGAATTATTTCATTGATTTCACAACTGGCAATTACTCCATCACTTCAGAGAATAAACTGTGATCCAGCAGGAAGGGGCATGACTTTTGGATAAAGCTCAACCTAGAGAAATTAACAATTTTTTAGAAGTTCCACTTTTTTCATACCCAAGACCAATCAGAGTCCTGCATTGCAACAGCAGTAAATGCTTAAAGAAAACCAAGAACAAGAGGGATATAGGAATTGCTGTCTGTGCGTGCTCCTTACTTCTGGCAAACTTAAGAGCAGGAAAAGGCAAAACAGTAAGCTTACTTGGCTAACTTGATGGTTTTCATGTTCCTGTTTCTGCCACTGCCTACAAGCAAAGGGCCTGGATAAAATGAGCAAAACCATGGAGGAACAGTCTTTTGACCACTGAGTGCTTCTGAAGTTGAAACAGTTTGATATTCGAAACAAAAGGATTTGAAAGAGCCGTAACTGTTCTCTTTTAGCCTTCTAAGAATGCTTTAACCTTTGGTACAAACAGCAGGCTCTTGTTCCAGCAATAACAGAAATCAGAATGGTGTCTATACCAACACTATGAATCCTGCAAATATCTCTGCACAGAAGCCACATTTAGGGCATTAATTGTCAGCTGTTGGGAGTTCACCTTCACCTACGAGTGCCATGAACACCTTGTAGTGGTTGTGACTTAGCAGGTAAGATGTTTATCACACAAGAAAAAAGAGCTTTTGCTTGGTTTTTGCTTATGTATGTTGAGCAATTGGAACAGCGTGTTCAGACTCGGATGTAAAATCCATGAGAAGTGCCCATGGTTATGGTTGCTGTGGGAACCACAGCATGGAATTTCAAGGCATAGAAATGTTGCAGTTCTCATTCCATTTATACCCTTATGTTATCATTTAACATCCTTTAAAAATTCAGGGCATAAAACCAAAATATTTGTACAGTTTGTGTTTCCTTGTAGTTACTGATCACATTGAATGTATTAGGTGAATAAAATCAGATAACAAAATACCTCACCACAAAAATAATTCTGTTAAAACATACAGAGAATGCAAAATCAGAAAGAAACACCACTGGTGTTACAGTCATATGGTTTTCAATCATTTGCCTGTCTTGAGGTAGAATCCTGTTTGCTCGGAGGTGCCTCTTACCAAGACCTCAGCACGAACAGCAACAAACAGCAAAGTTTCTAAGCATGGAATAATTTCCTCCCCCAGCTCACGCAGTCAAAAGGCATGAAATAAAGTGTTTTCACACGTGTTTCCACAGGGATGGGAAAAACACACCGATAGTAGCTTGGAGGCATTGTTACAATGGTCCTGTGTCTGTGGTGCCCAGGGGAGCAGGGGCTGGTGGCAGGGGGTACCTGCTGAAGTGTCAGTGGGGATGGATGGATGGATGGATGGATGGATGGATGGATGGATGGATGGATGGTCGGTCAGTGCCTTCTGCACGGCAAGGCGAANTGGATGGATGGATGGATGGATGGATGGATGGATGGATGGATGGATGGATGGATGGATGGATGGATGGTCGGTCGGTCGGTCGGTGCCTTCTGCACGGCAAGGCGAGCTGCAGAGGGTCGGTGCAGTGTCTGCAGCGGCCACAGGATGTCTCCCAAACGCAGAAACAGCTCTGGTTGGGATTTTCTTGGAATTTTTTTCGAGAAGAACTCCATGGATCACTCCCTCCCTGCGATTTCACATCGGTTATCCGTGTTACCATCCGCTCGGATAACTTTGACTTAAAAGCATTGCGGAGGAAAACTGGCCACAAAATATTGATGGAAACTGTTTTTCAACTTGAAATACACCCTAATGATACATTCATTTTTCCATTAAGTTGTATTGCTTTCTGAGCTGAAGTGTATTCCAACGGGCTTTACCTTTCCCATGGAAAACCTATAGGGCTACAAAGCCCTTTTTCACTTCTTTGTTAAGCCTTGTTCAGTCTCCTTTCCTAGAAAATGACCATGTCAGGCAACATGCTCTTCTGCTGAGAAGGGCAAAAGTCATATTGAATATTTAAATTCATTTGCAGCTCATTTTACGAGTAAGAACCTTTGGTTTCCTCTTCGGAAATTTAATTACTGAAGTTATTTGCTGTTCATCCTTTAGTAATCAGCCTAATCAAGGCTGTAAATTGCAGACAGGCTTTTCTAAAATAACTGGGATCACTTGCCATTTATATTCCACTGTATTAGTAACTCTCTAAAGCTTTATGCCTGGCATTTTCCATGCCTGCAGTCTATTTTATTCTTCAACAAATCATGTCACAAGTGCTTCAAGTAGGCAAGGAGTAAAACTTCCTTATTTGCTCAGGAGCTTTTTTCAAATCACATATTTTGCTCCGGCTTTCACTTGTGTCGTAATCCAAGTTTCGCTGTTGTGGGATTAATAGTGACTGGTACTAATATTTCTCACTGGGGTGTTTGGACTTGGCAAGTGGGAATGGAGAAGCTGTTTATTTCAGGCTCTTCCGTGCTTGTTCTGTGAAGGAGTCCTGTGTCTCATCCTCTCCTTCCTGCAGTCCCAGAACCATGGGCTGCTGCTGAGCCCTTTTCTGGGCCTCTCAAGGCAGTTCCTGGAGTGTTGGTTGCGGTGAGGAGCATGCACAGGGTTCACCCTGTCGTGTGTGACTGCAGTGGGAGCAGTAAAAGCGGAGTTTTGCTGCTGGGAAGTTCTGTTCCTCATCACTGTCTGGGAGCAGCCACCAGAGTAACTTTGTTAGGTCAAATATATTTTAGTGGTTTTATCTAACTGACCTCTTGATGATCCTCTTTATCCTTGGCTTCCAAAACTTGTTGCTTGCTCCTTATCTCCAGAGACAAGCCTTGGCTGAACCCGACTGAGCTAAGTCTTGCTTCAAGGGACAGTCCCTTTTTAAGGTCTCCTGTGGTGTCAGAGCTCCATGAGTCTCTACAGACCAAATCTGTGAGTGCTTTTCTAGCTGCAGAAAGAGTACAAGTCCTCTCATGGGAAGCATCTCCACGCTGGTCCGTGGTGCAAAGCATGGCAAGAGCAATGGGATCTCCTCAGTGTTCAGTCACTGAAGTGAGTCCAGACCTGCAGGATGGCTTAGCTCAATTAAACTCAAGGCTGTAATGAATCTGAAATGTAGAGCAGTCCCTAGGATAGGGGGAGAGAGAGTCATCAGTTCTGGATGGCTTCAGTTCCTGGGTGTTTTCCAGGCCTCTCCTTAGGGAATCAACCACCTCATCAGATGCTCTTTATTGGGTGTGTTCTGTAATGTGTGGGGGCCTGTGCAGTGATGGGCAGGGTGCACATCCCCAGAACACCCCACTGAGGGGCTGTGAGGCCTCTGGGTGCTCATGGATGGGGCAGGGCTGTCCTGATGTTGAGGTTGTCAGGGAGCAGCCTGCTCTCGCTGCAAGGCTGCCACAAGCAGGAGGAAAAGCTTGTCCTGGCCACGTTCCTGTGGGAAACCACATCCATTTTTCTCCCTGGTTGCCCTTTAGCTTCGCTTAGACATGGGAATGAATAGTGGAAGGTGAAAAGGGAGACATGGTAGGAGCTTACCAGTGACAAAGAGGAGCTCAGTGAGCACCACATCAAAGGGCCCCTTGCTTGTGTGGATTTGAGTCTGGAGCCCAGTGCACTCTTTCCCATATTGTCTCATAGTCTGTTGGAACAAACAGTTCTGGAACTGAAGGTGCAGCCCACAGGGGCTGCATGGAGGGTCTCATTCCTGCTCTGAGCTCTGCTCAGGGCACAAGCAGGGAGGTTTCTCTCTGACCCACCAGCCTTGCTCACTTGCAGATGCCACAGCTCCAGGGGGCACAGGCTGAGCCTATATGAGCCCAAGCTCTCACACACTATATGTGGCTACATGAGGCTTGTTTCTCTGGGAAACCAGCCCAAAAACTGTGACAGTTCACAGCAGGGACCAGAGCTGCTGGCCAAGAGGCATCTCATCTTTAAAGGTCACTTTTTAGGTCAGAGCTGCACATTAGGTGAATCCTGACGGAACAGGGGAGAATCCTGCTGGGTGCAAAGGGGAGCTGAGCTCTGGTTTGTGCACCAAATAACTTGAGTAGCTTAAAATATGAAAGAAGCTTCTCCAATTTTCTGTCTACTGCTGACATTATGAGGTGGGTCTGCCAGGGTGGGCGTTATGTGATGCAAAATAGTCAGGAAAAAAATGGTCTTAAGTCTGGCTGATTCTGCTGAAGAAGTGGGGAAATGTGGAACCACCTTTGCAAAGCAGTAGAAGTAAAGGCAGTGACAAAAGCATTCATCAGGGATAAAAATAAAGCAGGAGGACTAGAGCCAAGGTTTATAGGGACAGACACATGCTGTTTATCTAACCAGCTTCCAGCATTTCTCATTAACTTACTGTTACCTCTACCTTACCCTCCCCTTCTGTCTTCTAACAACATGTGAGAATAAAGAATGTTTCATCCTTGCCTTTTTTTGTCACTCAGATGATGCCTTTTCCCAGTTTTCTGTCTTGGGAGGAGTAGCATTCCACATTTCATTGCAAAGCTGAGTTTCATTGATCTAGCAGCAGAGTTCAGGGAAGGCAGGGGATGAAAACAAGTCCTAAATTGGGACTGAACCAAAGATAGACATGCTGCTAAATGAAAAACCAAAAGCCTGGAAGTAAAGCTCTGGATCAGCACGGTGCTGCATTGAAATTTGTGGTTATGCTGATTGTACCTGTTACACTGGCTATGCTGGAGGATTTTCTGGATGCCTCACAGCCAGGCTGTAGGTGTGGAAGTGCAATACAGATGAGGAGGTACCCCCAGTCCTGGTGGTGACTAATTGAGGCTGGCACGACATTCAAGCTGAGAACTAAGCCTCAGTTTCTTCTCAAAGGGGACTGAACACCCACCTGGCTGCAGAGCACACTCCACCCTGGCTTCTGGTGCAAGAGCAAGAGGCTGAGATGTAAAAACAGGTTGCCCATGGCAAAGGTTGCCATCTCCAGTTGTGGATGCCCTGTCTCTGGAACAGTTCAGGGCCAGGTTGGATAAGACTTTGAGCAGTCTGGTCTAATGGGAGGTGTCCCTGCCCAAGGCAAGAGAGTAGGAACTAGGTGGTCTTTAAGGCCCTTTCCAACCCAAATCATTCTGTGACTCTATGAGCAGCTTCTTCAGCTTATAAACCCTATTTTTGCAGCTTGGGAGGACCCAGTCAGCTGCTTGTGCTCATTTCAGTGTATATGCAAAGAGTCTGCAGTCACCAGCAAACCTGGGTTCCCAGACCAGTTCTTCAGGCCAAAGCTGCTGGTGCTTGTGTGGTGCTGTACAACTTGCTGTTGAGCCTGAAGGGCACAGAGCCTCCTTTCCTCAGGGTTCTGGGGCAGACAGCAAAGGAAATGAGGTGTTAAACCAAGTAGGAGCTAGAGCACAGCCCTGCTCAGCCTTGATGCCATGGGAGACAAAAAGGCCTGCCAGCAATCCCACTCACCAGCTGCCGTGTGGAAAATCCTAGAGTGTGCTGAGATTCAGGGAAGGGTACTAAAATCTGTCTTTGCAGGTGATGGGGGTCCCTAAATAGGCCATGTCCTGATGCAGGAGACTGAGCAGAAATGGAGGCAAATCTAGAGGGGGAAAGGTTGGGGTGATCTAATCTTGGCTTCTATTTTTAAGCAGGTGGAACAGCTCTATGGATTTGAAAGGAGAGTAGCAGCAGTTCCTTCCCTTGGCACATTTCTCCCAGGCATTGCTGGAGGATTGGGTCAGTTTTTAGAACAGTCACTTGTTCCTCCTGCCAGTGCTTGGGACCCACAACCAGTGCATGGTCACAGTGGTCACCCCTGCCTGCAGCAAGCGTCCAGCCTGGCAGGTCCTGGGGAGCAGCACAGGAAACAAGAGCCCCACTGACACATCCTTCTCTAGGGATGGTCTGCTGCTGTCTTAACTTGTACCACAGAGCTCTGACTGGCAGGGCTGGTAGCAGCCCCAGAAAGAGGCGAGCTGGAGGGTGAGGGACAAAACTCTGCCTGATGACAGCAAAAAGCCTCTTCCTGTCTCAGCTGGTTTCATTTCTCTGTTCTGGTCTGAATACATGCTGGGTTGGGGCCAGGACACTTCTGAGCTCTGGTTTCTTGTCTAGTTGCTAAACCAACTTCTTCTTTGGCTAGCTGGATGTTTTTCTGCTGCCCTCCCACGTGGCCAAGACTGGTGCCTGTGCAAAAGAGGAAGGGAAGGTCCTGCTCTCTCACAGAGGGAGTGGTGCAGCTTGTACAAGTGTCTGTCACAAGGCAGGAGGAGTAGGAGTCAGACTTTCCCAAGGCTTAAGTTAGATCTCTTCCTGGCCGCTGTGGTGAGTGCGGGCAGGCTGACGTGTAGGACAACAAAAGCTCACTGTTGGTAGATGTAAGTGGAGTAGTTTGAGAAGGTCCCAAATTTTCTTCTCAGCAAAATGAGGTGATACATTTTCACAATACTGTGAGAACCTTCATGAAATTTTCTCTCCTGGAGAAGGGATTCACAGTGTGTGAGGAGGACCTTCAGGTTTGTTTTATAGTCAAAAGACTCAGCAAAGAACTAGGAGGAAGCACAATACCACAGCCCTGTAGCTACTTGTCCTGTGTTCAAGCTGCTGCTGTCCTTCCTGGAGGTCATAAATATTCTGTCAGCTCTGAGGGTCAGCCAGTGATGTCTCTGGGGAACCACTTTCCCCCTCAGACCTTCACTGTACAGAGCTGGTGTCTGTTTGAAGCTGCTGAAAAGGACTGTGCATCTCATTGACAGCCCTGGCTAGGGCTGAAGCATGGCCACCTGTGTCAGCTGGACCTGGGGTATCCTGTGCACGTCCCAGGGAGGGAGCTGGGGCATCCATGCTGAAGTCTCCCTGCATGGATAACTGTGACTGCCTTACTTCCACTGCCGAAGGATCAGCAAGCTGTTTTGTGAATCTCTTAGCCTGCAGTGATCCATAAAAATCTCGAGCACAGGCTCCTGCTCAGACTGTCATAGGCTTGAATTCAAGAGAACTTTTCTCCTTTGGCAAAGAAGCAAAGCCACCTCTGGTTTGGCGCTAGCCAGGAGCATCACCCCTTCCCCTCCTGCCCCATCCCAAGCTGTTCCTGAGCTGGCTGCCAGAACTCTGTCCCTCCTGCCACGGCCACAGTCATGGTCCTGCTCTCTTGGGCAGCTCCTCCCTACCTGTGACGTGCTGCAGACATTGTCCCCAGAGAATACAAAGGAAGGAGCACTTGTCACCAGGAAGGACAGGTCTTTCAGACATCTTTTGAAGTTTCACAGCCCTGGGAGTGGGCAGGGCTGAAGTAATTTGTTCCTGGAGCCAGAATTCTGAGGAAAAACAGTTATAGAAAGAATAACAACAATGACAATCAGCATAGGTGGGATCAAGCTCAACACAAAGACAGTGTGTTGGCTGAAGCAGGCATCTGTTTCTGTGGAAAAAGTCATTGCTCCTGTGATGAGCCTGCACCCCGCCCTGCCTTTGGGGAGCTCGGAGGAGGAGGAGACAGGAGGGATGGAAGTGGCTCAGTGTGCTGATGGCCAGACCTGGCTGTGCCTGAACTAAAGGCAAAATTTGATGCTTTGGCGTGTAAGTAGAAAAAGACAAGGGAGATCTTTGCCCCTTTCACTGCTCCTGGACAGCATCAGCTATGGCTTTTGTGAATCTCTGGGCCAAGCTACACCTCAGTGAAGTGAAAACATCAGCAGAAATTAATGCTTTGCAGGACACATCATGTCAGGTTTGGCCCCACTCAACTTGGTGGACTCTGAGGTAACAATAGGGACCATTTGTGGTTTAAAACAGGTCAGTCACAAATTGCAGTAACTCATGGTGGCCCCAGGTGTGTGGCCCGCAGGTGAATGTCTGGAAATAGAGCTTCAAAGGCAAGCGGAATCCTATCCACAACCTGCTGCTTTGGGGTCAGCCTGGGCTTGGAAAATGGTGCAATTGGAGGTAATGAAACCTGGTCAGTGAAGGACTGTGCCCTTCCTGCAGGCACTGTTTGGTCATGGCCCGTGGTGGAAGCAGCCTTCACCTGCCAAGGCACGTGTCCCTGAGCCTAGCCCAAATCCAGCCAGATGCTGGGGTTCCTGGTGTCCCTGTGTGCTGTGACCCCTCAATGTCCACCGCCTCTGGTGGGTGCTCACCTGACCTGTCACCCCCGTGGTGAAGCTTGTCCTGCTGGACCTCAGGATGCCATGCCCCCCTCTCCTGACCCATGGTCTTGTCACCTGCAGAGTGACATCCAGGCTCACAGAGCATCCCTCAGACCTGCAGGTCTCACAATCCCACACCAGTGTGGGTCTGTCCCAGGGCAGGGCAGGGGGTGCTGCCCCATGGAAGCACCACACAGGCAGTGGGATGGGGGCTCAGCACCCTTGGCTGTAGCAGCAGCACCCCCCCTGTTTGTCATCCCAAAACAGACCTGATGTCCTAATGATCCTTGCCAAGGATTTCTACTGGGCTGCAGCTTCCAGCCTGCGTGAGCATCAGCCCAGCTGGAGATTAAACAATGTCCTTTAATAGGAACAGGCAGGCACCCGTTTCCAGCGCAGGGAGCAGAGAGCACCCCGCACCGAGGCTCACACGCAGGCAGCGCCAGAGCCGCGGCGGGACAGCGATGCCTTGATTTGGAAGTCTCTTGCTCGACCCAGCTGCTCGAAAGGCGGCTGTTTCCTACGCAGAGGCCAAGGGAGGACTTTTATTTAGAGGATGCTTGGCCTGCTCAGTGTAGAGGGGAAGTCGAAAGACACCAGCTCTGCTCCTGGGCTCCGCCGGCTGTGACTTTGACCTAGAGCAGACCCAGGAGCCTCCCGGCTGGCGGGGCCGGGGTTTGCTGGTGCTGCCATTTATGGGGCTCCCCTGCCGTCCCGATTAGATAATGGGGACCAGCTCAGGGGCCGCTGTCCCTCCTGTGCCCCCGGCACTGCCCTGCTCCTCCCCGGGAAGGGGCTGCCGGAACGCTCCTCCGCGTAAACAGGAGCTGCCTTTAAAAACGAACTGAGAAAACAGCCAAGCTGGAGGGCATCGCTCCTGTTTCCATGAGAACACAGGGAACACAGTCTGCCACGGCAGCTCGGCTTTGGCCTCGGCTTTCTGACCCTGCTCTCACCCTGCAAGATTTCTCCCCAGCTTTTCCCTGCTTTTACCCCCTTTCCTTCTTGGGGCTCCTTTGGGTGGACCCTTGCTGTGGCCCCTGCTCTCTGCAACTTCTCTTGCTGCCTCCCAAGCCCTCTGAACCCTCCTGGGGCAGAGCCCCATCCTGCCACCACCAGCACCCCAAGGTATGGAGCACAAAGGGTCCCTGCCCCAAAATGGCCAAAACTTGCAGGATAAAGCCCACTGCCTGAAACAATGAGGCTGGGGGCTGCAGGCCAGGATTCAGCCACCTGTCTAGCAGGGTGATATTGCTGCCAGCACCTGGGTTGCCACAGGGATCTGTCCTGAGCTGGGTTGGAGGATGGGGTCCCCTTTGATGCTCCCCTCATGCTGGTGGGAGGTGACCTGTGGGAGGGACGAAGGTCTCCAGCTGTGAGTGGACCACAAGGCTTTTCACTTTTGATAAAGTGCTTTTTACAGTCTTTTCCATTCCCAAGAGAAATTCTGCAGGAATTTTCTATTTCTGCAGGAAAGGCAGCAGGGAGAGGAAAGGTTGATCTCTCTCGAGACCTCTGTACTTTATTTTTACTTTTGTTGTTTTTATTTTAATCTTGAGGAAGGAACAGACTAAAAGGGGCATAAATAAAATCCAGCTAGTTGGGACAAAAATACTTGGTTGAAATCCTTGCCCAGCACTGTGGATCGGTTTGTAAGTGAGAGAAACATTCAACTAAAGAAGGATTCTGTATCTCCAACCAGGATTTTTTTTCTTCTCTCTATGTTCCATCTGGAGAAGAAGAGTGACCAGGTAAACCTTCACCTCTGAAGAGGGCGAGCAGCACAGCAGTGGATCATGTCCAGGAGCCACCTTTGTCACCCTGTCCCCAGCCTCAGCAAAGCAGCCTCCTCACTGCTGCGAGATGGGGCTAAGATACTCTCCGAGGGCTGGTTAAAAGCCTGGATGATGCTTTGCTAAATGTAACATTACAGAAACACAAAGTACTCTTAGCAATAAGCCTGGCATAAGCTGAAGGAGCAATCTTGTTTTCTTTTCCAAGACAGACTTTAGGATCTCCTTCACCTGGGTCAGCATCATGTCCCCTCACCTGGGGATGTGGCAAGAGGCTTTTCTACTTTGGAAAGGAGAGGAAATACTGTCAAGCTTTCATCTGCATCTAAAACATGTTTTACCCTCATGCTTCATGCAAAGTATAGTGTCATTGCTTAAAACAAATATATACATATCTAATTTCCTTGTGTTACTTTCCAAAGATCCCCATCTTAGTGTGGCTTGGCAATAGTCTCTCACCACAGGTTACTCTTTCTGAGAGGTTCGTTTCCAAGTTCCAAAAATCTTTCCCACAACAGTTTGCTTGGAAACTGCAGCCCCTTGGTCATGGCCACCATGGGTGCCAGTGTGAGCCTGGACTGGCCACCTCTGCCAGCACTCCAGGCCTTTCTCAGTGGGGTGGCAGGACAAGACAGAACATGTTGAGAAATAGTGAGGAGAGAATTATGCCAAGTTCAAAGATTAGTGGTTGGCTTATTAGGTTTTCCCCTGAGCTCAGTATTAAGTAATTCTAAATGACCCACACAGAAATCAGAAGGGAGGATTAATAAAGTTTAATGGTGGAGGTTTGTGTTTGGAAGTGTCATGGGACTAAAAGCACTGGCACACAACAAAGTGTTTTCCCCCTGGCTGGCAGATGTTTCTAAGTATCTTAAAAATCGTTTTACCTCACTTGCTAGTTTTCTGAGTCTTTTTAACAAGTGTTCCCATGCCCATACAGCCTCAAATAGCTCTTGGATTTATTAAAGTTATTTCATTGTTTCTCTATATCTTTTTGATGCATTTATTCCAAAACCATTTTAGGTAATCTAATCTCTAGTTTTGGTGGTCCCTGCTGGCTTTAACTGGAGTGAATAAACTGAGCTAAAAGGCAAGTCAGGTAAGCACTTCACTCCTATAGAAGATGATGCCTTTCCAGGGAAGTTGCTCTTGGTGGAGGCTTCACTCTTGAACTAAGTTGTATGAAAATAATCTCCATGTGGCCATGTCAATGGCAGTGGAAATTATCTTAAAAGAGAAGAAGGTTGTACAGGTACCCCAGGAAAGTCCAGGCTGATGGAGGACATACACTAACCACAAAAACATTACTGGTTTTGACCCTGGTTTATATAAAACTATTTGGAAAAGATACACTGGCCATCTGCCTCTTCAGCTGACCCACCACTTGGTGTAATTTCTATAAATACTGTTACAGGGACAATCCTTTATTCCTTGTGAGGAAAAACAAAATAGACCTTCAGTCTGCTCTTAAAGCTGCACTTTATACCACATGCAAGGGTCTTGCCAGACACATGTTCTGGGGTGTCACACCCAAACAGCAGGGCCACCAAAGGCATTTCCAGGGAGCAGGAGGGGGCTGCAGGGAGGGGTGCTCCACCCCTGGAAACATCCTGGTACCCCCAGGAGAGGAGAGGGACATGGTCTCTTTCTGACAGTGGGTAGCAGCTGAGGGCTGCATCCCAAAACACACAATAATCCTGCTGCTTGTGTGAGGACACAAGTGACCACCAGCACAAAACGGTGCTGAGCATCTGTGACTGCCAGCAGGGAGAGAGGCTGGATGCTCCACAGGTGGCTGCTACAGCCAGACTGATCATTCCCAATGGGACTGGGGCCTGGTTCTCTCCAAAATATAGGTTTCTGTCAGGAAGTGATGCATTTGAGCCAGGGCAGAGCCCCACGCTACCACTGGGACCCTTCCCTACTGACAGACTCAGGATCCAGCCCCCCATGCCAGGGGTGCTGCCCTGCTGCAGCAGGGGACAGGTCTGGCAGAGAGGGATTGTCTCCATCCCATGCTGAGGTTGCCCTCAGCACCTTGTTTCAGCTCAGCAGTGACCCATGCTGCTGCCTGCAGTCTGAGGCAGGCAGCTCCCCCCATGCTAAGCTGACAAGTCTCTGCAAAGCACAGGCTTCATTGCAAAAAAACCCAAAAAAAACTCCACAAACAAACAAACAAACAAACAAACAAACTCCCAAAACAAAAATGAAAAACAAAACAACAACAACAACAACAAAAAAACCCACCAAAACCAAAACAAAACCAAAAAAAAAAACAAAAACAAAAAAAAACCCCGCACAGAAAAAAAAAGGCCAAACCACCAAGTAACAGAAAACACACAACCTGGGGCTCTGGGCTGGCCAGTCCCTGCTTGCTGGCTCAGCCCTGTGCCCAGGTGAGCCCTGCCCCACTTCACAGCACCACAGGGAATGAGCTGGAGCAAGCACAGCAGTAAATGGGCAGAGGGCAGCTCAGCTGCTGCACAAGGTGGCTGCTGCTCAGGTGCAAGGTGTGATTGCCAGCAGCTGCTGCATTAGGTGCCTCTCACACAGCCCTGCCCAGGGCTGGCTGGAGCAGCCCTGCTGATGGATCAGAGACCTGGCTCTCTTCCACTTCATGCAGTCAGGGGGTGGCTTGCAGTGAGAATCAGTCTGTACAGTCACCCCTGGCCAAGGACTCTGGCCAGGACTTTTGGGGCTATCAGGAGGTGCAGCCCTCCCCAGCACTTACCTCCTGCTGCTGGGATAGGGCTTCAAAGAGTTGGGAGGTGGGAACCAGGGACACTGTGGGATGCTGTGAGCACCACTGTGGGGTGGGGATCAGCCTCTGGAGAGCCACAGGGAGATTTGGGAGGTGCCCAAGCACCTGGTGGGAACAGAAGCTGAGCACTGGGGCAGCTGGGCACACTGTAGTCCCTGCACATTGTGGCCATGGACACCTGACGTTGCATTCGCTCCGCAGCTCTCCTTGGCCTCCAGGACAGCTGTAACGAAACCTCAAACCTCTCTTGAAGCTCTCAGCAGCAGGAAACAGCTGAGCTGTTTGATTTCTCATGGCCCTTCCCGCCCTTTAGGCAAGTGTAAGGTTTGTGTCACTGCTGGGGCCCCACCAGCCATCCCTTGGTAGGAACAGAGAGCACTCTGTGCCACCCACCCGATGGAGGAGGGAAAGGGGCACTGACAGGGGCAAAGGGGGGCATGCCAGAGTCAGAAGGAAGGAGATAGGTACCCATTCCAACCACAAGGGAAAGGGCATCCTCAAGATGCTCAATGATGTTTTCCCTTAAAAATAATGGTTTATTTAAAAAAAAGAAAAAAAAAAAAACAAAGCCAGCCATGACTCTCCCATGGAGAGGAGCTGAAACTCTGGGGCCATGCATCGCAATCCTCTTCTCATGCATATTCCCACAAGTATTTCTGGAGCCATCCCTCCCCAGACAAGTTCCAGCTTGGAGGCTGTTACAGCAACAATCCAAGACAATGCTATCTCGATGCCCTCTGCTGAACACAGCAGAGTTCACGGAGCAGAGTGGTTCCATGGCCCTCCTGTGTCCATTCCCACTGGAGACCTCTCCTCTCCTGCTCCTGGACATATTCAGTCACTGGCTCCAACATGGCCCCTGGACCAGCACTGCCAGCACAGGATGGCTGTGCTGGCTCCCCAGTAATGGCAGGCACCCTGTGCCCAGCAGCCTGGGAATGCTGTCAGCCCCAGCAGGGATTAGTGATGATTCAGGGGATTTCACCACAGCCTGCAGGGAGACTGGCCAGTTTCTGTGGGCAAACTGCAAGGCCTCAGTGAAACACCAGGTTCCCTACCCGAAATGGCTTCACCAGCTGTGCCCCAAAGCCATCTTGCTTCCACCTCCAGCCTGTCCCTGGCCAGCTGGGAGAGCACAGCAGGAGAAGTCACCTCTGTGCCAAAGACAGTGGCCAACCTCCATCAGTGCCCATGGGCAGAGCTGGCACTAGAGTTGAACCTTCCAGCTTTGCTGCATTTTGGATGTGCAGCAGCATTTGAACTGCAAACAGACACTACTTACACCCTGGCAAACCTGTCCTTGGTGTATGCGCTCAGTGCTCTGCTGGACCAGGCATGGGGTTTCAGGTGAGTTAATTCAGTAATTTTCCAGTCTCACTCTTCCCCATGTAATCCAGGAAAGCTTTGCTGTGCTTGAGTGCTACCATCAAACACCATCACAATAAGTCACTGCAAATTTATAAGCTGACACTTTCAAGGTCTTCCAGGTTATTCTCAGTTTCACTCTCCGGTCATCAATAATGGATGTGGAAAAAGCAACCAGACTGCAGCTGTCAGCCAAACCTCACACCCACCTGCCCAAAACACAGGGAAAAGCTGAGGTCTTTGCAAAGATCTGGAGCTTGCGTGTATTTGGTAAATTAAGCTTCAGTTCTGGCTTTATTCTGAAATTACACTGAAGAAAGCTCAGGGTTGCCCATTCTTGTGTATTTTTAGCTGAACTTTTCACATTCATTAAAAACTTCAATGTTAACATTTTTCTACCCATTTTCTGGGTGTTGAGCATGAGGCATTTTGCCCTTTTAAAAGTTTAATTCATATATACATATATATGTGCATATATATATAAATAGTTTCTCAGAGTCTTACTCACTGGCTGAAGGAGAAAAACAAAAATCTTTGGCAGGTTTGGATGCATCTGAGTTTATTTTTACCCTGTCTGATACTGCAGAATTTCCCTGTTCATTGTCAATCCCGGGCTGAGCTCACGCTGACGATTTGATCACTAGACTCACACTGTGGGTGTAGCAGGTACTACTTCTCACCTGGCACACTCAGCCTGGCTCTGTGCAGGATTTGGAAAAAAAAACAAACATCCAGATGGCGTTTCAAAAGGTGGGGGGAAGCCCAGTGGTTCAGTACTTACACTTCAGGCAGCCCTTGCCTCTGGCCAGTGGCTCGTGGCTGGCTCAGTGCTCTGGCCTGGGAGTCCAGGGCAAGTGATTCATATGGGCCTTGAAGGGCACCTGGTATGGGGCTTGTGTGATTTCTGTGTAAGGAAATAAATCTAACATGTTATAACCAGGGAAAGAGGGTCAAGCAATGCAAGAGGGCCAGTTGTGATTAGCTTCTCATCTTGTGCCGTGGGGTGTTCTCCATTGCTGCGCTGGGCTCCCTCTCCACTGCAGACAAATAAAGCCCAACAAAGCCCCATGATGGTGGGGAAGTGCCCTGCCCCACTGAGGGAGAGCTGGAGAAAATGTTGCCCAGGCTATTTCCAGCTTTGTAACCATGTATTTTTAGGAGGAGGGAAGGCAGACTAGCCAGAGGAATGTGGAGCAGCCAAAGGAGCCTGCTGGGCTGCTGCTTCCCCAGGGGAAAAGCAAAGCAAACAGGAGATGAAAAGCCTGTGATGCCATCTCCATCCTCAGAAGAGTGCCTTGCTTACCACACTACCACATTTTTTGTGTGGGGGTGGGTGGGTGGAGAAAAGAACAAAGATCACTCAAAGTCTTCTGCTCAAGTTATTCCATGTTGCATAAAAACATGGTAATGCTCATCTGAGGACAGGCTGGAGCCTAAACCCTCCCAGGTGAGTGCTGGAGACATTAGGCAATAGCACCTTCCTTTTCCTTCTTGGCCTAGCAATGGATGCTGAGCAAAATGGAAAGCTGGAAGAAAGCATTGCCCTGCCCTAGACTGTGGTTGGACCTGTGCAAGAATCATCTGCGGAGAGCAGGACTCGAGCAGGAGCCTCCTGTGCCCCAGGCAGAGCACTCACCAGGCATCCAGCAGGTAAAACCACCTTGCTCCATCCCTTGTGTTTGTGAGGGAGGAGGATCACGGTTTGGCCACTTGTCCCAGGAAGCAGGAGCCTCCCTGGAGCAGCTGGAGCTGCAGCCATCCCATCCCCGCCTGGCCAGAGGCACAAGGGAGCGTGTGGGGAGCTTGACCACTTCACTGAGGGCCGGGAGCCTCCCACGTCAGGGCCCAGAGCCCAGCACCGGTGCCGTGGTGCTCAGCCCAAAACAGGGTGAGACCATGAATCATTTTCCAGTAGATAGCATGGAAGTGGGATAAGGAGCATTTATTGTGCCAGTGAGAGTAACATGAGAGGCAAATGGTTTCCCAAGCAGCTTCATTTCTTGAGCAAGGACCCTGGGGTGCCAGCGGGCAACGTGCTGCCTGTGCCATGCGTGTCCAGAGGCAAGGTTTGGCACCACACCAGCCAGGGCTGGGCAGCTGCTCCCTGAGGGAAGCAGAAACAGTTAGGAGGAAAATATAATGACAAACAGAAATTTCTCTTTAAAACATTATAAAAGTGGTGCATGCCCCACAGCTCCCAAGGGACAACATGCCAGCCAGTAGGAGCAGGGGTATTGAAAGAGGACAACACAAGGTGGGAGCTCCCTTGCAGGATGGCAGTGACCATCCATGCTCCCCAGTCTATGGGGGAGAAAAGCTCAGCTAAAATGTCACCGGAAAGCCCAAAGACGGCCCAAAGGATTCCTAGCCCCTCTCCTCCTGCAGCGCACACCCCCAGCACTGCTGGGACCAACAGAGCAGTCCCCACTCCAGGCTGGGTGAGCACCCTGCCATCACAGTGGGCTGTGATGAGAGCAGGAGCCACACAGCTCCTTTCCAAAAGCTATGGGACACACATGGTTAATTGCAGGTTCCCTGGAAAAAGCGCAGCACTGACCAATAACCTTCCTCTCCTGGGTTTAAGGCCAAGCACCCCCAGCCCAAGGCAGCCTGCCAGCTGGCACCATTTTGAGTGCCCAGGGCACAAGCAAGCGGCTGCTCCATACAATCCACGATGGACACCCAGGGCTCAAGGGTGAGTAATGCCAAAGACCAAACCAAAGCTTTTAAGGTGAGGGGGCAGGAGCTTTAGTTTCTCTCTTGATCAGAGGTTTTTAGCAAGTCCCACCTGGGGGTGTCCAGCTTTTGCCAGGACACATTCTTTTTCTGAAATATCTGCAATTGCTTTGTACAAGCTGAAACAAAAGCACGGTCGCATGGCAGCAACATGAGGGAACACAGTCAAGGTAGTGGGTGGGAAGGAAAACCAACTAAAAAGAAGTATTTTCTAGTTGGATGCAGGCATTAAAGACTGGCACAATTGTTTAGCCAGCTACAGGTGCTGTCTCAGACTGCAGGGACTCAGGGACTGAAAGCAGACAGACGTTAACAGCTCTGATGGCTTAGGAACATAGGAGAAACAAGATGCATAGAGAGAGAAATGTTTTTATTAGTCCAGCTGATATAGCTAGAAAAAAATAGACAAGTTTTCAGGCAACTCCTTCCATTAGGTAATTGCTGTGAGCGCAGTAACGACGCTGTGTTGAGGAGAGGCACCACTAAATGAACACTCTCTGATTACAAGAAGCAAAACCAGCTATTTGCCAAGCGTCTGTGAACAGTGACATGAAGCACAGCATGGGGGATCTAAAGAATATACAGAACCAACCGGTTGTCTCTTGCACCATTTTCTCTTCCCTGTTCTCACAAGCTTTGTACAGAAAAGTCCTGTGCTGATTAACTCAAATACAGGAACACCCAGTACAGAACAAAACTCTTACATACACTCTCCTCTCCCCCACCCAATTAACTTTGAAACACATACAAAGCTGTATTAAAAGAAAAAAAAAATCTTATCTGAAATGTTCACTCAGCCTTTTCTCACCAAAATTAAATTAGCTTACCCCAGCTGGAATCATCTCTTCAGCTAAGTGACAGCCTGCAATCACAGCCTTAAAAATATCATTGCCTTTACAAAAGAAAGCTTCTGTTATCTACGCAAACCTATATAAAGCTGCACGCCAAGAAGCTCAGCATCAACCTCTCGTCACGCTCCCTCCATCAAAGCCGCATTTTAGCAGTGGGTAGAGCTGTTGAGCAGGTGCATCTGCATGAGCTGCAAAGGCTGTTCTTCCCAAGGGTCTGATACTTCAAATTAGCAATACGTGTGCAAAATGCTGCTCCTCTATGTTCTAATGTGATGCTTCCACACAGCAAGCACACATGTATAGCCATTCTGGAGAACAGACCTACTTGATGCATTCTTGACCCAGAGAACTACCTGAGTTTGCAAGCCAGGCCCAGTTTGGGAAGAACTATTTAGCATGTTTTATTTGACTATGCTGCTCAGTTTTAGGTTCATAGGGCAACTGGGGCAGAGGCCAACAAGAGTTAGCTGACTAAAGCTAATTAGCTGGTATTTTCCTGTAAGTGGCAGCTTCCAGCTCCCAATCTCTGCCCTGGCTGAGCTGAAGTGACTTAAGAGAGAAGCATGGGCTGAATTAATCTAGGTTTCACCTCATCCCTTACCCTCAAAAGAGCAACTGGTTGTTTACACTAGTCCTCTGCACAGCCCTAGATTGAAGGCAACCTTCTCCCCACAAAGCAGCTCAAGGTCAGTAATACATACCATGGACTGTAGTCTCACCTCAAATCCTTACCCTGCACTCCCAAGGGCCCATCTGAGAAGAGCAGCAGCCCTCTGCACCCAGCCCTGTCTCCCCTCCCTTACAGGAGCCAGCTCGGCTTGCAGTACTCAGGATAATGAGAGTTTACAGTTGGCATGAGCAGATGCACAAGTCAAAGCCTTGGAGGTAGGGCATGTTTGCAGTGACTCATGTTTAACGCTAGTTCTCAAATTTACAGCAACTACAATCAAGTTAAAAGATTCAATTTTTGAAACTGCTTTAACAACACTTCAACTCAGCTGGTCTGCAGCAGTGCACCTAGGAAGATGTGCTTGCACACAAAACCAGACCATCTAGCATAACTATGAAAACCAAGTCACTTAAATCTCAAAGACATTCAGTTAACATATCTAAGACATCTCAGACCAAACAATAGTTTATTTCATTTTCAGCAACATCTCAACCATCAAAAAAATAAACTCTAACACAGATGGATGGAAGACTTCTCTACAGTGTAACTAAGTGGGCTCTGACCCCAAGGGTTTGAATTGGAGTGACATTTTATTATTCATCCAATAAGTTAGGAAGCATGAGAATAAAGTGCTTTATTTCTGATCTGGCATGAGGTCATCAATGGACTGGCCTTTTTCAAGGCATTTCTCCATTTCAATGAGAAGCTTCACTCCATCCACCACCATCTGCACCAGCTCCACCTCCGAGAAGCCAAGACGATCAGCATTGGAGATATCAAACACTCCTCCAACAGCAGCTGTGTCCACACCACCTGCAGCAAGAGATTCAGTTACAACAATGACCTCAGCTAGAGCAGGAGAATCTGCCTTTCTTCCCACACTAGCTTGAGGCAGGGATACAGCAGGACCATTCTCTACAAGCTGCCACTGGCGCCTCCTCCTACACGCAGAAAGATAAAGCCACGTGTGATTGCCAACATGAACCACAGAACATGCAACTAGGCCAGCTCTTTATTCTTCTGACCCATGAGCAAACTGAGGTCCCAAGTACCTGCTGGAGCCATCTCCTAGCATAGGTTAAACCAGGATTCCCACCCTTGCTTTTAACAGGAACAGCTGGGAGCAGGTCCACCTCATCTGGTGCTCAGAATGCCACACAGGGCATTAACTAGACAGCCAGCACAGCACACACTAAGCAGAGCACTGGCATCCTCAACTCCTCCAATATACAATTTGAAAACTTTTTTCTCTCCATGTGCTTTACAAGGGTGCCTTTTGGATGGTGTGACAGGCACTGACAGTGTGAACCAAGAGATGGCTCTGGCCATAACCAGGCTTTTGCTGGTGTCTTAAGGCAGACTGACTCAGCCCATCAGTGTTATCAACTCTCACCTGTGCCTCGTTTCTGCAGCCGAAGTCTCTTGAGGACTTCTCCAAATTTCTCATGTTTCCCAAGGTGTGGGATCTTGATGTGCACACCAGCACGGAGCCCTGTTCCAAGGTTGGATGGGCAGGTCAGGATGTAGCCCAAGTGTGGATTCCACATGAACTCATAGTTTTTGGCCTTGAAGAGACTTTCTATCTATAAATAGAAAAGAATGAATGTTTAGAGATTGTTCTCTGCCTTAAGATTGTAGGACATCCATTAGTGCAGCTTCAGTCGCTCAGCAACAGCCACAACACTCAGAACAGCTATTTCAGCCACATAAACCCCCTCTCAATGCAAAAAATCGTCACCAACAAGGGGCTTTTAAGGCCTTCACCTTGCTCCTAGCAGTGAGACAGGCTAAGTTTAAATGCTACACTTTTAGATGTCACTACCTGTTGGGAAGCTGGATTTAATACATGTAAAGCCGGCACATCTCTTAGGATCAGGAAACGGGCTGGTAGAACTCACGCTCACATTAAGACTAGAAGTAGAGAACAGCACCCACCCTAAACACTTGAGTCCAGGTTTGTCCATGCACATTCAAGCAATTTCTCCTCCCCCCAAGGTGTCTCAAAGCTTCAGAGAACTATGTAGAATTTCTTTAAAATACAGTTGAGACATTTGGTTAAGGGCACCACCACATCAAGCAAACATATTCTAGATTACACAGCCACGAGGCTTTTTGCCAAAACACCTGTTTTGGAGCCCTCACAGCTCTGGATCTCATCATGGTGTTCCCAGAGATTCAGGCTACAAAACACAACCATGGAAGACTCTAGAGGGGGTTTGAAAACTGTGTTCTCAGATCTAACCAGAGAATCATGTGTCATTTGAACCTGCAGCCCAGACAACAGTGATTTACCTTTGTTAGTCCAGTACAGAAACGGGTAAATACTTCCTTCATGTTGCCACCTTTCTGCATGGAAATAACTCTAAGGTGATCCTCCTCATTGATCCAAACAAGGAAAGTCTTGTTATCATTGTGCCTAGGAGACAAAGCAATTGTTTGCTGTCTTTCCCACCTCACATTTTGGAGACAGTCCCAAATTGCTCATCACTGCAGTTTTTAGTTCAAGAGACTCACTTATTTTCTTCAAAAAGATTGATCTTCCTTCTTTTGCCCACGCAGGACCTGAGTTAAGCTGGTAGTTGTTACCTTGCTCTTTTCAAGAGGGAATTTGAATTGGCCTTTACAGGGTGAGTAATAACATGGCATTACCTAGTCTTACAATATCAAACCCCCCTCAATTCCCCTAGCACACTTGTGACTCCAGTTTACAAATTAAGCTATTTCTGCTCAGCAATTTGCAGGAAGGTGATCAGCAGACTTTGAGGGAGTCCTGTACAATAATGTTCATAATGACACCATGTGTAACAAGCCTTTTTAGCAGTATTTTGTCAGATTCTGTCAAACTGCACTTTGTACCTCACTTTCACTATGAATTTCAGATCAGGGCTCTTCAGAGATGCTATATAAAAATCCTCTGAACAATGAGCTCCTCCTGTCCCAGCTTGCAGCTGACAGCAAGCACTATCAACAGTGTTTATCATGCTGGTAATTTCTGAACTTGATTAGGATCAAAAATTAGCTAGTACCCGAGGAAAGTTATTTATGCAGACAACACTAAGACATTACACTTCAAGTCTGTAGATTAGTCATGCTCAGATGACAGCGCTATCTGGTGCTGGCAATCTGCAGGTAGATGATGCAATCTTAAAGGTGACCTACAGAAACAAAGCATGCTTCCTCTGAGTTGTACTGAAACAGCTGCAGTAATAAGATTGGAGCATTCCTGTTGATAAAAACCTAGCCCTTAGCTTACATGGGAGCAAGTTAATTATGCGGCAGAAGCTCCTGAGATGCAGTTTTATGTAGGTGACCTACATTGAAAACAAGCAGAACCCTTCTATTCCACACCTCTGCATCGGTCAACTCCTGTCACTGAGTCTCTGGGGACAGGGGGGAGATCTCATCACTAGCACAGATAAAGCCAGACTAGTCCAGCACCAGTGAGCTTAAAGACTGAGAAGTGAAGAGACTTCTTCTGCAGTTTCAAGGGAGTAACTGCATCCAGGATCCACTCTGAGCTAAGACAATGCTACAGTTTGTACCACAAGTTACTCTCAACTCTTGTGGGAAGAGCTGACTGTAGAGGCACATCTGTCCCTTTACAAGTGATCTACTTCCATAAGCTGATTCAGGTTTTGTATGGTGGTTCACTAACCCATGCAGGCTCTGGTTCTGGGCTAGCCAAGCTGGCTTGTTCTTACTAGCATAAGAACACTTGTCCAAATGTTACTGGTTAACTGCAACTTCTCCCATAGAAGTTTCTCATCAGATACAGTAAAATAAGGTGAAAAGCTACTATTTTGCCCAACAGTACAAGTCACCACCAAAACTGCAAGACTTTCTTGACTTCTATGACTGCTTCCTCAGACATACTCACCAGATACCTCTGGCATCAGGCCAGTCTCGTGCCATCCCAGATGCCAACAGAAGAGGAGAAACTGGCTTGTCAAACAAGAAGTGGTCATCAATCAGCTGCTGCTGCTCTGCATCAGTCATGTTCCTCAGAGCATAGTACTTCCCCTTGAGATCACCATCCAGACTACCCAGAGCTGAAAGAGAGAGGCTCTTTTAGAATAGGACTAAAGGTGCTAGACTTTCCCAGCACTCTGGAGACCACACACAGTATGGCAATGTTTGATCTCCTTGGTCTGGTTCCTCCTTTGCTTTCATCTGCAATGGCAATGCCCTTGTGGCAGTACAGAACTTGAGGCAGTATCAAATGATTGTCTGCACCTTCCAGGTTTATACAAGTAGCCTTTGTTCCCTTACATGCAGTATAGAATCATTACTGCTGATGAACTGTACGAACGGAGACTGCTTTTCTTCCAAGGAGAACCAAGGTTATGAATATAACAAGCAGTATTATTCTAGTCAAGGACTGTTATCCTGCCCTTGAGAGGTTTTGAAACAACTACACTCTCAATCTCCAGAACTGCACCTTGAGCACTAGGAGGCAATAGGAAAAAAAAAACCTCACCCCAAAAAAGCCAAACCAGCTGAAGAGTTCCACTGAAAACCAGTGCTTATCCTAGTCAGCTGCAGATTTGGAACAAGACTACATCTCTAAGCAAGCTGAACATTAATGAAAGTCAATTAAAAGCAGCCACAAAACACTGCACCCCATGACTCAAGCCCTGTAGTTGCTACATACCTGTTACATTTCAGGTTTGAGCCCTGATGAACCAAACTCTTTCCCCACACACACAGACAGAAGCTTTTGAGATCAGCAGAGGTCAACTTAAGGCAGTCCAACTTCCCTCTGTGCTCTTGCTCTCAGCTACAAGCTGCAATGCTGAGGCAGCTCTAATGCAATGAGCCTTTTCCAGGGAAAGCTCCATGTTCAGACTAAGTCTCCAGGGAGGTGGCTTTTGCCAAGTGCCTCCATTCTCAAACTGCAAAGAACTCCTCTTGCGCAAAGGCCAGCACTGTGTCCCTGAGGCACCCAGTTGTCACTTTACCTTCCACAGAGAGCTTCTCGATAGCCCGCCTCTCTCCTCGACTGCAGTGCGGGGGAAGGCAGAACCCACGGATGCTCCTGCCAGTTCTGACACGGGAACTTAGCACATAATTGGGATCCAGGTCATCACCTCCCTACAAGATTAGGAAACCAGCAAGTACAACCCTGTTACCAAGATACCTTCCCTAAACAGGTAGCCCCCATTCATTTAAGAATGCACTTTACACCTGAGGTATTAACTACCTGGCCCGTAAGCCACTGCCTCACTTCAGGGCTATTTTCTTCAGCATTACATCAAGTATCTGTAACATAACTCTTGCTTTGAGGCCAAGGCTACAGCTACTCAGCAGTTCTAGAAAACAGGGATATGACCAGGACATCAGTTTCATGTCCATTTCAGACTGCGGTCTGGGCTTCTGTTACTCCTTACAGATTTGCAATCTAGAGCTATCAACATGAGGCAAAACCTTCTTTAGGTATGCAAATGAGAATCACTCATTACCGTTCCCCCAATTCTCTTATTTTCAATATGATTTGTGGCTAGCCAATCAACACGGAGTTAGGAACTCCCGGAGTTTAGTTTACAGTAACATTTAAAAGCCATAAAACGATTAAGAATCCTTACTCTTAGCTCTAAAAATATTTATTCAACAGCATGACACCATCAGCTGGTAATTAAGAGCCAAGATTAGACAGAACAAAGTATTTAAATTTTATGATAGTCCTTGACTCCCAGGACAGTGTTGTTTAGTTTGACTGTTAGAGCCCACAGCTCGTGGAAATACACACTGAAGGTGTTTGGCATAACCCACACTGCAGCAGTAACTGAAAAAAGCTCCTGCTGCACACAAGCAGCCCGGCTGTACCCAGCCACTGACATCCCGTAGCAGCAAGCTCTTCAGGCTGATTGCACCAGACCCACAGCCCAAGTGTCCATGCTCCGTGGAAGCGAGGGGGCAGAGCCTGAGCAACCAGTTTAGGCAGCTGCCAACAACTTCAGAGTCCTCAGAACAATAATCTGTAACTGAACAAAACTGTATACCTGCAGGTTATCAGCATTCAGGTCGGTCTTGTGCTGATCACTTGGTTTGTAGCCACCATGCCTGTCTTCAATAACTGGATCAAAGAGCTCCTTGAACACTTCATAGGATTCTTCATCGCCAGCTACGCATCCTACTGTCATTATGAAGGGATGGCCTGGAGTGGTAATAAAGTCAGAAGAGCTAAGTTTGGGCGACATTTGGCTGTATTCCAGCGCAGCACTAACCAGGCAAGTCCTTTAGTGGCAAGTCTAGTCACTTAGAAATTCATTCTTACATAGAAACATTTTGGAGAGACCCTACATTTTACACTTCACCCAGTTAGGCAAATGCAGGGCTATGGAAATCCATAGCTGTTGTCATTAAACCATGCTCATTTGTCGAGCTTGGTTTAGGACAAATTTGCACAGCACATCTAATTTCACTAGCTAATTTAGATCACTGCATAGAACTTTAGTCTAAACAATCATGCTTTGCTGCAAGCAAGCATGCTTTGCTTTTTGCACCTTCTGCTACAGAGCTACATTTCTGTAGTCTGCTCATAAATACCATCTCCACAAGATTAGTTTTAAGTCACCATATTCAAAAGCACCAGTTACTTCAGCTGGTTCACACGGAATATTCTCAATGCATTTTACCAGGATTATCAACCCCAGTCTGAATGACATCATCCAGGGTGAAGCCACTGGGCGTGACTCTGTCTCTCAGTTTCTTGTACAAATCCAGGGTTAGAACTTTGGCCATGTGGTTGTTGTGGGTGCTCAGGTCCGGGTACTCCTCATCAGGAGGCAGTCTCTGATTATTTAGTTGGGCCATTTTGATATTGCTAGAGTAAAAATAAATACTGTAATGTTAACATGTAAGCACATCTGCTCCCCCTTTTTCATAGAAGTGCTAGAGAACATCACATAACCAGTCTGGAATAGGAATAGACCAGGACAGCCAGGTAAGCTGACATTTTTTCCCCCTCCCCAGATGAGTTATAATTAGAATGCATTTCGTTTGACTTTTTTTTTTTCCCTCTCCAGATTGAAAGTATTTAGCAGAGCAGTTACATAATTGAAGTGTCTGGGAATTGATATGTCAGATCACAGTATGGAACATAGCTTGATGGAAACATGGCCTCCTAACAGAGCCATGCCTTTAGAGCAGTCTCTCAATGCTTTAGAAGATTTGTCCCTCAGTAGCTTGAGAACTTTGGGTACCATTGTCAAGAAGCACTTCCAGTCAGGAGGGAGAACAGATCATTATGCAGACCTAATGATCCCATTACCTGGGTTGTCAACCCCAGTCTGGATGACATCATCCAGGGTAAATCCACTGGCAGTCTGTTTATCCCTCAATTTCTGGTACAGGTCCAGGGTCAGCACCTTAGCCATGTGATTGTTGTGAGCTTTCAGGTCAGGGTACTCATCCTCAGGCTTGTACTTCATCTTCAGGAGGTTGTGGCTGTTTGAGAAGGGCATGGCTGACCCTACCGCAGTCACTAGGGGAGAAAGATGGGAAGCCTATCACTGGGGGCTTGGCAGCCTCCGGACCGCCCGGGGGAACGCCAGGCACCCAAAAGGTCACCTTGGCTCACGTTCCACCCGCGCCTTTCACATCTTTGCTGCTACACCACCTTCCACAAACACCAAGAAGGAGGAAAGAAAACTTCTTCACCTCCACTAGCCTTGCCCCGTCCCCACCATGCCGGCCGCAGGTGCCGGCTCTCCCGGCTCCCGGGGCACCGCCCGGGTNTTAAGGCTGCAGAACGGCTCGGCTGCCCCGGGACTTACAGCGGGCTTCACAGCTACAGGAACAATATCCGCGCCACTCCGCGAACTACACTGCCCAAATCCGAGTGAAGCTCCCCCAGCCCTGCCGCTCGCCTTTTATATAGAGCGCAAGCGGGCGCCTCATTGGCCGTTATTTATAGCCCATTCATTCCATTGGGCCGCCCAGCAGCGGGTGGGGCAGGCGTTGCGCTGCCGGCCGGGCCCGCGCTTGCCGCCATTTTGCTCGCCGTCGGGGCGGTGGGTTGGGGGTGGAGGGACCCCCCGGGGCGCTCTCGCGGCGCTGAGGCGGCCCCGGCGCCGTCCGGTGCTGCGAGCGTAGGGCAGGAATCCAGCTCGTGTGCCACCGGCCGAGGCGTGCCATCGCACACCAACACGGCCGGTTGTAGGCTTCACACCTTTGCCAACACTTTGGTCGAGGGTTCAAACACGGGTCTGATAATGCGTAAACCCAAAATAAGGGTTATGTGGGGTGCAGACTGGCCGTGCTGTGAGCCTTGTGAGTGCCAAGTGCCCCCGAGCTGGCAGAAACCCCTAAAGTGGCTGCGGATGTGGCGCCCAGCCCCCGGCAGCCTGGTTCTGCAGAGGGAGGACCTGCACCTCGCCTCCAGCACCTGCGAAACCGTGGGCTCGCTTTACAGTTTAATTTGAAAGGAAGTAGGGTGCTTGTGTAAATCGCAGTGAATCCTCTGCTCTTGTCATGTGCCCAAAAAAAAAAAAAAAAAAAAAAAAAAAAAAAAAAATTCTTCAGCTTTTATTGGAGAGAGGGTGATTTCCTTCTAAAGACAGGCACCGGAACTCCGGGATCTGAGCCATCTAAAGCTCACCTGAAATTCACGAAAATAGTGACTTCCGCTGGGGTCTTTTTGTAGGAATGAGCAGGTTTGTCCCAAAGCTAAGATGCAGCTGAGAATCCTGCCGTTTTCAGTAATAATTATATGTCAACAGTGTGAATGAGCATCTTGATTTGACTTTCACCTTTACATAATGGTATATTTATCTTTCTCTGACGTGTTTCTCACAGCAGAACCCATGTTTATCCTCCTGTCCAAACAGACTGTGCATATCCATGAGAGTGTAGATCTGAGTCCCAGAGTTGCTTTCCTTGACATGAGCCGTGAATGTCAGGAGACATCACCTGAAACTCTTTCCCCATCACAATCCTTTCAGCACCATGACCAGTACCCTCACCCTAACAACAAGAAGCATGTGCACTTTACAGAACTGCTTAGGACTTAAAAATAATAATACACATATAGAGGAAATCATTGCAAAGTAAAAAGCCTAGACTGCTTCAAATAAAAATGTGCTATGTTTGGCTGCCATCCAGATTTCCGAGTTATTCCAGGTCTGGTAGACTGAGATGCTGAGTATACAGATCTCCAGGAGAAGCCAAAGGCTCGGCATCTGTGCAAGTCCAGTCTCAGCTTCCGGATCAAAGAACAAATCCTCTCTCTAGGTCTCCTCTGCACTTTTAACCTCACAAAATCTTCCCCTTCACACTAATAGTTTCACACAATGCTCGTGCGTCAGAATAGTGTAAGTTGCAAATAGTGCATGGCTAAACAAGTATTAAATGATTTTAAGTGTAAAATTGTACCTAGAGTCCTCAATAAATTACAATGTAAATGTAATATAACTGGATTACCTCAACTGCAAACATAATTCTGATTGTGGATTTTTTTTAATGTAAAACATGAATATTTTATTCCTAATTTGAAACAGAAATATACTAAAACCATTTTCTTACATTACAGCATATTTTTGTGGTGGTGTTCTCCACAATAAGGAAAAAAAAAAAAAGCCAATCAGGGTAGGTTCTGAAGGCTTCTTTCATCTTATTCCATAATCTATTGCCACACAAACAAAGAAGCAATCAACTGTTCTGCAATTTAATTGTTCTGGAGATTTGTGGAGTCAAGGTCACCTCAAGATTCAAAATCCAAGAATCTGTTTCATTGGATATGCTCTTTTTCTCCCAGTCTTGCAGAACAGGGAATACCAGTCGTGGTAAACAGGTAGTCTCAGTGTGACACACATTGCAGCACTTCCAACACAAACACCTCTTCTTCACAGCACTTGGGTGACATATTAAGAGAATCAGGAACATAAAATCAGTAAAATATATCCAATTTACATGTTTGATAAACAATGCACCCTGTACCCTCCTTTTCTCACCACTATTTGACAAATTTCTAGCATGCAGTAAGTCACAAGTGGCTGGGTTTTACTCAGACAGCATTTTAAGATTTGCTGAAAGCTGTGTGTAAATTGGATCCTATCTTTGTCACAGCATTCCGTGCCAGCTTCCCTTGTGACTTAATTACAGATGCTGTGCCCTGTGTCAACAGCCTCTGATCACTCACTTTATCTGCCTCATCTGCTGGGAAACACTTGCTTTGGATAAGCCTGTATGGCCTGTTAGACGGTGATAAAGGCACTAATACTCACTTTCCATGCTGGGATGGTATCTTAGTGAATACTGAATTATATGCTACATTTCCGGTTGGAAAGGTGGGCTGATTACTCCAGAGATCTTTGCCCTGAGCTTTAACAATGAAGAATTAAGGGAAGTTAATCATGGGCCATGCAGCTAACTTCCTAAGAGGCTTAATTATAAATGTTGTGTGGCATACAAGTGCAAGAGGAGATGGGTGTTAGCTAGTGAATGTGTCTTCTGAAATTACTTGCGTGAACGTAATATGAACCTGAAGAATTACGGGATAAACATCATCTTGGAAACACAGAATAATATTCCAAATTAGGAAACAGCAAGAGAAAGTGGTCTGCTGTGAACAACTGAATTATTTCCAATTCTTAATCTACAACTAAACACCACTTGAAAATTAAACATAACACTCATGTAGCAGTAGATTAAAGAAATTGGCCATAGCTCCATCTGCTTAACTTGTCAAATGAAACTTCTCTTCTCATTTATCACTTAAAATGCATTTGCTTAGTTCTTATCCTTAGTGTATTTTTTCTCACTGCTTAGGCAGTCTGTTGAAAATTACTGATTGTTTCCAGTGAGCTGAGTGCCTGTGGAAATGAGGAGTAGCTGAGTGTCTCAATCATGCACACAGTCAGGCCCACAGTGATCTGAACAGCAGCCCATCACGGGAAAGAAAGGACATGAGAACACAAACAATGACAAATATAACCAATGACACTAAAAATGACAGAAAATTAAACAAAGTGGGTGCAAATATAAAGGCACAGTAGAGCCATGATTGCCAGTCAGAAAAAACAGCTGAGTAGGAGTTTGCGGTTTAAGAAACCTCTGAAACTGCATACATTATGTTTAGATTAGATGGAGGAGAGTTTCATAACTAACAAAGATTATGCTATGGGCAGGTCAACACCATAACAAAAAATATGTTCTCACTGAAGGTAATGGGAAAAAATCCCTTATACTTGGTGGAACCACATTAATTTTAAAAATCACAGATTGTCATCTAAACAGCTCTCTGTTACTGGGTTTGTGATTGTGAAAGGATGACTTTTTCTCCATTATTGTGTATTACAGGTTACTGGTGAATGCAGCACAGTACAGAGTGTTCATTATCTGATTTAGCTGGGAACACTACCTGCACGTCCAGGGTGATTCACCTGCTCCCTGCTATGCCCATTACTGCTCCCATGCCAGGTGGCATGGGCTTGTTGTGAGCAGAAGATGAGGCAATATTCTCCTCCTTTGCTCCTCCTTGCCTCCTGACTACAGCCCCCGTACCACCAGGGCAGGCAGGGCTCTCCACATCACTTCAATCCTAAACACGAGACAGAAGTAGGAGTTAGTACCATCCTGTTAGGGGGTTAGATAACAATTCTGCTGCTTCTGAGCCCACAGTGCGGTTTCTCCTGCAGCCTTATGAAACCCCTGTGAAGAGCTTGGTTGGCCTCGAGCTGCCTTTCCCTGAGGCTGCCCTGGGGGAAGGGGATGTGGAACTTTCTGGAAGTCCTGGGTCCTGGAGGCAAGGCCCAGGTCTGCCAGTGGCAAAGGTACGGTCATTCCCTGGGGAATGGGCTTCAGCCCTGCTGGCAAGACACCAGCACCAAGAGACACCCCACACATTCAACGGGTGATGAATGCCAAGTTCCCGCTGGGGCTATCAGTCCCCATCGTGCCTTTTCACAGTGACCCACTGGGACTCCTCAAGTTTCACTGACACGGCAGCTGCCCGAGGCAGGAGCACCCCGCTGGGGTGCCTGGGAGTGCTGCTGAGGGTGGTTAGTGACCATCCCCACTCCTCAGGACCCAGCAAGGAGCGCTGAGAGGACGGGGCGGGGGCGGTCAGCAGGGGACTGCGGGGGACAGGCACCTCGATGGGGCTGAGGGACGGGTGTGCTGAGGGGGATGGATGAATGGATGCTTCGATGGGATTGTGGGCATGGTGGGCTGAGGGGAACAGGCGCCTCCATGGAGCTGTGGGCATGACGGGCTCAGAGATGCCTCAGGAGGGCTGCAGGAACTAGATCTGACCGCGCCGGGCACATGCAGCGGCGGCTCGCCGGCTCCAGGCAGGGCTGGAGGGGGCGGAGGCGGCGGGA
>VXBB01014235.1:133835-174603 GCA_013399915.1 Illadopsis cleaveri | reverse complement strand
AGCCTGCGACCGAGGCGGAAGAAGGTGCTGGGCGGGCTCCGCGTGTGAGGAGAGCCGGGCCGGGTCGGGCCGGGCCTGGGGAGGTAAACGGCTCGGGGCACGGGAAGAACCGGTGGCAAACGCGGGGCGCTGGGGCGAGGGCGTTCCTCCCCCGCAGAGCCGCCGCCCGGGGCCGTTACGGGTTAACGCTGCTCTCCCGCAGGCGAAAGCTGCCTCTCATCCCTTCCCTGCCCAGTCCGTGCTTCTCACCTGCCCGCAGGTTCCCGGGTCCGCTGGGACGGGCTGATGCGCTGCTGGGGTGCAGGACCCGCATTACCGCCCTCGGGCTACGGAAGCGGGCTGAGGGGAGCCCCGGCACCGGGGCCATCTCTGAGCGGGAGCAGGGAGCGACTCCCCGGCCTGCATGTGCCTGGGCGGGGAGGGGGCTGTGCCTGCCTCATCTGCGGGAGGTTCCCCTGCCCCCGTGCCAAGCAGCCAGGCTTCAGGAGGTGGAAGGGGCAGCCTGCCAGGTCCCTCTAGGAGCTGGTCAGGGAAGAGAGATGTGTGCCTGGGTTGTGATTGAAGGGAACACAGAATCATGTTAGTGTTTTTGTTTGTGAGGCTTGAGGGATCGCCTGGGGCGTTGGGTTTAGGTCGCTGCAGCCATGGCAGACCCAGAGAAAAGTCCTGACCCCGTGTCGGGGGGCACCGCCTCAGTTTCCCTCCACTGCCATCCTTTCACCGCCATTCCACCCGCAGCTTGTGGCAACAGCGGTGCTGCAGCAATCCCCTGTGTGCCGCCCGGGGGAAAAACGTAACAGTGCCGGAGCCTCTGCACTGCCAGGGAATGGGAAATACTGGAAGTGGTTGTAGCTCACTGCACTCCTTGACAAGGCGGTGACGCAAAGGAACTTCCAAAACTCCTCACAGACGCCAATTTTTCCCCAAATGTATGAACATAATGTGGCAGGTGAAGTCTGAGCCGAGAGATGTGTCACTTGGGATGTCAGCATGCACTGACATGGGTGGACTTGATGATCTTAAAGGTCCCTTCCAGCCTTGCTGATTCTGTGATTCACTGCTGTGACTATCAGCTATGGTAAGCGTAGTGGCTCAAGGGAAGGCAAGGAAGCTAGGAGCCAGTTGGTGTAATCAAAGGGAGAGAAATTAGCTCATTGTTCCTGCAGGCTTGCTACAGGACTCTTTTGCACATGGATGTAACTGCAGTAAATACTGTGAAAGAAATGGATTCCGTTCAAGGTCCTTTCAAATAACACTTGTGAGAGTTGAAAACTGCACTGCATTGAAAGTATCTGGAATGAGAACTGTGTCATTTATGAAAGATTAAGACATGAACACAATCATAAGGTGCAAGCTATAGAAGACAGCATTTGTTCTATCTCATGATGTCCTTTATGTATACATTTCTGAATTCATGGGATGCCCTTGTTACTATTTCACCAGATGTCCAGACAAGCCTCTTCTGCCTTGGCATCTGAACACCTTATGCAATAAGCATGTCATAAGCTTTGGAAGTTTCAGCCACAAGCACATCTGTTTATCAACCTCAGTGACTGCAGTGGAAAAATTATAAATCTAGCTGCTTAACAGCAAATTGAGCTACATGGAGTTCCAGCCAGGAACCAGACTACAGACACCAGACTACACTTTGAGAACTGAAGGTTTTTTAATTAAAATGATGAAGCAGGACCAGACTCTTAAACATTGAACACAAAAGTGCTGTAATTCAGTAATTATTCTGAAATTGAAAGTAGCGCTGCTTTTGATTCTGCTAGGGGTGGTGTACTACCAGAAATCTGACTTTCTGGTAGAAAGCGAGGTGGAAGAAGGCACTGGGCAGGCGCCACATGTGAGGAGTGAGGCTTTAATTTCTAACTCTGGGATCCCTAGTACTTCATTAAACAATTCATGCATGAGCTGATCAACCTGCAGCTTAGACAGTTAGCTGCTTTATCTGAAAGGCAATGTCAGGTTTCATTGCCTTCTGATTTCTAGATTGTCTTCTCAAAGGCATCAAAATTTAATTGTAATTCTCTAAAACAGCTCTGAGACCATGGGGCTGAAGTGATTTGACTGTTGGCATTAGCTTGCAAATGGTTGTTTACATTTTGCTGAAGCAGAGATCACTTCCCAGACAATTACTTTGCACCCTCAACGGCAAATTAAAGGCCACAATATTTTTTTTTTTGCATGTAGTTAGTCAAGTTTATGCATAAATTAATGCCCTTAGCCTATCCCTAAACGTTCATTTGGAAAACTTTCAAGTATACTTTTGTTCATGGTCCTAATGGCTGGTGATTGAGGTCCAGGCAAGTGGCAGAATGTCTTTATGTTGTAAATCACCAAGAAATAAGCAAGAAGATGGTAATAGAAATTACAACTTAATAACATGCTCTGAGTGCTCAGGAACTGTAATTGAACAGGGTGCTGAAATTGGTACTACACTGCAGTAGCACTGTGGAGCAGGCTGAATAAATTATAATGTGTTTCCCAATGTTTCTTTAATATGTACCATAAACCAAGAAAAATACTTGTTATTTTCACATCTGTGGGATCCTTACATTGATGTAATTGGATCAGGAGTACAGCAGACAGCAGGTCCCTGAACTTCCTGGAGCTCTCTTGCTAGCATCCTATTAGCACAGTGTGGTTTTGTTCTTTACTGGAGAAAATAAAATTATTTGCTTTTATGTCTGTAGGTTCAGCTCCATCAGGGTCCTGTGAAACTCTCCTGACATGTTTATTCTTCTCTAGGGGACAATCATCAGCCAACTACAAGATTGTCACCATGAGTTTTGTTGAGTATGGAGATACAATAAAGGATGGTGACACAGCCATTGTGTTCCTGGGCCACGAGTCCATGTTTCCTGTGAAAGTCCAGCATGGCACTGTAACACAGACTAAGTACGGGGTCATCAGGCATTCCACTGACCTCATAGGCAAGAAGTATGGCTCCAAAGTGACCTGCAGTAAAGGAGGATGGGTGTTCATTCTTCATCCAACTCCAGAACTGTGGACCATGAATCTCCCACACAGGACGCAGATTCTGTATTCCACTGACATCTCTATAATCACCATGATGTTGGAACTGAAGCCAGGCTCCATAGTGTGTGAATCAGGTAATAATTACTACGCTGAAATCCTTTGTTAGGAGCTAACACCAACACTTCCGTGAAAAAAACAGGGTTTTCTTTGTCTTTTGCAAAAAGTTGCACTTTTTTTGCACTGTGATACAATATTCCCTGCCCACATGTTGAATTCTGTATCATGTGCACGTTATCAGCTGCTGTTTCTTCAAAAATTGATGCTACCTTGGTGTGCAGCCTCATGTGTGTGGTACCTCTGAGCATGTGTTTGGTTAGTTCATCTTCTTAGAACAAATATGTAAACATTTTTGTTTCCCTTTTCTAAAACTGTTGTTAAGTACTTAAATGTTTTTAAATACATGATTTAAATCAAGATTCAGGCTTTGAATTTGCAGTTTCAGAGGACATAGTTGAGATAACCTGGTGAAAGAGACTCTGGTGATGGGATGTTGAACTAATAAGAGAAATATATTGGCAGTATTTATATATGGTACTGTGTAAGTACATAAATTTCATTCTTCTCAAGTGTAATCTTGTAGCACCACAACCTCATGCAGCATCACTGATTAAATACAATGGATGATGTGTTCATCACAGGGCTGTGTTTTATATCTAAACTTGGTTTAATTACAGCTTTCATGATTTTGCTTAGTTTGAAAGTAAGGAGTGAAAATTGACATAAAAGTTTTCTTGGCTACATAGAGTTTATAATAATGTCTTCATAACTTTGTTACTACAGGCACTATGAGGCTTCCTTGATTTGTGTGAATCTCTGTAGTTTGGAGAAATAGCAACTGAGGTAGTTTGTCCTTGTTTTTTCTGGCTGTTTGAGCATTTTTATGAAGCAGTTTCATACACTTCCCTCTCAGGCACAGATATGGCAAAGGATCAGCATGACAGGACTGTGATGCACTGCACTTTCTTGCGTTTCCCATTTCCTGTTCCCACCCATGCATCATTTTGGGCAGCTTTTCAGGCATAATGACCACTTTCTAACACAGTTAAGAGCCAGGCAGTGCATTTAGCTGCTTCCTGTACAGCAGCACTTGAAGCAGGCAAAGCCCTGTGCAGAAGTCTGTGAAAATAGTTGGGTCCTATGAGTTTGTACTTTGGTTTGTAGGATGATCAGATGTTTTTAGTTCTGTTATGGGAAGTTTCTGTATTCTTCAGCTTTTCCCCTCCCTGCTATGTTTAGACAGGATGGGAAAAATAAACAAGAAATTATTTGGGGGGTGGGGGGGAGAGATTTGAATTGCTCCGTGTCCTGTCTCACTCATACTAGTCAAATGTACAGAGCTGTACATAAAATATCTTCAATAATGTCAAAGGTGCCTAGAGAGGATGAAAATGCTTAATCTCTTGCTTATCTAAAGAGCTAAGAAATGGAAATACTTGATTTCCAAAAATGTTGTGAGTCAAAAGTCATAGCCACAAATCAATCCTTTTTGCTCAGGGGAAACTGTCTCCAGGTTCATTTTAATGCTTGTACTGCCAGTGTTTTGCAACTTCAGCTTTCCAGGCAAAGTGAACAGTTTTACTGCTGTAGTTATGCTTGTATTGCTTGCAAGATTCACTGTTCACAAAGAAAGGAAAGAAGAAAGAGCGTCTGGCTAACCTTGAAGCAAGAGACCTTACTGCAGATTTACTTTGAATTAAAAACTTGACAGGTATTGACAACTGGAGCCTCCAGTGTGCTGATGAACCTGCTTTGGTGCCATCCTAAATTTGATGATTTGGTGATCCAAAATCATTAGTTCTAGATGAACCTTGTGTGGGCTAGACAAAATCAGCCCAATGGTGATGAGTAGAAACATCTACTCATCTAGTAAAACTTGAGTCTGCTTCCTGCTGGTGCCGAGTTTAGGTGTATTTTAAGCATTAATTAGCACGGAGGTCTGTCTTTTTTATTATTTGAACTTGTATACACAGTTGCTGTATGGATTGGCAAAGCAGGATCTGTAAAAAGACCTGGGCTCTTTTCCTCTTGTCTTACTCACTCAACTGTAGAAGTGTGTCCTCTGTTTAGCCATTGTAACCTAGCAGAATTTTGAATTAGTCTCCACAACTGTGAGAAGAAATGATTGAAAAAGTAAGATGAAATGCCCTCTGCATCGTGTTGAAATGCCGTGAATATAAATAATCTTCTGCATGTGATTATAAAAATGGAGTAGAATAACCAGAAGGATTAATTTTATGTCACTTTAATTATATAGTTGAAATTGATTAGTTATGATTTGTCCTATAAGATACAAACATATTAATAGTTTTTACTATGTTTAATCATCTTTAGTAAACACATAAAGAGCAAGCTTGTCAGCAGCACATGCATAATTAAAATGACCCAGGCATACTCTGTTGAGGAGGCTATAAGGAGACTCTGCATCTACCTGATGTTTCATGACAGAGGTGGAGGAATATGATCCTTTTTCTGTCTTCTGCTAATTTCTTATTTATAAAGGTATGTTGAGTTTTAAAACCATTAGCAGTGTTACTAGAGCTAAGATCTTTTTAAAATATTGGGCCCTGCCCTGAGAAATTCCCCACTCGGATACAGTTTTTAACAGCCTTATCTTTCCAAAATTATGATACTCAAAATAGCTGCTTAAATACCTGCTGTGAGTCCAATAGTGTGAAAGTTTCATTCTTGTCAGGTACCTCTAATAATCCCATTTGTTTTTATTGCATGTGCAGCAATGCCTAGATAAAGGAAAAGGCTAAATCTTTCTCTTTTATCTCACCTCACTCTCTAAATCCAATCTTGATGTCAACTTCCCAGGCTAGGCTCCCTGTAGGATAATAATTCCATTTGACAACTGATTTTGAGGGCTTTAAGTTTATTTTTACTACTATACTGGAACCAATATGAAACCTTTCAAATATTTTTTCCAAACAAAATCCCATTCTTTCCAGTCCCCACAATCAAGGCATTTTTACTGTCCTCTCTCCATGGTGAGATGTAAAAGAGTGCCTGTCTTAATAGTACAACATGTGAACCTCATTTAATCTGATAAATCTCAGAAATATTTTGGCTTTGATGGAGCATAGTACTTGGACAAAATGTAATTTAGTCAAAAGTACTTTAACCACCATCCCGGTGATCCTTCAGCATTCACAAAATCAGACTCACATGAGCAAAAATGTTAATTGGATTTTTTTGTTTCCCTTTAGCTAAATCCCAAATTAAAAATTGCTAAACCCTATTCATTGCTCCACAGCAGTGGGTTTCCGAGCTCAAGGACTGGATTTCTGAAGGCTGAGAGCAGTGGTCTGGGCTCTCATGGTTTCTCAGAGAAGGAGTAACAGGAGCTGCCAACCAGCCTTACACTGCAGCTTCTCAAAAACAATTATGAAATTTTCAAACTCACAGCCTGGGTATAGATTTTGTTAAAGAGAACACTCATAAAAAATTAATGAGGACTTAATGATTAATGGATACTTAATAAATGATTAAGAGTTTATTGTGGAATCCCAGCAAGTCATCTGTATGCTTATGACTCTTCTGAAGTGCTTATAGACTTTTTGACAATTTCTACTCATGTCTTTACTATTTTTGTGTCATAAGTATATGTGAATTGTTTGCAGCTCTGTTTTTAGTGTAAAGTACAGACCAAAGTTTGGCAGTATTAATTTGATTCTGGAATGTGCCTAAGCTAATTATGTCTGTGTTTTATAATGTCTCCCTTATCTGCCTCTTAGCAGCTGTTCAGGTTAGAGTGAGAGAAGAATTAGAAAACTTGATCCTTGTACAGAACCTCTTGAAGTATTAAGAAAGGCCTCATCAGTACAAATGTCATAAACCACAATATTCTCTTGCAATACCAAAGCACTAAACTGGTGCTGGGGCCCCCAACAGAGGGGCAGTAAGAAAGATGTGGATCTATTGGAGCAAGTCCAGAGGAGGCCGTGAAGATGAGCAGGGCGCTGGAGCACTTTCCCTATAGAGACAGGCTGAGAGAGCTGGACTTGTTCAGCCTGGAGAAGAGAATGCTCCAGGGAGATCTTATAGCACCTTCCAGTACCTAAAGGGGCTGCAAGAGATCTGGGGAGAGGGAATTTTACAAGGGCATGGAGTGATAGGACAAGGGGTAATAGGTTTAAACTGAAAGAGGTATTAGAAGGAAACTGTGAAGGTGATGAAGGAAGCCCTGGCACAGATTGCCCATAGAAGCTGTGGATGCCCCATTCGTGGAGGTGTTGAAGCCCAGACTGGATGGGGCTTTGAGCAACCTGGTCTAGTGGAAAGGTGTCCCTGCCCCAGACAGGTGGGTTAGAACTAAATAATCTTTAAATGTCTTTCAACCCAAACCATTCTATGAGTCTGTGATGATTCTGTGAACCAAACCTGTGACCACATGAGGCATCACTGTAATGTATTCAGACTTGTGGCTGTCATGCAGCTGATGAGGATGCTGTTCATACCCTAAAGCGTTTGTTGCCAGACTTTCTGGACTCACTTTGATCTTGGAATTTCACCTGACCACCCAGCACACATCTCATGCAGCTCTGAACTTAACCATATTGCTGACCATATTATGTCCATTCTGTAGAAGATTCCTTCCTAAAACATTCAGAATCTGAATTTTGAATCTGCAAGGAAAATTTATTTCTTCACTTGTATCTCTAAAGAAAAATTAATTCTTCATATTACTTTGTAGGCAGTGCCAGCCTTGAAAATGAGCAATTGCCCTCTCTGACCTAAGCCTGTTGCCTAAAATGCTTGCTTCAGCATGGTGTCCATGACAGATAGGCAGATAAGCTAATTCTCTATAAAGGGGACTTATTGACTGTAAAGTGAACTTTTGGATTTGGTGTTTTTTCTTTCAGCCATCAGTTCAACTCCTTGAAATTCTCTCCCTCCCTCTCTTCTTCCTTCTCTCTGTCCCTGCTCTTCCTGTGTCTTACCTCTGCTACCATGATTTGGGCCCTTGACTACCTTCCCAGTAAGATATTTGGGTTCATTTCCATCAAATGTTTAATGTCTTTTCATGTATTCATTACAGATCATTGCACAAACTTGTCATGTGCAGTGAGCAGTCCTCATCTGTTCAGTGTTTCTTGACAGATTTTTAAGTGTGGAATTGTTAGCTCTGTCTCAAGATTAATTTTCCCTTGGTTTTAAGGCTCCTTCCGTTCTCATGGCTGATTCATGACCTATCTTACTATTTGCAAGGGCTAAGTGGCGTAGCTAGGAGACAAATAGAGCAACACTGTCATTGTTTTGCTGTATTTACTCATTTCAGAATGTCTTAGGTAGCCAAATTTTGCATCAGAAGCTTAAGTTCTACTAATGTTACTAGATATTTTAGAAACCTAGTATTAAATAACACTTGGCATACTTTTCTCTTTTCGTGTTTCCAAGCAATATGAACCTTTTTATGCACTTAAGAGCTTATTCAGCTTTATTCCAAAATGCTTTTGCTTACACACAGCTGTAAACATCTATAGATCCTAAATGACAATTTGTAGCTCCTTTTTTAAAAAGAAGCACCACAATGAGAAATTTCTAGGGAAGACAAGCCAAGCAATAGCTTGCACAGAGAAAATGTGTGGAACACAGAATCAGGTCACTTATAATTGTGGCATGGGTAGGATTCCAGGAGATTAGACAAATATCCTTTGCAATAAGGAAACAAGGCTAAAGGAAAACAGTGTAAAATGTACTTTGTATTCTATATCAGCTAAGCACTGTGCTTGATGCCGTGGTGACACTCAGTCCTGGCAGTATTCTGTGCTGCAATAACATGCTTTAT
The DNA here is from genome assembly GCA_013399915.1 of Illadopsis cleaveri. NCBI lineage: Eukaryota > Metazoa > Chordata > Aves > Passeriformes > Timaliidae > Illadopsis > Illadopsis cleaveri. Next base: position 165,767 of record VXBB01014235.1, on the reverse strand, counting down.
TTTTGAACAGCTCAGATACTGTCCACTGCAACTTTTGAGAAGGTGAGAAATTCTTTTAACGTGGACATTGTTTCAAGATGGCTGTGGTGTGTGGAGGCTTCTCTGTGGAAAACCTGTCACTTGAATAAGCAGAGAGAGAGAACAGATCTGTTGGAGGTCAGGGCAATTGAGAAGTTCATCTGATCAATACTTGCTTGTCTGCAAATCAGAAGGAACTATCAGTAGGTGCTGAACTCTAGAGTGTTTTATGTAGGTGTCCACTTGTTAGGACTGAAATCCTAAAACTGCAGTGTTCTGCTTGTTTTGGGAGAGGGGCAGAAACACTCCCCTAGAGCTTATATGTATCCGAGAAGGAGAATGTCATGTGCTTGAGCACAAGGAGGAGGAAAGGATGCTGCATCAGTGTGCAGGGCTGTTAGCCACCTAAATCATGGGTGTAACACAGGAGCTTAATTCCTGCCTTTGACTGAAGTGGAGCCCATTCCTGGTTTACACTGTGCTGATCCCCTGCACTGTGCTGCCTCCTCAGATGTTGAGCTTTGACTGTGGCATATTGGGGCTCCTGCAGTGTCTCATTAAATGCCTGCAATGCAGATGTCTGCTTTTTGACTAAGATGTTTGAGATCACAGAACAGTCAATGTAAAAGAGCATCACATTTTCCAAGTGAAAATTAGCAATGACATAAGTGCTCACCTAAGTGAGCTCTAAAGCAGCAGCTGTGCTGTTAAGGTTGTCTTTGGTACAGTTTGAATTGTTTTACCTCTGTTCTGTAGAGCCCATGATTAAAACATGGTAGTTAAGTGGGCATTGTCTTGTGGTAGAGAGCAAACAGTTTCTAAGGCTATTTATTGTGCAGGCTGTCAGAAAGGGAGCATCCTGGTGATAAAATTATATATTAGTTGTTCTAGTTGTCTTACTTTCTGATTTCTAGGTCATATGAGGAACACAGGCATTTCACTGCACCTTTAAGAGAAAGAAAATCCACTGAAGTTCTTCCTGTTCTGGTCTTGCCTCTTCTGATACAAACCAGTAATTTTTGAGTATCCAGTTTTTTGATTCATTTGTATATGGGTAATTGAAATATGCTGTTTCTGGTTTGGTAGCATTCTAGTATGTCTGCAGTAGTATTGCTCGGGTTTTGCTGCTGTTCTGACTGTTTCTCTGTCATGCTAAGGATACCTTTCATTTCCCAGGGAAACCTGTACCTCACTAGAACTTACTCCAGACTGGTGTCTAAGACTCTTTGAGTCATATTTTGCATTTTATCAGTAGTGATTTTGAAATAAGGACAAAGAGAAATGGAGAAAGTAGCAGGAGGACAGAAATGTTCAATGTTGCAGATTTGCAGGGAAGAAGGTGAATACAAACATTAATTTCCCCTTCTACATCACACAAACATTGGGTTGAACCCCTGCCTTGTGCAGACAGTGCTGATTGGGCTTTAGGGCTTGTGGCAGGTATGGACTCATGCCAGACTCTCATATTAATGGATCACATCAAATGTGCTGATCTATTGGGTGCATGAGAGTTAAGGGTCATCATCATGTCACATGTCTGGGATCAGAATATATTTTCAAGGAGAGTTTTTACAATAGTGGATGATTCATAACCATCTTGCTCCTGTTTCCTGCAGTTTCGAGAGTGTTGTCACGGAGAAGTCAGGCACCATCTTCAGAAATACTCCCATTAATAATATTAATGTGATAGAATTTGATATGTTAAAATGTGATACATATGTATTGTTCTCATGTTTGTGGTAGCCAGTCAACAATAATAAATAATAAAATAATTCCTGGCAACCTTTTTTAACAAAAGCTCTGTCTGTAATATGCCTGCAAGTGGTGACTTCCAACATCTTGGTTTTAGTTCGGGGTTTGGCTTGGAGTGTTTGTGAATAAAAAAAAGTTTTAGAAAAGAAGCCAAAAACATCTTGATGGGTTTTCCTTTGGAGGAGACAAATGGTGTCTTCTGTGGTGTTTTTGAGAGCAGACTTAAAAGGAAAGTGATTAAAAATGTAAAAGAATATGAACAAGGAAACTGGATACATGTGCAAGCTGCCTTCCTCTTCTTCTTACAGCCCAGGCCTGTTCACTCCTTTAGATTAGCAGAGAGAGATGCAGAAAGTGTGCAGCACTTCACATTTGAGAGGTAAAATAATTAAATTCCCTCATTTTACAATAGTTCTCAGTTGTGTAATCCTCCCTTTTGGCATGACATAAGGGCAGAGTTTCAGTCTTTAGCATCCTGTGAGCAGTAGTTCCCTGCTTTTGTCATTATAAACATATCAATGGAATACTATTTCTTTGTTATGCACGTATATCATTGGGTTTTCACAACCATGTAGCTGCTGTGCTACTGTTTCTCTTTTGACCAGGGAAAAGTTCATTTTGATATGTGGATCCTTCAGTGCTGTGACAGGGTGGTTTTTCATGTATTCACATGTAGGTGTGTTTTGATTTTTCTTAGTTTTGTTTTAATACTACCTTGAATGCCTGTATTTTCGCTTCATTAAATGCACGTGTATAAAAGTTTCTCTCTTCTCTCAGACCTCTCTGAAGCCAGTGCTAAAATGTGTAGGTCCTCTCTCCCTCTCTAATCTGCCCTGCTGAAGCTGCAGGGGGGTGCCAGTCTGCCCGCTGGGGTCAGAGCCCTCTCAGAGGGAAGCAGAGGAGCAGTGCTGATTCCGGTGGCAAACATGGGCCCTGAGCTCTGTTTACAGTCTGAGTGTCTCCCCTTTCAGAGCTGTCGGATTAAATACTGTGCCGCAGCAGTGTTCCTCCCCTTATGTGACTAGAGGGCAAGAACCTGGAATCTGCCAGTGAACTCAGACTTCCTGTATGATTATGGAAAGTACTGCACCAATTAAGCGGCTGTACCAGCCCCTGTGCCCCCTAATTAATTTCCTTTCGACTTGTTTCTGAGCTGCTGTACTTCAGATTCTGTCCTTTATAAGTTTTTGAAGATTTATGTTAGCTGAAAGAACTTGCCTCAGGCTGAACAGTCATTGAAAATAGTTAGAAATAGATTTTATGTCTACAGGAGAAATGTGTTCTAAGCACAGAATTATGAATCAATAAACACAGATAATTTGGGGTTGCTGTGGGGTTTTGAATTTGAGGGGTTACTCTGCTAAATGCCACTTGAGTGACTAATTTGCAATGGGAATTGGTATATGGGTGTTTCCTTAAGTGAAAACCTTTGTTTATTAGTCATTCATCTGTTTAATATGCCAATGGATCATTTAAATTAAGTTTCCTAAATTATCAACTAAAACAAGGAAAAAATTTTTGTCTTGTCAGTCCCTGTTTGTATGTGGTTGTTGTAATTACCTACAATTTTGTGATAGATTTTGTTAGACTTAAGTTAAGCTTATGTAGGCATGTATGTAAGTGACCTGTGAAAACAGGTGTTTGATCAGTGTGGCTGCAAGGAGCCAAGAGGCCTCAGTTTTGGGTAATTCCAGTGGGAGTTGAGGATGTCTCTTAAAAGATCTGTGCAAAGCAAACTGTATCCTGACAGCCATTTGTTTGCATGGATATTAATAGGATTTTCAAGCATGGACCCATGCCAACATATTTTCTTTGTTTAGTGAAGTATAAGGTTTTGAAAATCCATTCAAATTTGCCTTAATCTCTTTTCACCTTAGAAGAGTCTGACAACTTTGAAAAAAACCTCTCTAGTTAATATCCCTGAATTTTTCCTGTGGCATTTACTTCCTCATGTTCTCTAGTGGCAGTTGTTAGAGCTATAGCTGACCCTTGGCATTAGTTTCCTATTCCAGGGAGATAGGACAGATCCTGGGTTTGCCAGATTTTTTCAGTGAATGCTTTGAGGACCCGGAAGACTGTTTCCTAGGTCACCTAGTCCCTCCTTGTAAAGGAAGGACTGTTCCCTTTCAGGAGCTGAACCAGTGGTTTGTCTTCATTTGAGTTTTGAAACGAGTGTTCCAACCAAGAAGACTAATGCAGAAAACTTTAGTTCTGATGTCTGGCACTGCCAAACTCAATTTCATGAGCTGCTTGTCTTTTCTAGGTACAGGCAGTGGGTCCCTCTCCCATGCTCTCATCCGGACAGTGGCTCCCACCGGGCACCTGTACACAGTGGAGTTCCACCAGCAAAGGGCAGAGAAGGCGCGGGAGGAGTTCCGGGAGCACGGGGTGGAGCACCTGGTCACTGTGACCAACCAGGACGTCTGCAAAAATGGCTTTGGGGTCTCAAACATTGCAGATGCTGTGTTCCTAGATATTCCATCTCCATGGGAAGCCATAGGACATGCAAAGTCAGCATTAAAAGCTGAAGGTAACTGCATTTTTCTCTTTCTGTTCAGGAGTACTGTGCACATATCTCTGCCTTTCAGCCATACACTAGATGTGCTCTCTTACGTTTTGTAATCACTGTTCTCAAATGTCAGTCTCCAGGCATTTCTAAGGCTGTAAAACCTTCAAAAGGAGTCTTCAATTTGCAGTGGAAGATTTGAAAGGAGAAGAACAATTTTTTCCTGCAAGCCCATGAGAGCTGCTACAATTAGCATGGGCAGTTTATAAAAACTCCTTTGAACCATTCTCAAGTGCATTTTGCTAGATCTGAGGTGTGTGGGAAGCAGAAGTAACAATAAATGCTGAATGTAAATTTCTTTGGCAATTCAGTGGAAAGGTGTTCAGCCTCAGTTCACATCAGTCATTGCAGACTTGTATCTATTTAACAGAGCACCCCAACAATAATGTTAAAAAAAAAGTGGTTACACTTACATATGCTTGCCAGTTTATGTCCTAAGTCTTTGTGGTTGGAGCTAGTGAGAAGTTTGCCATTGGATGCAGTGGGAATGGAATGTAAAGGATGTTTTAGCTTATGCCAGTTACTCTGCAATTGTGACAGCAAGTGAGAACTGATGTTGAGGTTTTGCACAGATTTCATCACTTTATTATACCTCTTTTCCCTACTGAAAAATAAGCTTCAGTGAATAAATTATTTTATCCTGGAATAAGTTTTCCTCTAACTAATGTCGTAATAGTGTGGATCTGAATAAACTTTTGCCAAATTGCTTCCATCTACAAAATTGACTTCTCTGATCAAGAGGGCATGGAGTGCTGAACAGTGTCTATGCTGGGACATGACTTAAAAAAACCTTGATTATGTGCCAAGGCCCAGTCCTTTGTTAAAATATATAATCACAGGCTAGACTTCAAGTGAATTGCTAAGTCTTCTTGAAATCACAAGATTTAAGCTTGTTCTGAAAGGTCACTGAATGTGCACTGCCTTGCTGAGTCAGGACCAGCCCCGCTGTTAGGCTACCTCAGCTACTACTGAAAATTTTCTAGAAAGCTTTGTGATACCCACGTAACACACTTTCTTTAAAAAGTGAATAAATGAAGTGAGCCTTGTTAGCACTCTGTACCTGCAATGGTTACAGCTCAATTTGTAGCAGCTTTCCAGTGTGTCCTGGGGGGGGAAAAATCACTGCACTGTACAATGCCCTTCCCATACTCAAATTATCTAATCTACTGAGCACAACACTCAGCTGACTTCCCAGCTTAGAAGGCGCTGCATTGCGCAGTCCAATTTGAATTATTTAAGTGGTGCATGCTTAGAATACTAAGCAGGGCTGCTTGAACAGTTCCAAGTTTTGAATCCTTGTCTCACTCCAGCATTTGAAATCCTAGAAAATGTATTACAGTCCCAAACCGGCCATACCATCTGGCTATGCTTTTCTGTGCTGTGCTACAAGGTTACATCTGCTTAGGCAATATAAATAAGACTTCAAAATCCCACATTTTTGTGTTTGTGAAGCGGCGTCATTCACTTTATGAACCACTCAAAAAGGGAAGTTGCTGATCCTTGCTGCAGTTTTTGCTGCAACAAGCCACCCATGTCTGAGATCTGGTGCTGGTCTAAGGCTCCTCTTTTGGGCAACTTGATCCCTGACTGACTGGGGGCATATAAAATATGATTGATTATAGTAGTAATATGTTAAAACTTACACACTTTTCTGTTTTATTCTGAGTCATGTGGGTAGTTTTGTTGTGGTTTTTTTACTGCTGTTAAATCTGAAATATGGCAGAAGGTTATCTGTAACTGCTTCCCTTTCCCTACCACAGGCAGATAATTTAATAGTGCTCCTTTGTTTTGTTTTCAAAGAGTTAAAGCTCTTCTGCAGTACAGCCTGTGCACATTCTGCTGTTATTCAATCCTGTTCCAAGGGTTCCTGTAGTGATAAAGCATCACTGCAGGAAATTAATTCCACTCTTTTCTGTCCACGCCCTCTCTCTCAGATCTGGATAGGGTCACATTTGAACCATTCACACTGTGGGTTTTGGTGTGATGTGCCGTGCAAATATCACAGCTGTACTGCCAGAGAGTGGTAATTTAGTCCCTAAAGTCTTAAGGTATTTTGAATTAAATACGAACTAAGCAAATTCAATATACAGCATTAGCTACTCTTCCTTAAAACCACAATACTTGTGATAGAGAGTTCAGCTGAGACAGTATGGGAGAGTTCTCAACCTTAACAAAACCTTATCAGATCTATGTTTTCTCTCCTACTTCAGCTCAAGGTCCTGAATAGTTGCAGCTCCTAAGTAGGATGAGTGTTAATGATCCTCCTTACAGAGTACAATTATCACTCACATTATGCCTTGCAGTATGCTGTAAATACACTACTTAGAGCAGCTTGGCCTCCAGTTTAAAGCACTGTCAACCTGTGAAGAGCTGAAAGAATAAAACACAGTAGGTTTGTGACTAGAAGGTGATGCTCTCTGCCGACGTTCAGGTTTGCATCTCAGCTGCCTCCTTTTGTGCTGATGTCACCAGTCACACTTTCAGCAGAAACGCTGCTTGTAGCATCTCTGAGGCACTGCTGCACTGCAGAACTTCCTTTCATTTCCAGACCTGCACTGTTTTTCTTCTGCAGCATCTGCTGATTAATGCTTTTCTGTAGTCATAGCTGCTGGTCCCAATATCTGACCTTGGTGGTTTTTGCAAAGTTGACGTTAACCCCTTCAGCCTAAACTTTTAAAAATTAGGAAAATGAGAAAATTGTGAGGTAACAAAAATATCCTCAATATTCTACAGTTCTTAAATGCCCTGAAACTTTTGACTCACAGTCATTTCACAGCTGAATACTGTAGTGCTTTGAATATAATTCTGCACCCACCTACTCTACTCTCATAAATACTGTCTATTTCTTCCAAGGCTGGGGAAGATGAAGGAGAAACCCACTGGTACAATAATTTTCATACAGATTTTAAATTTTCAGGTAGGGGGATGGAAAATTACAGCCATATATTAAGTTGGATTAGCCTCTTGCATTTTAAGTTGCTCCTTGTGGTGTTTAACAGTCTGAGTCACAAAATTATTAAAACCACCTCTCTTCTATTTCCTTTCTTTCTTTAAAGATTTTACTCTTAAATTCACATTTTTCCATTCCCTCTGGAGCATCGTAAAGCCCCTAAATTATGAGTTTGTCAAATTGCAATCCTTAAAATAACACCTGAATCAGGTAATATGGTGCTGATAATTCTTCCCCCAAAACTGCAGGTAAAGTTTGCTTTGAACATCTCCCTCTTTGGACCTCTGCACTTCCATGTCCATGTAGGAAGCTTCACTGGCTATTTTTCTTGAGCTCCAGAGGTTATTCATGGTCCCAGTTTTAAACCACCCAGGTGTGGCTTTGAGGAGCAACTTCTGTCCCTCACCATATGAAGTACTTGGACTACTAATTCATCCCTAGCTTGGGTCTGTCAGGGCTTGGTAGGTCAGGTGCACACACAGTGGGCCTGGCCATAAGTACAAGTGATTCTTTCACGTGTAGAGAGTCAAGCAGAAGGATTCCTGCATCAAAATCCTCACTGTGGAAGGCCAGCCAAAGCTACTGGATTTTACACAGTTTGAAGGAAGTAGTTTGAGATGAAAGGATCCTTAAAGAAAGTTGTTAGGTTTTCTTCCGCAGTATGGAGCCAACTGGTTTTTTTAAAATTTCTTTGTTACATGCTTTTACCAGCCCATAATAATGAGCAGGAATAAATTCCTTTTGAATGATGCACCTAAAAGTGCAGAGGTTGAGGTCACATTTGCAGAAAATCACATCAAACTGCCATTAATGAGCTGGCAAGTGATTTGGAGAAAATTCTCTTTTCTGAATCAAGAAACATCCTTTAATTTCTTCCAACAGCCAAATCCTCTAATTTCACTTGTCAGGGAAGCTACATCAAATCGCCCACGAGCACACGCACTTAAAGGACATTCTGTCCCCTTTTGCAGAGACAATATTTTTAGTGTCCTACTAGCACAGAGTAAATGCCACAGTGATGCTGCTCAGTGACTCTCCTGCCTCACCCCTACACAATGATAATGCCATTGCAGGTTTTTTTGTTCCTTGAGATCTTTGTAACGTAATCTTCCAATTTTGACAATGCATTGAAGTCCCAAAACCCAAGCTGTGTTTGTTTGCCAGAGGTAAAAATGCTGTGCTATATTCTTTGTGTCACAGAATCATTCAAAAATTACTGGCTCTTTTCCCTAAAACTTAATGGTGCTGCGCTATGTGTGCATCATCTGAATAATACTGGGATGATGAAAGAACCTGTCAGAGCACTTGTGACACATACAATAACCTACAAAAATAAGAGCACATTTCTTGGACATGTTTTTCTGTATCATAAGCACTCACTGGAGTTGTTGTCAATTGGTAGCACTGAGATTTCCACACTTGAAACCTAATGCACTTATTAGCTAAATAGAACTGGTAGAGATGTTAGTCTTTGCTCAGACAAACCAGAAATGAAATTGTTTGTTGGAGTTGCACAGGAACATTCTGGCAACTTTCGAGGCACTGGCCTCTTGTAGAGATGCAATGGTGTGTCCCTCAATTACCAATTAGATACAGTCTGTTGAAATGTACAGTACTACGTGGATGAAAATCTTCTATTTCCCTCTTCCTTAAGCTCGCTTTTCTAATCATTCCAGTCTGAATTGTACTTCCATTTTCATGTCCTCTCGACCCCGTTGTTGGCTACAATGACTGCCAGGATTGTGTGGGCTTGTTCCAGGCTATGGATTCAGGACATTTAACCTCTTCATTAAATGCTTCAAACTAACACACTGCCTGTAAAACTGAAGGTAGAAAAAAACTTAAGTCTTTCATACAGTCTCATTATTCTCTTCTCCTCAACTGTAGCACTTGTCAGATGCGTTATACATGAATAAACACATTTTTAGACAGCTCTTCAGATCAAAAAGCTCACACAGCTTCCCAATGTGAACAGGATTAATCTCTTATAATTACTATATCAATTTATGATGACACACAGATCTCATTAACCAAATTTAGGAACGGTAGCTTTCCTAAAAGGAGAGCTCTGAAAGAACACAAACCCAATTTGTACAAAAAAGTTTCCATTCAGATGTTTTTCACTGCTCTCTAGTCTAGTCCACCCCTTTGTGATCCACAGACAGAGCAATGTGCCCCAGGGAGGAGAGGAGAGGGAGGGAGTTCATGTCTTTTCTTCATTCACTAAGGAATCCTTGGCATGGCAAGACAAAGTAATGCATATTCAAGTCCTTTAAGCCCTAAAAGCCTCTTGGTGTCTAAAGGACAAGAGGGCTCTCAAAGAGTCTGAGAACTGTGAATGCTGAAATCTAGATTTGTATCTGTTTGGTGATTGTGACAGAAGGGGTGTTGCCTACCTGGTAGTCCAGCCGGGTACAGAGGGCAGCCCACAGTGTGCAGAATTCAGAAGCATCTACTCTCTTAAAGATGAAAATGTCTCTGCTCCTGGGACAGATGCGCATGTCCTTCTGAGTGATGGTTCTCTACTTTTTGGGGTTTTTTTCTGGTCTAAACACAGCATAGGAATTGAAACTTCCCAAATGTTTCTATTTCAGACAGCCTCTCACAGTCTGGAACTGCAATTTCATTTTTGCCTTCCAGCCTTCTGCTAATTGTAGCTTTCCAATCTTTGCTCCCAATATCTGCTTAATCAAATAATTCCAGCCTGTAACTGTAAGTCAGATCTGGCCTGCCTGATAGTACAGGAAAAAGCAGAGGGGACCCCTCTCTCACTTGCTAGGATCTGTAAGGATAGATGCTTGATGGATTTGCTTCTAAGCCCTTTGTAGGTATATTTATTTGGGAGAGATGTATAAAAAGAACAAGAACAATAGGCATGAAAGGGGAAAACAAAATTGACAGGACTATTAAAACTCATTGGATCGTCTGTTAGATGGAATACCAGCAGTTCACTGTTTTCTCATCTTTCACACCTGAGAAACTTCCAGCAGTGCAGGAAGTAAAGTTACGTTATTTTTTGTGCTTGCCCTCTGGATATTTGCTACTGCAAGCAAGAGCTTTCTTCCTCACCAAACGGCTTGAAAGCCTGTTTTCTGTAACCCTACTTCCCCCAGCAGTTGTGAGGAGGCAGCCTGATAAATCTTCACCAAGTTTGGTGTTGACAGTGCTGTGCTCAGCTGACCAGCCCCAGGCAAGAGGAAGGGTGCTCTGCCTTTAATTGAAGGCTTGACAAGAACCGTAGGTGGCTTTGCTGCTTGTATGGCAACAGCTGTGTGCAGGCTTTGAGTTTTTGACTGTAAATCCAGAGCATGTGAATTCAAAAGCCTAAACATATCTTCAAGCCCTTAGAAGAAATAAGAACAGACTTACCATAAATGTAAATATATTTCGCTTTTTTATTGCAATATAAAACCTCAAAACCAAAAAGCCTGAATGAAGTAGTAGTCTCTGGTCTCTCGGCAGATTCTTGCTTTGTAGACAAAGAGTTATTGTGAACTGACATTTAGTTAAGTCAGACATTTGTTCAGTTCCCTACACAATAAGAATATAAATTCTTTCTTTGTAACATGTGTGCATCATACTAGCTTTCTAATTATGTAACAGATTTTTTTTATGAGCTTTTCTGTTTTAAATCTGCAAGCATGGTAGAAGTGTGTAAGTTCTTTGGCCAGAAAAGATGAACTGTCAGATTCAGGAACATTTTGGTAGTGCTGGCCATCCTGATGAACATACAAATCTAATTTCATGGGAGTTAATGGACTGGGTGTGCAATTAAATCAGCATCAACAGACTGGGTTCATAAAGACACATACCAGCATTAATTTTGCAGGTGATTATTAGATTTGGGTTTTAATTGTCACTCCAGGGAATTACTTGTCCAGGGTACTTTGTTCTGAAGATTCATGATAAGAACCCCTTGGTGCAGAGACTTTATTTGAGGACTAAAATTAAATCCTACTTAGCGTATGGTGGATTAATGGTTGTGGAAAGTGTTCTTCCCCAGGCACATCATTGCTACACAGTAACTAGAGTGCTACAGTGATGCTTTCAGACCTGATGCTTTCTTTTTTTAGAGATCTGACTTTAGAAACGAAAAAGGAAAAAAAAGGGGAGTTTGAGATAAAGCAGGCTTCATGTAGTCCCAGCATTGCCTCTATTTTTAGCAGGATGCTTTGCTCTGCCTTGCACGGGTTCTTTAACTACTTAGATGACTGGTATTGCAAGGTTTGACTGGAGCCCGGGAGAGGACTGGGAAGGAATGTAAATCAGGTCAGCAGGCATTTTCATCTAATTGTAATAAATGAAACAATAGCTGAAGCTGCGTTGCCCAGTGTTTCTTCCTCCTGCACAAAAGCTTTTCAGGAAGGGCAGTTGCCTTGTGGGACACTGTGTCCTGGGTGAAAGCACATGCCCTGGCTTTGTGGCAGACAGTGTCCTTATAATTCTTTGATCTGATTTGGCTGTGGCTTTTCAGAGTAAATCTGAATCATTCTATTCTCAGCTGTTAAGGTGACATTGTAGCACTTAGAAAGGTGTAGGGGGCCTATTAATACTCCGTATTAAGAATCAAAAATCAGAACTGTGCACAGACAAGGAGACAAGTGTTAGTTTATCACTTAAAAGTCCTGTCCTAGAGTTTTACGGCGTTCACTGTAAGCCTGCACAATGTGATATCCAGTAAACTTCAATACTCAGGAGACATGCTACTCAGCTTGACTAAAAGGGTGAAGCCTTAACAGCACTCCATCTATGGCCTGGAGAGATCCCTTTATTCTGTCCACGCATACCATCGTCCTCCACTGAACACAGCCGCTTTTGTCAGGGGCGCGTGCACACCACTGTGCAGTATGTGGAGAATGACTCCTGGCTTTGTGTACGTGCCAGCTGCAGTTTGGTGCCTCAGTCCAGTACAGTGGAGAGTGATTCCAAAAGAGTCACTGCTCTGAAGGGGTCAACTTCAACAGTTTTGCTGTGAACAAATGTTGAGGGCAACAGTGGATGTGGAAGATGAAGGAAGTTGTTGTGGTGGTTTTTAAAGGGTCTGAAGCATCCTGTAGAGTTGTCCATGTTTGATTTTGTGCTGACACTTTAAACCAACAAAGTTACCTAGTAAAGATTTTGTTGAAGAATGTTTTCATTTTGTACTTCTATGGGCATCTGGGAGAATTTGAAAAAAGATGAAAAGTGATTTATTTTGACTTTTGCCCTGTTTTCCACTGTCTTATTTTGCAGGTGGCCGCATCTGCTCTTTCTCCCCCTGCATTGAACAAGTTCAAAGAACCTGCCTAGCGATGGAAGAATATGGTTTTACAGAGATTAACACCTTGGAAATTCTGCTCCGAGTGTACAATGTAAGGACAATCAGTTTGCAAATCCCTGACCTTGGAAAAGCAGCTGAGGATAATTCTAGCACTGGCTTTGACAGCAGCAGCCCATCACACCAAGACAGCCTGTGTGCTAATCTGCAGCAAGGGACTGTGCAGTTCAAGAGTGGCGTGCCACTGAGGGAGGTGGTTGGGCACACTGGGTACCTGACCTTTGCCACCAAGAGCCTGGTGTAGGACATGCCCAGTCTGTGCAGTCTGGAGTGGAGTTTGTGTGCATTCTGTTTTCATGGCTCTTTTTTTGTATGGCATCCAAAGTTTTACTTGTCAGGGAATTCCATATATAGTCAGATTTGGTTGGAATATGCTTTGTTTAAATAGCACACAAGCATTAAGCAGAGCAGCATCAAGGGAATGTTGAAACTCTGGAATGGTGCTCCACTTGCTGTCAGAAAGAAGATAAATTGATAGCGAATGGCCATTCACTGGAATGTTCAGAATTAAGATCTCTCATAAGAAAGCAAAACAAAAAACAAACAAATTACAAAGAAGTTGGATTTTTTCCTCCTTTTTTTCTGAATTACTTTCCCAGGTTTATGCGCTTTTTTTTGTCCTAGCACCACTGGACACTATTTTTTTAACTTCTCTAGGATCTGTGTTGCTCTGAAGAATGTGAAAGTGCCTACTTCCTCCATTTTAGATAAGAAAGTTCCAAGATTATAGGGTTGCCAGCACAACTGTTCACAGAATCAGTGTTTCCTTGGAATAGTGTTCCAGAGGATTATTGGCAGCGAGTAGGAACACAACCTCTTACTCCATTCCAGGCTGGCATCTGCAAATCATTTTGACTACACAGAGGTCAAAGAAGTGTGGTAATTATTGGATTTCCAACAATTTAAATTGGTATATTGTGCTCATGGGTTTGTAGTAGAAATTTGAACCTGGATCCATACAGTCATGTTCTAATGGTACAACCACTTGCATAGTTGATGAATCCACTGTGAAAATTAACTGAACAGCTGGCTAATATTATCTGAGCACCTCTTTGTAAGTGGTGTGGATGAGGTTCCAGTTGTTTGGTGGTTTATTTCCATTATGATGTATTGTTTTCCTGCAGCTGAATGACAGAAAGATTGCTTTTGGCAGGATTTCTGTCTCCAAATTACATCAATAATGCAAACTTAGTAAAATCCTCGACCAGCCTTATTAATTAAGTTTTCAGATCATTTACTCTTCGGTCTTCCATATAGAGCTGGTGGGTGTGATGAACTGTTTGAATGCTGGATTACATTTTGTATTTATAGATTAAAATAATCATGCAAATTTATTAAGTTCTTTCTTTTTTATTTTATTTTTAATAGTAAGTTCACAAATATTCCTGTTTCAGCCACTAGTGCTGCCACTCAAAGCATTTAGCTGTGCCTTGCATTTGGTACCTGAGCATATCGATTGCTATGCAAGAGAAACAGCCATTCATAAACTGCTGCCTGAACATTTAACCTGACATCCCTCCCCCATTCTTGACAAAAATAAACAAAGCTAAGCTTTTAACGTGTTTCAGCAGAACGCTAATCCATAACGGTTTAAAGAGAGCTCAACCGATCACGACTGCAGAGATAAACTGTTGAGCAGATTAAAGGCAGAAAGCAATTCTGTTCAGCTAAATCAGTTATGTAAGTTGACCTACAACTGCAGCATTTCCCCAGAAATTATGGGAAAGTTCCCTTTCTGCTGCTGTTCGTGTTCTCCAGGTTGTGCAGTGAGCTGCTGACGCTGTGTGTGGGGTTTGGTGGCTGTGTTAGAACGTGTGTGCCTGTGTTTGTGCGTGCACATGTTTGTGTGTGCTGGGATCACCACCAAGCAGCACAGCACAGCTACTGACAGACTCCAGAAGAAAGGATGGGGAATTACAACCACAAGGTTCTTCTTAACTTCCTTCAATGTGATCCTCATTCACTAACAAAGGGGATCAACCTTCTCCAGGGATAATTCCAGCCCCAGACTTGATTGTTTTTTCCAGACAGACCTTGTTTTAAAGCAATATAACATTTAAACAGGACTAAAAAGGAACAAAGTCACATTTCTGTGCTACAAATAGATGTCCAATGGAAATACCAAAGTGTCTTCCTGGAGTTTGAAACAAGGCTGATGCCTTTTTGCCTACAAAGCCCAATTCAAAACCCCTTGCAATAAACCACTGACTTTGCTTGGTCCCATAGTGATTTGATCTCTGCTGAGGAAGGACAAGCATTGCATAAGAAGAGGATTTCATTTCTGTCTTTGCAATATTGAAAAGGCTTCTGTGTTTTTGTTGCTGACGGCAGCCATGGCCAGCAGCACTGCACCACTTCCTGCTGTTGCTTTGTTGTCACGGAGGGTCCCACACTGTCCAGCATGGACAGTACTGTGCTGCCAGACCACGCACTGTTTAATGCTGCTTATGGTCACCTGTGTTCTACATTCTGGCTGCCAAAAGTGGTAGATGAGAAAGATGGGTCTTTCCCTCCACACTGGGGGAATCTGCCTGAGCCATACTTTTAGACTCATTTCTCTTTTGAATACATTTTAGTCTCCAGTATGGAACAAGCCACTTCTTCCTGCCCTGGTGCAGTTCAGTCCCATGCTCAGGTGCACCTTTTCACTGCTGCCATGCACCAGGATCCCTCAGTCATGGACAAGCACTAGGATACAGCTCTGCACACAGCCTGGTCCCATTGTGCCCCAAGCCCTGCAGGCTGGTGTGGAGAGCAGGCTGTGACACCAGGCAGCCTACAAGGCACACAGCAGTGACTAAGATGAGTGACTAAGAAACACTCAGAGCTCTGCTGCTGTTCACAGTTTACCTGTGCTTTAATTAAAGCATCACAAATCTGTATCTCACTGTGGTTGTTTCCTGGCTACCTGTTAGCACAGCACTCCTCTGAAGAAGATGATTGTAAATCCTGCTTGAGAACCTTAAAGGAATAAAGTGGTGAAAATTCTAGGAACTCACTCTTCTGCTTTATTTCCTGCTCTGCCTTCTCCTTAGGTGCTTTGGGATACGTGATGGTGAGGAGATGGTTCTTCCTGGGAAATGTTCCAGAGATGAGAGTTCTGGTTCACACTCTCTCCCTTGAGAGTACATCTGTGCTCCATTAGTTCTGGTGAAGAGGATGATTGAGGAACTCATGGTGACCTAGGAAGGAGAGGGGCCCAGAGATGCAGTGATGTATTTGGGAACGAGTGCTCATCCCAGCAAGGTCTGCATCACTTGGGTGCAGGAGTGTGCTGGGCAGCCTGTGTGTTCATGCCTTCCCAGGTTCATTCTGGTCGGAGGCTAGAGAACTGTGCCCTCCTGGGCTGCAGTTCAGGGGTGTTTGGTGGTCCCAGCTCACCTCTGTGCCAGTGGGAGCAGTGCAGGCTTGGAAAAGGAAGGTTGAGAAATGGCTGAGCTCTTGGAGGCCATTGTTGGGCTCCATCTCGGCTTCTGCTTGCACAAATAGGAGAGAGGCACGATAAGAGCAGAGTGGGAGAGTCAGCATTGCATAACCATGATGTTACACCAAAGGTACGTGCAGCTGTCTGCAGTCAAAGGGAGGAAGGGGGTTGCTGTAGTACCAGAAAGTTCTTTGTCACCATGAGGGAAAGCATTTACATGCTGCTTGGCCTCTCCAGTGCTCCTGAGGAACGATGTTGTTTAGATTCTGAAAGAGAGGAGCCAGACTGTGTTATTTCCTTTCTCCCTACGTGACAGCTTCTGAACTGGAATGAATCTGCATCAGCATCAACACAGGGAACAGAGAAACCTTAAATTAAATAGTGAAATAAAAATAATTCTCCTCACTGGTATCCAGCCCTTTACTCGGCATATTTGACCCAGGAGATCTGTGTCCTTTCACAGTCTGTTGTCCTCTGCTGCAGGGCAGCAGTTTTGCACAATGAGGTAAACTGGCTGATGTGCTGATAGGAACAACCACAAAGGCCAGCTGGGAACACTGTCCTGTGGGCATCTCACTGTACCTCATGTTTCCCCCTGGCTGCTATGGTCGACTGTGCACAATTTGGCTTCTCCTTGCTGTGAGTGGTCCCTTCCCATCATCTCCCTGCTCCAGACCCAGACCCAAAGCCGACAGCCATACCAACAGCATGCACCAGCTCTTCCTGCTGCTCCGAGCCCACTGAGATTGCACAGCCAGGCTTTGGGCAGAGCATATTCCTCTCCTCTTCACTGGAGTGCAGGACAAGGGCTGTATTTTGCCACCCCACCAGAACCTGCAGGTACAGCTGAGTGCTCCTGACCAGGCACCCTGCAGAGAGGAGCACTTGGAGCTGCTGAAGACCTCAGCCTGAAGTTATTTCGTGGGGGTTGAGTGGGTTGATGCTAAATACCGTATTCCTTTATAGCTGTTAAGAGGGCAATTTGCATGAGTGGTTCCAATGGAGCTCTGGAGCTCTCCCCAGGGGTCTGATAGCTGCAGGATATGTCAGAGACCAGAACTGAGTGAATTCAGAATTTCTGCTCCCAGAGGTGCAAGCTGAGTAGTCAAAGCTACGTAAGGAGAAGAAAGAGCCTTTTCCATCTCTTTCTGAAAGCTGATCCTGATTCACCATGAAACTCATGTGCATGACTAGGTCTAGTCAGCCCAGAGAAACTGTTGCTTTAGCAACCTCCTTTTGTATTAGGCACCATGCAGGAAGGGGAAGTCTGCAGTGGGATTTTCCTCTCACTCATGTTGCTTTGGGAGAGCTGTAAGTCCCCACTCCTAACCTGAGTCAAAAATACATCTGCAAGTAGTTTCCCCTACCATGTGTCTGCAATGCAGCGTGGCTGGTCCCTGGGCATGTGGAGGAAGGGAGAGGGAAAGAAGTCTGCAGTCAGTTCAACCTGTTGGATTACAGGTGCATCATGTCACATTGTTAGAGAAGTTCAGTTGGTTCAAATTATGTCAGCAAAATACACAATGTAGTTATATATTATACAGTAAAGAATGGCCCATTTCAGGACATTACTGGGCAAGAGCATTGAATAAGAGAGATTTGATTGCCTATGTTGAAAAATCAGGTTTAACTAAGAAACTAGCTATGGTTTCTGCATGTTCTCTTGATGTGTTTTTGTGTCCTCTGTCAGATAAGGTGGAAACATGTATGAAAATGGATAATATTTCAGTGAAATACAGAACCCACAAGGACATCAATCTTCCCAGACAGGAGATTGACTTCAAGTTTTTACCACCCAGTGTTCCTGGGAGGATCCTTCATTGCTAACATCTCCTCACCGATCTTAACAGCCCTTCAAAGAGAGGAAAGTGCCCTTCTGCAGCAGGGTGTGCAGATATTCTCATGGCTACAGCTGATTACCAGCCTGCAGACACACATCAGAATAAGGATGGCAGCACTGGGCTCCCTTAGGTTTTTACAATGGACTATAAATGGGACTGTATTCCCTCTGAAGTCATTACACCCAGCCCTGTGCACTGCTGGCATTAGAGCAGCACCAAGAGGCCCAGGTGGGCTGAACACACGAACCTGTGCCTGTCACAGCTGAGAAAGCCACCAGCAAAATGTGACCTGTGCACAACCGTGTGGCACTGCAGCAAGCCCAGGGCTTCCTCCTGCCTCAGGGACAGTGCTGGGTCTTGAGCATCATCCCTTGGTGCATCTTCTGCCCCCAAGGGAATACGAGGACTCAATTCCCCTCAGACTAAGTGCCTTTGCACCTGCCACTTCTGTGCCACTTCTGACAGAGCTGTAGTCTAAGAGTCAGGGTGCAGTGTGCTTGCCTAGGAAAAGAAAATGCAGTTCTTTCTCATGGTAGTTCTCTGTGTGAGACAGGATTTCTGCTTCATAAGGAAACAGTTCCTCATTTCTCATGCAGTTTGACTTTGATCCTGCAAATATTTACTAAGAGAGGGGAAGGGATTTGTAAAATGGCTGTGGCAGGAGACTGGAAGTACCTACGGCTGTTGTGAGAGTGTGGTGGTACCTCCACGTCAGGGAGCTGCTGGCTGCCTGAAGAAAGAGCAGGTTTCTCAAAGAAGGTAAAGGGATTTCGTGCCCCAGCTCCTACTGACTTTTCTTACTTTTTTATTTCAGTGGGATTTCAGCATAACTCCCTTGATGACCTGGGCCCTGGTTGTGTGTGTTTCTTTGGGAATCACACAGCACTGTGCTCCTTTCAAAGGCAGATGCATGAGGGGATTGTGCAAGGCAGTGGCAGAATGAAAAACAGGACCTGATGACCCAGATCTTCTCACAGCTCCTTCTTAAATGATAGTGCTCTCCTAATGCTCAGCAAGAATCTCCTCCAGACCAAAACTCTCACATGGCAGCACCTCAGTGCCCACAAGTTTTTACAGTACCTGGATGCAAATACAGTTAGATAATGTCTTGACTCATGTCACAACTCATTACCAAATCAGAGCATGCAGCCATATCAGTGCTTAATGATTTTCTGAAACTTTAATTCATTTTACTCCATAGCCATTTTCATTAATTAGCTGCATTAATTTTATACAGATTAAAAATGTAAGTCAATCTCTTTGAAGTAGAAAAGTGGCATTTTAAAATCTACATTCTATCCCAAGCCTATAAATACATCTGCCTCATAGAAATCAGCTGTTTATGGTAGTTCTTATAGCAGAGAGGGTGACTCAAAGAGGCTTATGTGCTGCATTAGTTTTATCAGAGCTGAAAAAAACCTCCCAAATTCCCTGTGAATTAGAAGGATCAGTGACTATAGATAGATCCTATGCTCTTCCCCCACCAGCTGAAACATGGCACTGGTTTTGGATAGTCTGGATCCAAAGCAGTCACACTAGCAGAAAACAGTCACATTTTGTTGCACTTTTACAGAATACTTTCTCAAGTAAAAATCAACAAAGCAGCAACACCACAAAAGCTGCTAATTGCTCAAAACACATAGTCAGTGTTTTCCTCCATGCCTGCCCCACTCTGTTGCAGAATACCTAAGAGTGGTTGAATTCAATTATACACCCCAAAATAATATTAAAAGATCATGAGTAAGGCTGCAGAGCCACCCATGCAAAAAGCTAGGGAATCTAATAGAATTAAGGCACTTTCTGAAGCCATTAGTTGTAGGATAAATAAGGCTGAGTAATGAGTTCAGGGATAAAGGACAGAGGGAGGAGGCCCTAGCTGGGTCTCACAGGAGTCTGGAGGTCACCAGTGGCATCCTGGCGTCTGTGCTGGTACTTGTGCAGCTCAATGTTGCTATAAATGACCTGGAAAAAGGGCTGAGCACTTCGTCAGGGAGTCTGCTGATGGTGCACAGTTATTTATGGCACTAAGGATGGGGACAGGTTGTAAGGAACTATGGAAAGACTTTAGGGGTGAGTCCTGCCTAATGACGAACTGGACAATAAAGTGCAGGTGAAACTCATGCAGATAAATGCAAAGGGTGACCGGGGGATGGCCCTGTTGGGAATTGTGAGTTGATGGTTGCTGGGGCTGCAGCACCAGGACAGGGAAGGTCAGTGCTCAGCTGGCTGCTCCAGGCTGAGAAACACCATGAGAGGAGCACTGTCATGCTCTGAGGGGAGTACAAGCTTGTTCCTTTTCACAGGAGCTGTTTTAAACCTCCTTGCAGAGCATGACTAAGTGCAGCTAATCTAGAAAATCATTCCCATTTACTCCAATGTCCCTCTGTACTTGTCTGCCAGTGATGGTCTAAAGCTCCGTGACAGATGTCAAACATGTAATGGCTGCTTGCTGCAAGTCAGAGTCAAGTTCCAGTTGTGTTTTCAACCACACAATAAGATTTATCTTGCAAAACTTTTGTGGTTCTTAACAGTACATTTGCCTGCTTGTAAGACAGGAGGTTTTCGTTATGGCTTTGTTTCCTAAACATTTGGAAGCCTTTGAAAAGCAGAGGCCTTGCTCAGCTGTGTCCATAAACGTTCAAATTATGCTTGACTTATTTTCTAGCCTGTATTTACCCTCTGTGTGTGCATGTTGCTGTTTAGCAAGTGCAGCAGTCCTCAGAGAGTGATGATGGAAGAAACCTACCTGCAGTGCAGCCTGGGGAGCTAAACCTCCTGGCTCCCATGCTTGAATCTGTGATGGAGTAGAGGGTTAGACTTTTAAATTACTTATTTGAACACCACTACACCCGAAAAACGACCCCAGCAGCCACTGGAGCGCCAGGAAGGGCACTACCAGGCAGCACCTTTGGTTGCAGTGGCTGTTGGAGTGCCGGGCACCCCTCCCTGTCCTGCGGCTGCCCCTCCCAGCCCATTGCCTGCTCCAGGGGTTGGGATCCGAGGCTGCAGCGGGGAGCAGCCCCGTTCCCCCGCCTGGCAGCTCCAGTGTCCTTGGGAGGCAGCACAGCTCAACAGCAGCAGCTCGTTTGCAGGCAGTGGGATTTTACAAGGACTTTTAAGAGGCAGTTCTGCCTTGGGAACAGGCGACGCAGCAAACGCTGGTGACGGTGCTCTCCCCTGCAAGGCACCACACAGCTGTGGGGTTTATCTGTTTCACTGCTCCTGATCACAGCTGCCTGTCATATTTCAGCATATTTATGACAACTAGAGGTCCAACTCTTCCACTTTCGGGAAAAAATAATCCAATAAACACACACTACAATTTGCACAAAATTTTTCAACAGCCCAGGCTAAAATCAGTCTTTATGTGCTTGGAATTTATTTAAAATAATTGCTATTTATGCCTTTTTTTTTTTTTTTGGCTTTTTACCAATCTAATCAGCATAATTTGACTGTGCTGGAACAAATCTACAAGACTCCAGAACTGCTCTTGCAGATCATGCAGATTAAACATGAACTAATTAGTAGATTTCTGGATCTCTAAATCCACAGCTTTGGAAAAAGCTGACAATGCCCATCAGTCTTCACACAACAATAGAGAGACAAAACCCAGACATACAAGAAAAATGGCTACAGATGGACATATGTGTGAGAAATCTTTGCAAAGGAAAAGGATTAAAAAACAAAACCAAAAACAGCAACAAAAAAACATTGGGATAATAAGCAACAGCACTTTTTCCTAAATATTTCAAGAATAAAGGCTTTTTCTGTCTTTAGTTGACTCTTTTGTGGAAATGAAACATGGTTCTGTAATAACTAGAGGCCATAAACCACTGTGGGATAAAAAGGAAAAAGTAGCAGAAGCTGCAAAGATGAATATTGAATTCACCCACGAGTTAGTCTGAGCACATCCAAAAGCCATGACGTCAGTAAAAAGGAAAAAGCCTGACTATCACCCTGGGAATGAAATCAAAAACTTGCTTTGCCAATATGTGAAGGTTTCTGAAAGTCTTCTAAAAGTTTCCTCAGGAGACAACAATAACTTGATTAGAAATGTTCCAGCAGATGATGAAGAACAATAACAGCTGCTCCAGAGCTCACTGCAAACAATGGAAAGTCCCCGTTGATTTGTTCAGTCTCAAACAGGGTTCAAAATTCACAGAACTTCGCAGAAGAGGTAAAACCAGCTGTCTGCCTGTGACAGCAGCATTCACGCAATGAGGGGATGGGAATGGCCCCATAATTCAAGCCCCATCCAAAAACTGCCACTGACAGGCAGGAGGCTAAAAACAGGCACTGGAAAAGTGGGATCAGTGCTGGTGTGGAAGAAGGATGCTTCCTTCCCAGGCTTGATGGGATAACAGGGAGAGACTCGGAAAGGTCTCTCTGGGATTAAACCTGTCATGCATAAGTTGACGTTGTTAATTCCTACGTGCCTTAAGGAGGTGTTTTTTCTTTCCTGCTTGGTTAGTCACACGCAATCAGGATGTCCTCCTGATCTCACTGGTACCAGTTTTATGGGAGGTCTCTCAGCTGCATTTCTTGGCACTGAGCTTATCAAGCTGCCCATGGGGGCTGAATGGGCTAGGCAGACTCTTTGCTCTTTGCTCTTTGCTCTGATCTGATAAACACTCCAGACTGTGTCACCTTCTGAGCTTACTTGGGGGATACCTGTAATTAAGACAGCTCTAATGATTTCCCCTTGTCATCACCACCTAAAACCTTCCTTCCTCAGTTTCCAAGAGCAGGAAGCTGCCATGTCTCTGCACGGAGCCCCCATTCCCATGTCCAATGCAATTAGAGCCTGTTGTCCTATGCAGTGCAATTAGAATTAATGAGGAAATTTAAATCAATGACATCAGAAATGTGTTTGGCTCATTATTTTTGAAACACAGATGAAAGAAGCAAGACAGCCTCAAAACCATATGACAATTGTGACAGTGCTGGAGTCTGAATTCCAGCAGTACACCAGCAGGGCTGGGGGGCACAAGTGATGGAACAGCCTTGTAAGGAATTTAACTACAGGTAAGAAACTGTAGGGGCAACAGAGTAAGCAGTGGGTTTTGCCAGAGAAAGCACGAATTCCTCTTTCACCTCTTGAGGACCTTGGAGTAAACCTGCTCAGCGAAGCTTTGTGCCTTCCCACAGTTCAGAGCAGAGCAGTTTTGTGCTGCAGCACAGGAGCTGAGGAAAAAGGAATAAACTGAGTCCTAATAGCATCTACTTCGCCTTCCTAGCTCGTCCCCCACCACCACCTCACAAAAAGAGAAGCATTTGGGAAGTCCAAGAGAAGCTTTCCCCATGATGCAGCTTAAAGTTGGTTTCAAAGACCACACTTCTCTGCAAATGAAGCTTTAACAGCAGTATTATTTATTTAACAGGAAAAAACAAGCCAAAGACAAACTAAAAATTAACCCTATTCTTGAGCCTTTCACTAGGTACGTATTTATTTTGTAATTTCTCGCAAAACTGTATAGTCTTGTATTTGAAGTGAGCTTGTGTTGCTCATAGTCTTTTGGCCAGGTAAAATAAATACTCCTAAAAGTAATCCTAATGAAGCTTATGCAAGCATGCACCTTATAAGCATGCTCCCTTCCCAAATTCCTGTCCCTGCCCCATGGAACTGAAAACAGGCTTTTTCCATTACATGGTTAAAGCCTGTGCACAGGCAGAGCAGAGGCTCTGGATCCTTGTCCTAGTAGTTAAAATCCCTCTGGAATTTGTGTCAATTTATCCAAAGGGCTACTTGGAAATACTGTGCAGGGCTTAAACCCCCCTCCTCTGCGCTATTTTAGAGCACAAGCTCTAGCAGTTCCAAAGCATTTATTCCCAATTGCACCCACAACTTTTCATTTTGGTCTCTTTAATGTGTCAGTTTAAATCTCTTCCCCTTCCTCAGGCAGCTCTCGGGCTGTGCGGTGGCGTTGGGGCTGATGCCTGAGAGCAGGAACTGTGCAAAGTGCTCCCACAGCAGCAGCACTTTCTCACTTCATGCAATTGCACATCTTGGTAGGCACAGAAAAGACTGGTTTATGCCTCCAAAGGCACATTGGCACTTCAGCATGTGCCAAGGCCATGCAGCCTTTGTTTTATCTCCAGAATCACCTGTATAGCTTCACCTGCCCCAGTCATATGCTGTGAATTCAGACATCAGCTACGCATGGGGTTTTCTTGCATTAGAAGTTTTATTTGGGGAAAACAAGTTGTACCTTCACCACAAACAATCCCACTCAGCCATCAGTCCACACTTGCAAAGCAACAGAAAGTTCCCCCCTGAGGTGGATGTTCCCCAGGGGCAATGCTGCTGTGAGCTGCAAGAGCAGGAGGATACATGTGCTCTGTGCCCATATGTCCCTGTCACCTCGTGGGACACTGCAGGGAACGGATGTTATCCCTTTGGAGGAACCATGCTGCCTCCACATCTCTCACCAGGAGCTCACGAGGAGGAAGGAGGCAATTTCAGAAACTCACACCCCAGAACTGGGAAGGCTTTTTCCATGTTCCTTGCTGAAATTAGTCTTTCCACTTCTCTGCCAGTCCTCCTCCTCCCAGTCAGGCCTGTCACTGAGGAAATGCTAAACTCCAGGAACACCAGTGCGGATTTAGTGCAGAGGCAGGGAGACTGCCCCTGCCCCTCTCTGGGGAATAAATCCCTCCATTAGCAGGGCAGTTTCTTGCAATTCAAAAGAAATCAAGGAAGAAGGGATTACCTACAGGAAAGCTTCAGCTGCTGGAGCAGGGCCAGTGTCCCTGCCTGCTGCTGCCAGACCAGGCTGTATCCAACTTTGGATGGATCACTTGAGTCCAGGACAGCACTGTCACAGGCAAGGGTTCTGCAGTCAGCCAGCACAGGGCCAGGCACTGCTGCTGGCTCTGCCCTTAGTGTTCTACTGTTCTTTTATTATTCATATAAAGCCTTCCAACATGGTTGTTTATAATACTACTTTCTACTCTACGAAGGCCGTATGGACATGATGATCAATTGTATGCTAAAAGCAAAGTGAAGGGTGCTTTATAAAGTCAGCTTATTAGGGGTTTATTCACCAAATTAATGTCTTTTAGAATGCTTATGTACCCAGAAGCAAAGATGTCTCCTAATTACATCACTCAGTTTATATTTCTGAAAGCTAGGGAAATTTCCCATATAATTCAGCCCCATCTCTGCACAAAAAAAGGACTCTGTACTCTTCATCTAATAAGAAAGCAAAGTGTTTGGAGGTCTCTGAAGTAGAGTTGTAGTATCCAAATTCAGCTTTAACACACACTATGTTAGGGAGCCAGATGAGCTGGTGGTAGCACATACCATGAAGGGATTAATGTGATGCAGCCCTGGGGCATCTCCTCTCACCTGCAGCCCACAGGCCTGGGTTACACAGGGGCAATACTTCCATTTAGTAAAGGAAGTGTTCTGTCATTTTTCTCCAGATCTTCACATGATATAGCCTGATCTCAATGTAAATATCAAGAATCTCAAAAAGTTCTCCCTCACACACAAAGGTAAATGAAAATGCCCCTTCCTTAGAGTTGGCAATGTTTAAAAAGCCTTAATGAGCTTTTCTTATTCATAAAAATGCCTTGTTTTTAAAAGCTTGCCATTTCCTTAACAGCTTTAAATGTGTCTTTTGCATCTCTCCAAATCTGCAACCCTTTTTCCTCCCACTTTCCTCCAAAGTCCATGTTATGGAGTATACGTGATATGGTCTTGCAGCTGCTTCTCCCTGAGGAAAGTCCAACAACTCATGAAACGGCAACCAGGAGAAAATGTCAGTAGGGAAAGTTAATTTTAATGAGAAGAAAAGAAAATGCCCTGAGACAAAAGTCAAGGCTAGCTTGTGCTGTCACTGGAAACCACTTGGTTTTGTGGGACACCCAGAAAACACACTCAGAGAAGCTGAGTCATACTTGCACCTTTCTTGAGCTTTCTCTCAAACTTTTTATCTTAAAGTCCAGCCTGACACAACATAACATGGACATCTTGCATGACATCTCTCAATTGTGCCTACCTGCAAAAAATTGAAGAATTGGCATTCTCTGTTAAATTTTTTTTCCAAACAAGAACTGTATTTTAATTACAGGTTTTAAGATAATATTATGTCCCTCTTGTGTTCTCAGGCACCCTGCTGTGTGCTTTTTCAGAGCAACAGTAATATCTAGTAATGATAAGATCTTTATAAACTGTTGTCCTTGTTAAACAAAGAGGACTTTGATTCTACAGTAACATTGCATTTGGTGAAAACCTGATTTGCAGACAGTCTTTTCCCATCAGCCTACTGTGAAACTCACTTGGTGACCTTCAAGAGCTTTTGAGTTCATGTTTAGCAAATCAATGGCACAATGAGCACCTGACTTTCAACTCATTTGTCAGACCTGCCACTGCTGGCCACATCTCAGCCCGTAACCTTCAGCCATGGATTTGGAGCTTGTAGTCAGCTCTTTTACCACCTGAGCCCTTTGAAATGCCTTTCAGCCCTATTGCAAATGGCAATACAAAAATGGTGATAGAGGGAGATTAAAGGCTGATGGCGGATGGCAGAGGAACTGTGCTATCTCTCCAGTTCTCTGCCAATATTTTCCAGGAACTTTCTTCCTCTTATATAAGTTATAGATATATTAAAAAAAATTCAGTCTGCCTTATGCAAATATTTCTTATCAGCAGATAATGTACTTGCAGCACCAGAAATATGTGATTAGGGAACCTGGGCTCGAGGTGACACAGTGGTAGCACATGGTACTGTGCAGAACAGCAGCTGGACTCCTTCCACCTAAAAAGTTATTTGTTCTAACTGTAAGGAATGAGCACAAATTACTCATTGAGCAAAATGCTTTGCAGACCACCACTCACTGGACCCTCCAATGTAGGCTCTATGTACCAGTTCAGAAGTGGGGGGAGGGGAAAATGTGGGTTTACTCCCTTAGACTCTTGAGATTAGAAAAATAATATAAAGGTGTGTAATAGAAATTGCATGTCTGTGATCCAGGGTGCTTGCTACTGTGGCACCCAGAAGATCACCAGCAATGCTTCCCCTCTTCTCAGTACAATAATTTGGGGACCAGTTTTCAAGGG
This sequence comes from Illadopsis cleaveri, assembly GCA_013399915.1. NCBI lineage: Eukaryota > Metazoa > Chordata > Aves > Passeriformes > Timaliidae > Illadopsis > Illadopsis cleaveri. The sequence continues at coordinate 138,835 of VXBB01014235.1, read as the reverse complement.
TGCCATGTATTAAGTGTTTTTCTCAATGAAACCAGTCTCAGAATTTGGAGGTCAGACCCGCACCCACAGACGTCACTGGTAACCCTCCCACTGACTTCAGCAGCCTTTGAAACAGCCCCTCATTTCTGTGGGTGCTGTGGGAACACAGATCACAGATACACAGTGCTCTGGCAGCAGCCTTGTAAAAATGTATTTGGGATAATTTCTCCCTCTGGCAACCTCTAGTTTAGCAGCTTAATCATCAGACAAGAATAAGAGTAGCAGAAAGATCTTCCACCTTCCTACAAGGAGTTAATTCTCTCCCCTGCTATATTAGCCGTCATACATCTATATATACTGTCATTTGTTTCTCACCCTCCTCCAGATCAGAGAGCTGCTTAATCACTGCCTGTCAGCTCCTGCCTTGCCATATTTCAGCCTGTTCATTTAAAATGTTGTTATTTGCTCCCTGGGCAGCCAGTAGTAAGCCAGAGAAGCAATCAATAAATGTCCTTAACCAGAGCCCAGGCTGCAAGCGGAAGCATTGTCTAAAGCAACGGGAGGAGGATAAATCCCTCTTTCCTTCCCCTGGCACTGCTGATTGCACATATGCACTGATTCACTTGTCAGCTTGCCATTAGCAGACACGCTCTGCCTCCCAAAGCAAAGGGGTTGTGAGATGAGAGAGAGCGAACCACACACAGGAATAGCCACTGCTCCCGTGGCTGAGCTGTCTCCTCTCCTGGCTGGACTCACACCTCCAGGACACCTCTGCCTGGGGAGAACTGGGTGTCTGCAGCCTGTCCCCATTCCCAGCACCTGGGAGGGTCATGGCTGGCATGTCACAGCCCCACAGCATCCCACAGGCAGGCCACACTCCAGGGAAGGCCCATGGCATGGCAGCAGCCCATCAGCATGGTGCTCTGCAAGCCAAGACACCAAAATGAACCAAATCCAAGGTGACCACAGCCACAGCTGGTAGCCCTTGGACCTGCAGGTTGGAGCTGCTGCCCCTTCAGAAGGGGGGAGGAGCTGGTCTCCTCTCCATCATGACAGCTGATGCTAAGTTGCTCCATCCTTCCCACCTGTTGCCTGCTCTGCAGCTCATCAGCAGGAGCCAGGAATTTCTTTCGGGTCTTGAGCAGAACCCCAAAGCCTCCAGACCCACAGCTATTGTCAGAGCTGCAAATATTGCTCAGATGCAAGCAACCTCCCCTTTCTCCTGCCCTCCCAGCCTCTTGTGTCAGGATTCCTTGGATGCAAAATAATGTTGTTTCACTCCTGCCAGCCATACTTTTGGAAACTAGAGGGATTAATATTCTTCTTACCAGCATTTTGCACTTGGACAATACCACAAGGCTACAACAAAACAAAAGCAAAAATCCGTCCTGAGTGTTGGCTACTGCAGTTAAATTCAAAATCATGCTCCAGACTGCAAAATTGCCTCCTGCTGTAACTTGGCAATTAAGTAGATGTACCAAATAGGTCTTTAAAGGGCAACCTAAATAAGGGCTGTTAATTCCACTGCTGGCACAACCAGTAACTGCTTGGAAAAGGGTTGGTGCATGAAAAAAGTGGTAGAAATCAGTTTTATTTTATTCTGCCACGATGGAACCCTTTGAGATGGTCCCTGGGTGCCTTCACTCACTGCTAAAGTTTCCATCAGCCAGTGTCTGGGTCACCATGCTCCAGTCTGGCCTCAGCTCCTGAGCAGATGTTTCCATGCCATTTAATGCCACTGTGATGAACATCATAAGGCATAAACCTGGCATTAGGTGAGCAACAGGGACATAAGCTACCCCTTCTGGAGCTTTTGAAGTGCCAGACCAACTCCTTAGGGCTGGAAGAGCTGCATGCCAAATGTGGCATAAAAAAGCCATGGCACAGCAACTTTGTCCCTGGGCCTACAGACTTAACTACAGGGCCAAACTGTTTCTGTGCTCAGTGATGGGAGCTGGGAAGCCCCTCTAGGGGCAGATGCCACTTAGTTATTATTTTATTTTTAATTCAATACTTATGCTCTGATCATCGCTGTTGACCCAAACCTGGCATGCCAATTCTCCTACAAACCCCAGAGACAATTAGATGAGTCAGCAGAGTGATTCCCAGGGGTGCTAAAGCAGATCAGAAGTATATATAACATAAAGCAGCTGCAAGTAATAGAAGGGGAGAATATTGTAGGAAAGAGTAAAGGAAACAGAAGGTTACACAGATAGCTCAAAATATCCTTTCATTCCTGCCAGATATTAGTCAGTCTTGTCTCCAACCATCCCATGTCTTCTACTAAAGAAGCACCATTCTCTGTCCTCCTTCTCCAAATGTAATCCAACATCTTCTGCCTTGACACTGGAAGTGGAGAGCAGGCACTCAGCTGTCACATTTGCAGCTGCCAAGAAGGAGACAAAATATTCAGGCAATCCTGGCTGATCCACTCATGTCTGCCAGTGATCAGCTGTCAGCAGTGACTGGCTGTCCATGTTGTCCTGCCCATGCATTCTCTGAAACCAGGGAGCTGCATGCACAAATGGACCGGGCCCACACTTCTAACAAATTTTTCCTTCTGCCTCCATCTTCTCTTGTAACAAAGCATCTCCCTGGATGGGTCACATGAGAGCAATACTCCACTGCAGCAGCTCGTAAACCAAAGTTTGAGAGATGCTGCCACAGGACTGCTCAGAAGGAAAAACACTTGTAAACTCCATTCTCAGATGATAAAATGTGTCACATGAATCATCCCCATCCCAGCCCAAGAGCACTATTAGTGTCAAGGGCAATAATAAAGAAGATAAGGAGTGCAGAAAAGCACGTACAGCCTACTCTAATTACTCCCATCACTAACAAGTCAATGAATCAAAGCATGAAAGTGAATGCCTGCAAAAATGTGTAAAGCTGAAGAAAGCATCCCTTATTCCCTGACAGGGAGGGAGAGCGCCTGTGTCAGCAAAACAAAGCTTCAAAAGCACTATGAAAAGTTGAGCCTGAAGCTGTGCTGGCAACACTTTGCCCTTGGGTGACTTTGGATAATGTCAATGTTCATTCTACAAAATATGGATGGTGCCTCCTTTCCTGCACTGTTACTCATCTGGACTTTGGTCTTTTTCCAAGTTCCTCTGGTAGATGACCATTCTCTGCCCAGCACACAGGAACTCCCACATTTAGGCAAGAATCCTCAAAATCTAAGTAAAAATCTGCACAAACTGTACTTGGCTGCATTACATACAGAGGCAGTGAGGCAGGAGGCTCTGTAGTGGGCTGGAGACTACTGGATGTCCTCTCTGGAATCAGGACATCCCTGTGAGGAGATTGCAAGTGTCCTTTTTAGTGCCCTTTCTCCAACACAATCATCATTACTGGTCCAGAATACTCCTCTTTGTACTCCTCTCTCTCGTCTCCACATCAGAGGGCCTGTGATACTGCAGCAAATCAGCAGAGAATGAGAACATTCAGGCAGTTTTTAATCAAACCATGCAATGGTTTCCCTTCTTGCTCTGCCAGACAGGGACTCTCACCATCATGCTCTGCAAACGCCCTCTGCTCTGCAGCAGGAGCATCAGCTTAGACCCTGACTCAGGTTCTCCATGTCTGGAAGGAAAGGACTCAGTCATGACCTGATTCAGAGCCTCCTGACACCCAGCAGAAGGGCTCATTCCAGTCCTGATTCACACTGCTGTGGTCTGATTCAAACCCTCCTGGCCCAGCAGGGAAGTGGGACCGTGACTCAGATTTCCAGGTTCAGAGCAGGGTGACTCAGGACACACACGGACCACAGCTGGGACAACTTCTCCAAAAACACCTCTGTTCTTCTGCTACCTACTGGGGGACATGCTACTGCCCTGGCACTTGGGAGGAGCTGTTCCAAGACGCACTTTGGACCAGGTTGGTACAACAAAGCTGTATGTTCAGGGAAGAGTGTGGCACCAGGACATTCAGGCTAAAGTCCCCTGGGTAAATAGGTGCTAATCCACCTCTGGCAATCACTGCATTTCCAACCTGTTGCAAGAACCTGCCTGGCAGAGCCCCTCCTCCCGACACAGTGCCAGGTCTTGTTGTGCAGACGCTGTTGGACTGATGCCCTTTGCATCCTGCTGTGAAGAATGCAATGAGCTTTTTCGGCTTCAGCAGCTCAGGGCTGCTGGGTTTTGTACCTCGTGCTTACACTTATGGGACCTGACAGTGGCTCTTTAATTCTTAATCCTTTTGAGAAGCAGACTGTGTGTTCCTTCCAACTTGGATCAGTCTGGACCTCATTAGCTCCTCTCACTCAGTTGTGCCCAGAGGAGGTGGCAGATGAACAGACCCAGGAAAATCACAGTCCGTCACTATGGTGCTACTGTGATCCAGCCCTGTGAATTTTATACTAAATTGGAACTGAACTCCTCGATAAAGCCCCTGAGGCTTTCCTGGTATTTCTGATTTTCCTTCATATACTTTCCTTTTTTGCCTTCCAGATTTCCACTTGTGTTCAACAGGTGTTAAGGTGGACCATGGGATGCAGAGTCCTGATGTGGTCTGTCTGAGGGTCCTTACTCTTGGTAATGGGGGGTGTTGACTGGCCCTACATCTTCAGGGCAGGTATGTGGGCATGTGTACATGGGGGAGGCTGGAAACTTTAGAAAATCTTCCCTGACATCACTGATGAGCAGTGAGAACAGCAATCAAAGGCTTTAAAGAATCCTAGGCACAATCCATAATGTTATCTTGTGAGCAGGAAATTCTACTGGTGCTCTTGGTAAGCACCCTTCTTGCATGAGGCCAGTACAGGTCAGGTCTCAAGGGGGCTCAAGGCATCAACACATCCCATTGGATCCCAATGCTCTCTCCAGGAACAGAGATACATTGCCCATTGCTATGTGCTTAGATGGGGTTGGAACAGCCTTCCCTTGGAATCTCAGATGTGCAAACCACACACAAAGAAGAGAAAAAAAGAAAAAGTGAAAAAGAAAGAAGAAGAAAAAGAGGAGGAGAGGAGAGGAGAGGAGAGGAGAGGAGAGGAGAGGGGGGGCTAGGTGCGGAGCGTCTTG
>VXBB01014235.1:107970-133823 GCA_013399915.1 Illadopsis cleaveri | reverse complement strand
GTTTTCTCCCTGCAGAGAGATTTGTATCTCACAGCTACTCTGCATAAAAAATTAGCTGGGATGGAGATGGGCTGTTAACTTTGTCAGCTGATTTGTATCTACTGGGACCAGCCTGGTACCAACAAGCACCATGGCTACAGATGTGGCTTGTGGAAGCTGTTAGGTACTCTAAAAGGACCAACACTGATCAAAATCAAACACACATTAAAATGTCACTAAATATAGCCACATTTGACCCCACCCCACAGGCCTGGGAGTCAGGAACCAAAGAAGGAAACCAGGTCTACAACATCAACTGCCTCTGGCTGTTGGAAGAGGGCAAGAGAGTGACCAAGCTCTCTGGCTTGAAGCCTTTACACCACTGAGGGTCTAACCTCCTGCAAGGAGAATTGAGGCTTTGAAAGACCAGTTCATAGCACACCCCAAGATGTAGTGAGACCAGTAAGAACTGTTACCATGGAATTTTATACCAAGAAATGCAGAGTTTCCTTCTGCTCTTTTTCTTCCACAGGGTAGTGTCTAGTTCAGAAAGGGAAAAAATGCCTGGCAGGCCTGAGTGCTGCCCGAGCACTCAGAATGGAAAGAGGCAGAGCTTCTCCTAGGAACCGCAGCCATGGAATTGTTTGCCTTACTAAAAAAAAAGTGATCCCAACTTGTTTTAACTCTGAGATTCTCATCGTGTTCCACAATGCACATCAGATCAGTCACAGGGAGCTGAGGCTGGGGCTTGGCATTGCTGATGAAATCATCCCCAGCTCAAGAAAAGTCCATCTCTATGGGCAACAGAAAACAGGCAGGATTCTTTGTCTAGGGGGAATAGGATTATTTGGACTGGCTTTCCAAAGAGGGAAGCAAGGACCAGAGCCAGGTACCAGCATCACTTCTGAAAAATCCACTTTTTAAGAACTGAGAAAAGTTTCATTGTTATTTGCTGCTTTTGTCTTGGCCTTGTTACTTTAAGTGTGGCATGGCCAGGCAGGAGGGACAAAGTTTTGTTAAGGACTTAAGCCTTTGCAGTGGATCTCAGGGAAACTTTATTTCCCTCATGTTGCTCACACTGTGGGACTTCAAAATGCACCAGAGTCTTGGCCACTAAGCATCAGCCTCCCAACAGTTAGTGCAAAACACACTGTAGCACAGTTAAGTAATTCTTTCTCACAGGATGCAGCTGCAATTTGTCCTCCATTGTCACTAAAACCAAAAAAATCTGGGAGTAAACTGTTCTAGGGCAGAGCTAAGTGACCAACAAATCCTGCTACTATGTTGGCCCTGAATGTATTTTTTTTTCCCAGAGACTGATGCAGACTGAGGTATTTGCATTTGCTTGCTCACTCCCCCAGTTTTCATTGTGAGGGGTTTATTAGCAGATAAGTAATCTATGCAACTACGTTGCCATTTTGTTCTCTGAAGAGCAGCATGTGCACTGCAACAAATCACTGGCACAGCCAAAATACAGAAATCCATCGCACCAGGCAGCAGGAACAGCAGAGGTAACAGCCTGGCCTTGCACTATCAGTTCTCCTTCCAGTCACATCCAGCACCTTGGGTGACCTTGCTGACATTTCAAGCAACACACAGCATTTATCTGAGCACTTTGTGAGCCAAACGTAATCCCACATATGATAAACTGAGCTGCAGCTGCCTGTGAGCTGCGTGTTTCCAGGTTTCCCTTTTTCTAGTAAAATATTTCCTGTCCCCTTTTTCAACAGGGGCAAAACTGAAAGGTTGGGTAGAACCGAGGTAAGTGCAGTCAGTCTGAACACAGTCAAACAAATGATTGGTCATGTGGTTTATGCTGAATTAATAACCTGGGCCTCTTATTAATTTCATGGTTGTAGCTCCACTGGTTTCACTGCCCTCTGCCTGTTCATGAGAACTTTCTTTTTGGCCCACTCAAGACCACTTTGTTGAATGGATGCAGCAGCACACCTCTCTATCATCACGGCACCTGACCCCTGCCCTGTTCCCAACCTCATCCTGAGAACATGTCTGCTGATACCAAGGATCTTTGCACACTGCAGAGGCCTGTTGGCATTCAAGTCACTCCCAAGATCTTTCTTTTAAATTAAGAAATCAAAAGGAAATACAATCATTAGAGAAGTTATGCTTTTCCATTATCTGCTGCCCGTCTTTGGAAGGTGAAGGTACAAGAAAAATGCTGTTTGTGAAAAAAATAGCCCTTAGATGAAAGAGGCTCAGGCTCTTGTTCCTCAGCCAGGGAAATCCCAGTTTAGTTATTAAAATCATAATCACCTTTCTTTGCTTCTGATTTTTTTTGTCCAATATATGCACAAGCTCCCGGCCCCTGCTCTTATCTGACCTTTACTGAAGGACCTTTCTTAGACCCGGCTGTTCTGTACCATGCTGCTAAACATCTCCTACCTTCACCAGCTGCATAGGAGCCAATTTAATTGCTCTTTAAAAAAAAATCATCTTTCCCTAGACATTTCTTCTTGTAATCACCCAAGCCTTTGTTTCCCTTTCTCTGCCTGATAAGTGCTATTTATATCCACAGCTGCTGAAGTATCTTCTTCCCAACAGCAGGTGAAGAAGATTCCTATCACAGCACATGCTCTAAAAATCCTAATCTGTTTTCTGAAGTCATTTGATGCTACCTGTCTTTTGCCTTCTGGAAACTGCCTCTCTATATTTTGGTGACACATACAAAATGACAGGAATGTCCCTGGGAGGGGTGGGGGGAGAAAGCAATGAAAATTAAAGGAAAGCACCAGGACAATACAGCTAAGCTGACTCCAAAACTGAAAATGGTGGTCCCACCCCCCCATCACCTACAGTGAAGCACTGGGGTTTCTCCAAGTGTGTGGAGGAACCAAACAGATATCCTCCTTTTCCTTGTGGGATTAGTTTTTCAGATTGTCCATCCCCTTAAACCTCCTCACTCTACTGGCACGAGAGGAAAAGTGGAAGCAGCAAGGGGAGAAGACGGTGGAAGAAAACAGCTATCCCATACATCCCTAGAAGTATCCTTGGGTTTGGAGATCTTTATCCTGAGGTATTTATTTTGATGGAGTTATAAATCTCCCCTGTACTTAGAGGAGACACGTGGATCCATAGACCAGTGATTAAATTAAAGTCCATCCTAGACAAATGGAGAACAACACTATAAAACTGGCTGAGAAGGGAGCATACATGAGGTCAGTTGCTCCTGGCCTTGTAGTCTGTGCTGCAAACCTTGTGCAATGCTGCAAACCACACTCAGACTATGATGAAAGCCTCACCCAGACCCATTCCACACAGCCACACCCAGGAAAACATTCCCAGGGTCAGCAACACCTGTGCTGCAAAGCCCAGAGTCAGATTTTCAGCTGTGGTATCAAGCAAATCAAACTTCATTACACCTGGAGACGTTGAGCTCTGCCATTTTTTTGTCCTACCACAGAGTAGAATTCATATCCAAACTCAAACAGGCTTGGATCCCTTTTGTGTCTGTCAGTCTTCAAAGCAATTGTGGTTAAAATTAAAGCTTGTGTTAAAACTGACCCTCATATGAGCAATTTCACTGTAATTATAGAGAACCTTTTCCATTTAACCCTACACAACAGTGCCTTCAGGCTGTGCTGCGTGACCAGTGATTAAAATTAAAAAGTCCATCCTAGACAAATGAAGAACAATGCTACAGAACTGGCTGAGAAAGGATCTCAAGTACAGCTCTCTGTAGCTTCAGGGCTGGTTTCTGCCACATGTGAATTTGCAGACTAAAGCACAGACACTCTGGGAAGAACCTACCCACTGCAGCTGTGTGGCAGGCAGCACAACTGATATGGGTTAATCCCATAGGTACCTCGATATCCAAGGGAGCCATTACAAGATTCATCCTTCAAAATCTATGCAAATTGCCTGGGCATAGGAGAGGGTGAAGCAATGTGCAGCCATCAGGCCTCAGTGTTAAAAGTTCTGCAATTGCTCCTTGTACCGAAGGAGGAATAAGCTCACTGTGGGTTCATCTGGAGAGAGGTCAACAAGCTGCACCCCAGAAAATTGCTGATGGCTCCAGCTTTATCAGGTGCACTGCAGGCACCAATGTGCTGCACAAATTAATTTTAATTCAAGTCCTGGCACCTTGTGCTCAAGTTCAATGTCCTGGCCTCTCATGTGAGACTGACAAGATGTATCGTGGTTCTGGGAGCTCTCTTAACTCTCCAGTGCCAAATACTTTAAAGGGGTGTTGATGCTAAAGGGATGCTTTGGGTTACTTGCACCAGAGGCAGCTGGATTGAGCCACTATAACATCCATGGGGACAACTCCCCAAATAAACATAAGAAGTGCAGAAGACATAATGATGTGTCACATGAAAACAATAAGCAGGCACTGCTGTGATCCCTGAGCTCCATGCCATAAAGAGAGGCAATATTAATATTTAATATTCCATATTAAAACAGTTACAAGGTTATCCAAGGAGGGGAAAGGGTAGGAAGTCAAAACAGAGTCATGAGAAAAAGAGAAGAATCTTCCTGTTAGAAAAGAAGGAAAAGTCTTCAGAGCAAGCCGAGCCATTGGGAGCAAACCAACCCCTGGAAGGGATCTGAAATGGCACAGCCAGAGCATTGATAGATACAGTATGACCACACATATCTGGACTCTGAGGGCAAAATGGCAGTTTTGTGCAGACACCTCTGCCAAGACACATTTATTGTGGTTTCTACCTACCGTGCCAGGCCAGCATGCCAGTCACTGTGTGCCACTGAGAGCAGCCAGCCACTGTGAAACACAGTGTCCTGGGAATGCTGTACACACCTGTACACTGGGGATGAGGAAATGTCTAGTGATACATTATGCGTCACTGGAACCTAATAACCTCTACTCACAAAAGTCACTCTGATTTTGGACCTCTCTGCCCTGGAGAGCCAAGTCTAGCACACATGAAAATGTCCAGAGAAACTGCCAGGTAAAATCACAGTCCTTGTCTTGGTCTTGCTCTGGGCTCCTTGGAACAGAGAGGCCTGGATCCAGCATCCACATCCCTCAGGAAGCACCATGGAGGCCAGCAGGAGGGTTGGCCCTTCCTCTGCAACAGGGACACAGCAGTAAAGGCCCCTCCATGCCACAGGCTGACAAGGGCTGTGCCCTTTGCTCAAGGGCTTTGTGAATAAATGCCCTTTGCCTTCCTCAAGATCTGTTGCCTCCCTTGGTGCACTCTCAGGGCCTTTATCTATGAATACTTGGTAAACAGAGGTGTGTTTGCTGCAGCACATTCACGACTGGGCCGGTTTGAGCTGCCTTGGCAGGGCAGAGAGTGGAGCATCCGCCCTTCATGTGCTGCAAGACAGGTGCTGGTGGGACGGCGCCAGTGGCAGCCATGCCACGGCACTGGAGGCTCTTTGCTGCTCTCAGAAAAGGTCCACATTCCCCAGAGGGGTTGCAAGGGATCCCTGTCTGTCCCTGAAGCCCCATCCACATTTATCTGTGGGCGCAGAAGGGCTCTCACCAAAAAGTCCTCTGGGCTCCCCTGGGCGAGTGCTGACTGTCGCCCACCACATGCATCCCCTTCCTCCTCAAAGCATCCCCCCGTTTTCACTAAAATGGCTGACCTCATTCCTAGTGGCATCCCCAAAGGTGGCACACATGGTGAAGACCTCTGGCTGTGCCCAGCCCTTGAAGATTGAGTGCCCCCTGCAACAGCCCAGTACTGGGTACAAGAAATCCCATCTGCCCCATCCCTCCCCAGGACAGATTTGCATATTGGGTCAGGCAAGTGTTTCCAGCCACTTGATTTCCAGGGGATAATATTATTCATGAAGCTATTTGCAGTGCCCAAATCCTTGGTTGCTGTTTGTTGCTTTCTTTCTCACTCCCTTTTCCCTGCTTTTTACTCCCCCCTTGGCTGTTGGTCTGTTAAAAAAAAAAACCAACAGTTTCCCTTGGCTGCACTTTCAGTAGGACATTTCAAAGTCAGGCTGTATTAAATGAGGATAGATGCCAGGTTCCTTTTCACTACATCCCAAACTACTAGAATAGCACCGAAAGCTGTAAATTAGGTCAGCTTTGCACAACAGCTTCCCGAGCCTTTTCTGGGAGCGACGCTGCACAGCCTTTGGTGACTATCACTTTAAGCAGATCTGGTGCAGCTTGTCTTGCGGGACTGGTGTGATGCAGTGGCAGCTCTCCCAGGGCTGCCCCCTCCTCTACATAGACACAATTAGGGACCCAGATCTGCCCCTCTGAGGGTGCACACTCAAGGGGAGGCACAGGAACCCCACAGCACCCCAAAGCTGGGGCCTGATATTGATAATGAATATGGGGCAGGAACCCAGCCCCCAGAGGGGACAGGGTGGGTGCAGGCAAGATGGGCAGCAGCAGCTCCTGGATGAACAGCAACAGGCTGAGCAGCAATGCTGAGGTCTGAGATTGACTCGGGGAGCTTCCCATCAAGTCCTGTGTGGCTTCCAGCACATCAATGAAAAGCCTCCTTTTTGGATATCAAAAACTTCTTTTTGGATACAGCCAGGGAACCAGGAGGATTCCTGGTGCTAAAATGGTGCACCCTGCATCTCTGGACAGAGGGACTGAGAGGGAGCCATCCCCATGAAATCTCTCACCAGATAAACCATTGCCACCTTGGTACACCATTCACAAGATGAAGGCAGTTCCCTGCTCCTTGTTGTGGACAATTAGTCCCCATATTTTGAAAACCTGGAAGAAAGCAAGTGGAATATGGCAGGGGATATTTTGAGAGAGATTCCTGTGGATGAGAATTTATGGTCTCACATGATTTTTCTGGCTTTGCAGAGCATTTGCTGGTGCAACACTAAGAGCTACAAACAGAGCAAAAATACGGGCTCCTTCCCCAGAACATTCACCTGGCCCTGCAACTCACAGCTCAGAGACGTTCTCATTTAGGGGTCATGTCTGTATGTTTAGTAGCCCTAGGCATATTTGCCTTCAGTGAGTTTGTCTAATTGCTTCTCAAGCCTGTGTAACCTTGGGGTGACATGTCCTACCCTTCACATTTGTGTTTGGGCAATGTACAGGCTGTCTCCTCTCTGCTCGCTTGGATTTCAGAGTCCTGCCCCATCCCATGTCCACCCTCAGCACCAGCTCTTTGCCTGGGACAGGACCATGTCTGGGTCAGGGACAGGTGTGCTGGGAGGAGGGAAGGAAAGAGGAATGGGTCCAAGTCCTCAGCCATTAATGGAAACACAGGAGCATAAGGAATGTAATTAGCATCTTGGCATAGTGCTTGGGAAAGCCAGAGAGGCACGTCAGAGAGGGGAGGAGAAAGGGATCAGGGGGTAAGCCTGGGAGCAGAGATCACAAAAACAAAAAGCAAAGCACAGGGCCAACATTGTGAGGCCCTTGAAGGCTTCGGCAGCTCCACCATGCCTCTTCTGGTGGCTTCAGGGACCTGTGGGACCTCTGGGGATGTAGGAGACAGAGCCTATGATGTGAAAGGACTCTTCAAGGACCTGAAATCCTTTCCAAACCCCTTCTACCCTGAATGCCAGTTCTGTGGTTTCCACGGAAATGTTAGCAGCAGGAGAGCAAGCAGAGGTTCCTGTGTCCTGGGTGGGAAGGGCAGGGCCAGCAAGAGCAGTCTCACTCTCTTGCACCTATTACAAGTCTAAGCAAGTACACAGATACAGATTAGATAGGAAAATCTTGCAGGGAGCACTGTGAAGGTTCACACATGGTATCCCCTTGAGACCTTTGCATGCCAGAGAATGGCAAGAGGAGATGGAGAGGGCAACAGAGAGCTCCATACTATCTCCAGCTGAGCTCCCCCGTGGCAACACGGTCCAAAACAATGAGAAAACAACCACTTTCTACCCTAAATTGCAGCAGCAGCAGCCCTTCAGTAAAGCTTTGAGTTGGTTTAAATTGCAGGAATGAGCTGCAGCTCAGCTCACCAGGGCCACCCGTCCCTGCTCCCTCCCAAACAGTGGTCTGTCATCCCACAGCACAGCCACTGCCTCCCAGGACGAGCACAGGGCAGAGCAAACAGGGAGGAAAAAAGGCTTGGACTTCACTGCTGAGTGTTTATTTGCAAGATGCTGTTGTGTTTGGAAAGAGTTCCAGGCAGGATGTGTCTGCAGTAAACATAGGAAAAGGGCTGACGCTGGAGTCGAGTGGAAAGGCTGGCAGTAGTCTCAAGTTTAATTAAAATGGCCCCTCCTGGGGTAGCATGTGACTCCTGAATGATGGCTGATAAAGACAGGCTGGCTGCCGAGGGCTCATTTCTCAGGGTGCTCTGGAGATGCCTTGGCCTTTTGAGTTTTCTTTCTAGGAATGGCCCAAAGAGACACCAGATACATCTGGGAAAATACACACATGGATTTAAACACTGAAACATCTGATAATTTTCTTCAACCTCAAAACCAAGTGTGTGTCTGAGATAGAAACAAAGCCTAAGTTGTGCAGAGAGTTGTGTACAAGCCTCCCTCGATTGCAATCATTCTTCCTCTGGACAGGGAGAGAAAGGGATGTTAAGGAAGCTCCAGGCTGCTAGGTCAGGACTGTAATGTCACAGTTTCCATGCTCAAAATGGCTGAAGGACGGTGGATGGATTTTCCATAGAGCACTGCCCCCTGCTGTGGGCTCACCATTCCCACACGTTTCACTCCTCACAAAACCTCCTGGTAGGAAAAATCTGGAAAATCATGGTGGCCTCACAAAATTCTGGGTCATTCACTGCCTTGTGTCTGCCCGATGTCCCAAGGGTCAACCACAGAGCAGAGGCTTCCTCAGAATGTGAGGAAGAAGTAATTCCAACAAAATTACTCAAAATGTTCATTAACAACTTGGATGCAGGATTGGAAGGAATACTAATTAAGTTTGCCAACACCAAATTGGGAGGACCCGTCGACTCCCTCAAGGGCAGAGAAGCCCTGCAGAGAGACTTCGACAAGTTAGAGATGGGCAATCACCAACTGCATGAAGTTCAACAAGGGCAAGTGCTGGATTCTGCACCTGAGACAGAGCAACTCTGGCTGTGTGTATGGACTGGGGCATGGGAGACTGGAGAGCAGTGCCATGGAAAGGGATCCGGGGGTCCTGGTCCATGGCAAGTTGAACATGAGCCAGCAGTGCCCTGGCAGCCAGGAGGGCCAACCCTGTCCTGGGGGTATCAGGCCCAGCATCATAGCCGGGCAAGGGAGGGGATTGTCCTGCTCTGTTCTGCACTGGGGCAGCCTCACCTCGAGTGCTGGGGGCAGTTTTGGGTGCCATAATATAAGAAAGACATAAAGCTCTTACAGAGCTTCCAAAGGAGGCCATGAGGATGGTGGAGGGTCTGGAGGGGGATCTTTATGAGAAGTAGCTGAGGTCACTTGGTCTGTTCAGCCTGGAGAAGATGAGAAAGGTCATTGTGGCCTTCAACATCCACACAAGGGCAGCAAAGGGTCAGGTATCAATCTCTTCAGTGACAGGACCTGAAGAAAGAGCATGAAGCTGAGTTGGATGGGTTACTGTTGGGTATCAGAAAAAGGTTGTTCATGCAAAGGGTGGTTGAGCACTGGAATAAACTCCCCAGGGAAGCAGTCCCAGCACCATCCCTGACAGAGTTCAAGAAGCATTTGGACAATGCTCTCAGGCGCATAGTGAGATTCTTGGGGTGTCCTGCTCAGGGTCAGGAGTTGGAGCCAATGATCCTGAATGGTCCCTTCGAATTCAGCATATTCTGTGAAAACAAAAGGAGGAATGAGGGGCAAGGAATTCAATCGGTGTATCCCTTTACCTCCACAAAATCCCCAACTGATACCTGAGATCTAGAGGCATCTGGGTGTGCAGCAGCTGCAGCCCAGGCCCTTGACACCAGGACTTACCCTGCAGCAAGGCACATTGCATATCTAACACAGCCGGTGGTGACAGATGGGACCAGTTTAGCCCAGTTGCAGAAACCCTGGGGCAAGCTCACATGCATATGAAGGGTTTGATTTTATTGCTCAGCTCAGGGATGGAGAAAATACACACCTTTAAAGCATCACTCACCCTAGTGGCAGTGAGGTGCTGGCACCAAGCTGAACCCTCAGCTGTGGTGCTCGGGGAGTTACAGCCCTGCACAGCAGTGGGAGAGGCACCCCGGGAATGTTCAGGCTGCTCACAGGGAGCCACACTGCAGGAACTGTGTCCAATGAAATGCTGCTGTCACCAAAACTCTCCCAACCAGTCAGGACATAAGAATGCCCCCCAGTGACATTATATTTGCAGCCACCGAACCTCTCACTTGCTGGCACGAAGTACATCCATTTGGAACAACAACATGATTTTCACTCTTGAACAAAGTGATTCTTTTCTCAGCATTTGCCAGGACTAATGTGTAAAGCTCAGGGTAAGTGTGATAACTCACAAGTCTGATTTCTGGTAGCTTGATCTGCTGTTGAGTGAGTGGTCTGCCTGCAGCTGTGCTGCTGGACCACCTGCTTTTTACAGTGGATAATGTCTTTCAAAGGTGCCCTCACATCCTATGAAGGTGAAGCTGGTCTCATTTCTGGTAGATAAACATGGTAGCTAAAGACCCAGCCCTTCACCTGCTGAAGTCCATCACAGCTTTGCCCTTATCTTCAAGAGAAGCTGGTAGCAACTTTCAGTTAAAGAAGGAAGAGAAAACATAGAGGAATGAAATAAAGTCCTGTTAGAATCCAAGCTGCAGGAGGAAAATCTGGTATTTTTATAAAGAGGATACAGAGAGCACAGGAAATTTTGGAAACTGCATGGATTTTAGATTAAATGAGCTTAGTATGCATTTACTCTGAATAAACCATAAAATATCTTGTCAAAAGTGTACCCTACAGTAGATTGTTCAGTATTACATGGTAAATTATAAAATGACTAGTGGGAGAATACCTTGATTGGCAGATAAGAAGAGGTGGCTGCTGTAGTGAGATTCACAGAACGAAGCCCCAGGGCACTGCTACCTACAAAGAGCAATTCCACCCACACCACAAAGACATGGCTGCAAGCAAAGGAAAGGGAGAGGAGAGTTTCTTACATGGCTGTAATTGGGACCTTGGGGAAGCAAAGATGGAGATGGCTTTGAGAGAGTTTTTTTTTAGCCAGGAAGAAGGCTTTTTCGGTTGACATTCATACTTGGAAATCCTGTTGGTGTTGGTGAACTGCCAAACACCCAGAGAATCATTGCATCATTCCATGTTGGTTTGGGAGACACAAGGTTGGATTCTGCAACCGGGAGTCTTATTCCTTACGTCAGCAACTCCCAGCAAAAGGTAGAAAATTTATCTTTGTAGTGACATCTGTGGCTGAGCTAGGAACTGAAATAGCAGGTACTGAGCAACCACTCTGCTGGCCTGGAAAAGTCACCAAGATGGTGCAGAGTAAGGTGTATTTCTGCATTCTTGATCCACTTTACAGTCTGAGACAGCCAAAAGAAAAGGTTTGGGACTTTTTTTTAACCCTCCCACTTTCATTTGTTTTCTTGATGTGGCTCAATGTTGTCGTTAAATTAAATTTATCCAGGCTACAGGACAGTGAATTTATGCAGGGATTAAAATAGGCTAAAATTATGCCATTGAAAAATTCCTTAGCTTGCTACTGAATGAAAGCTCAGTGTTGACCTGCACAAGTATTTCTGCCCAGGAACAAAAACAGGTCTAAAAGACAGAACTGAGAAGACAGCTGGCAGGATGAAATGAAGAAAGAGAATGTCAGCTGCCTCTCCAGGGACCAGGCTTCTTTGAAATGAGCCCTGCCAGATAAAATAGAAGTCTTGTTGCTGAGCTCTAGCAAAATGCAAGCAAAGGCCAGATCTTGTAAGCCCCACGGCTGGGGTAGATCAGCGTATGATTAAAGTGGTAGGAGTGGGTGGAATGTGAATGCTCCAACTCAGGATTAATGCTCACTGATCTCTGCTCCTCAGCACACCCAGGAGAAAAGAAATGAGTTTGCCCTGGCCCCAGGACTGGTACCCATCAATGCTGAGGGCAGTCCCTGGTGTCTCCCTTGTGCCAACCCCCTGCAAAGGACCAGGGGCAAGGAACTGTGCCCAGCGCATCAGGAAGATGGACAAAGACACCCAGCATGGGTGTTCTCCCCACAGTGACATGATGATCTGTCTCAAGTTTTTAAATAGGGTTTCCCACAAAGAAGCCACTCTGTTAGCTGAAAGTGGACTTCACATGAGCTGAGGATCTTATTGAAATGTCACCAAAGAAGAGAAAGGTTTTTACTTTATCATACTGTTATGACTGAAATCTCAAAGCCAGAAGGGGTTTGGACAGAAGGAAGGGTTGTAACCCACCTCTGGCTGTAATTATTTCAAGGCAGTTGTTCAGACAGGGCATGGACGCTCTTTGTCCTGCCATAATTATTTTTGCGAGGTGATTTTTTTTTTTTAATTGAAATATCCTGGAAACAAACTATATAGCAAGTTCACTATTATAAGGTTCACACTGCTAGCCATATGGGTCCATACTGTGTCTGCTACATAGGTCAGTTTAATAATAAACCTGTACTTACTTCTGTATGGATAAGAATAAATATTCATCCCACTAGCTGGTAAATCCAATTTCAACTACTGTATATAGTTATATGACTAATTCCCTTAGTGCATAAATTGTTCTGGTATAACGAGTATATCTATTTTAGACAAGAAGAGTCATTTAATTTATCTACATGAGTAGCTATCCCAATACAGATGTATTTATACCAGCACATCTGCAAGAGAGCAGACCTACCCCACTCAAAAGGAGTTTTGCCATGTTAACTGTGTGCACAGCTCAGCATGAGGGCACCTTCCAGTCAGCAGAATCTGGCAGAGAAAATACAGTCTGCTATAACACCTGCTCCTCTACAAGACCCAGTGAGTCCTTTTCCTCCAACAATACAGGGAGGGGAACAACAAGTAGAGCCAGTGTTGAAAAGAAGTAGAAGAGATAACCTCTGACATCAGGAGAGCTTCAAAGAAATTGTGTCTTTCCTCCTGTGGGGAAAGTAGAGTTGTTCACTCCTCTTTTGGTCCAGCAGTAGTGAGTGTAATTAAAGGCATGGCCTGATTTGTTTGACTCATTGACAGCCTCAACAGCCACCTCATGTTTTGTTTGACCACACCAGAAGCCAGCCTGTTTTGCAGGCTGGGGTTTAAGGGGTGAACAGCCCCCATTCTAAGGAGCCTCTCTTTTCCCCTGAGCCACCAGTTTCTTTCAGCATTTGACACTTCCATAGAGCTTTCCCCTCCCCGTGGGCTTTCCACATTGCTATTTTTGGGAGATTTCAGACTTGCAGCACAACCTTCGCCTGTTCAGCTTCTCTCTGACTGCAATAAAGCTGCCCTGCACCCCTAATCATCTCAGTGTTTGGTATTAAATTATCCATCAGAGCTCCTTTGGTAGCAGAGGGAGTTGATTGTACTGTTTTTACAGAGGATAAAAATAGCAACCATTGCAGGCAAGGGCAGTGGGGAGGGCTGAGGCAAATGGAAGCAGCACTTCTGCTGTGACTGAAGTTGGTGCCTTCACCTGCAGACAGCAGGGATTGGTAAAAAAGGATCTAGTTTCTGTAATAGATTGAAATATAAATGGTGGTGTCTGAATTCATGCTGATGACTTTGATCTGTTAGGCGGGTAACAAGACACTAGATCCTGAAAATTGCCCTGCAGTACCCTGAAAATTCCCAGTCACCAGCTCAAAACCCCTGCCTGTTTCTTCAGCTGGCTCCATAAGACAACCCTGTTTCCCTTCTCAGTGCCAGTGCTGCACCAAGCTTGCACACCCCAGCCTTTCGGGAGGCACGATGAGCTCCTGGACTCTGACAGAGGACAAAACAGCTCCTTGGAATTCCTGCACCTGTTAAATAAGTGGGGCACCCTCCTGTGCTGCTCTGATGAATCCCCAGCCCCTGCCAACCCCCTTCCAGCTGCTCTGCTCCTAATCCAGGCCCTGACATCCCTTCTGTGCCTCCCCATTGGTATCATCCAAGCGCTATGGCAGCCCTCTCTCCAGACCTCACTGACAAACTCACTGCCTGTAGCCCAGAGGCAGGGTTTGACATGCAGAGGCAGGAGTCATCTGCTGATGGCGTGTCCTGAAGCAGGGAGGAGGTGGGATTTGCCTCCTGGAGCAGGGAGGAGGTGGGATTTGCCTCCTTTGGCCCACGCACCCGGGAGCCCACAGTCGCCAGGATGTCGTGTGCTGCTTTTCCTGCTCCCTCAATGGGCTGGCCTAGGAGAGCACAGCCATCTGCCAGCTCCCATGTGTGAATGATGCTGCTAAAAAAATGAGGATTTCACATTCAGATCCCTCTTTTGGCAGAAGTGCCAATCAAGCGTGTGCTACTTGGACTGGGAAAATGGTTTAAGAAGTTTGCCAGGATTAATGGAGCTTCATATCAGTTGAGTGGAAAGAAAATCAGTAGGAGGACATTCCCCTGCAAGTCCAGGTAATTTTGTGTCCATAATTCAGTTGTTCTGTGGCTAAAAGTGTAGAAAGACCCCAATTATCAGGAGCACTTCAGGAGACAGCAGAAGAATATAGTGCACCTAAGTGCAGATCAAAGTACACCCTTGGGTAGTGAGTTTATATCATTCATCTAGAGAAAGGGATGTGCTCTGGTAGCAGACAAAAATCAGTTATTTTCACTAGGATAAGGTACTGGTGGCATAAATTTCAGGGATTTGAACCTACATGCTTTGGTACAATAAGAGAAAAAAAATAGGTAGTGAATCCTTTACTGTTTCCTGTCACTTTTTAGGCAACTGTGAGAACTTATGCACCCTCTCAGATATACACCTGTTCATCAGGACCTCACAAGGGACATACCATTTACTGATCTGTGAGCCCCTTTTTGCAGTATTAACCTTTTATTAACCAATAACTGGATGAATGTGTCTCAGAAATATTGATGCTCTATTTCAGCACTGCACACACAGCCAAGGGCAGTCCTTCCCCAAAAAGCAGTGAGCCCTGTCCATCCCCACCCCACGTGCTTTCTGTGCTTTACTGGCTCAAGCAGTCTCTGAGAGCACATCTCATACTTTCACATGAAAAAGCTGTGGATGCCATTGGAAATGAGACATGGTACTAAATTCTCAAGAACTTGCTTGGAGTTGCAGTGCCAAGCCACCAGTGTCAGGGCCTCAGGCCAGCTCCCAAGGCTGTGACTCATGTGAGGAGAGCTCAGTGGTCCTGTGTGGGTGCAAAGGAGCACAACACAACACATGCAGACATCTGCAGTCTCAGAGGGGACTCAAAAAAGGCAGATCTGCCAAGTCACCCATGCTTCCAGCAACTCAGATGTTTCCAGGAGGAGTGCTGAATACAGAAGGCCCTGGGAGGGGGGGAGTGCATGGCCACACTTATGATGAATTTGGTGCACACCAAGTGTGAGAATCTGCCTTTGTGTTTGTGTGGCTAACCACGAGCTATGTATTCAGCCCTAGCAAAGTTTTTTAACTGATGGAGACACTAAGGCACAAGGGAAAAACAGAGATGATCTTGCTTTGCTAAAACTTACATCTGCAACTTATAAAGCAAATTGCCATGGTAAATAGTGATCAGTGAGGCTGAATCATCTCCCCATCCTCTGCACATTTTCACTTTGACATTTGTTGTCCTTCTTCTTCTGTTTAACGAGCAAGTGAAAGATATTTGAAACTCAAGTCAGGGCGTTCTAGCAATTGAAAAAGTATGATAAAGAAAATAAATGCATTTAAAAACTGTTTAAAGCTTCTTAGTGTAAAGACAGTAAATAGAATGATTCACCTGTGGTATTATGAATTTTATTCTGGTCTGCAGCAAATCAGAAATAATAAATCTGAAGATTCAAAGCAATTAATACATTGCTTTCTTTCTGCCTTTCCTTGCCATCAACTCCATTAAACTTTACTTGGGTAAATTAAGCTTTGATACTTCAGCTTTACATATTATGCATAAGAGATATGCATTGACATACAAATATATATAATCTCAATATCTTTATATATACATAAAAACGCTGAGATACATAATGTATAAATAAGTATAAATGTATAAATAATAACAATTAACATACAATTAACATATGTGAATTCTGATATATATTATTGAGGAGAAAACTGACATTTCATGGCACCTATAAAAAAGATGAGCATTTCATACAGATGAGTTTTGTGAAGATAGCAATGTGATAACTGGTCTTTGGGTTACTAACACTCCATTAGCTCTTTTTCCAGCCTATTACTCATGTCAGGAAAAATGTGTCTTTCTGAATAATCTTCATTTGAGTGCCATGTCATCCAGAACTTCACGAGGCAAATATCAAATTCAAGGAGCAACAGCCACTGGATAAGAGACTTTATATTCTCTGTGAATGTCCCAGTGGTGTGCAGACAATACCTCTGCTTTTTTAAGTGGGAATAAATTGTTGCAGATTCAGGGCCGAAGTTATTGCTAGTGCAAACTAAGCAACTCTTCACTGACTTGAATAACTTGCAATAAAATATGGCAGGAACAAATCAGACCTATCCAGCCTGAAAAATACGGAAGAGTCAACGCACTTTTTTGCAAACCTGCTGATCAGGGTGATCAGGGCAGTGGCTTGTTCTGCAGAGAGGAGCTGTGACATGATGCATAGAGCTGTAGGCTCACTTATTTATGAATAAATAAATACTGGGAGGTTAGTGAGGATCATTGTCAAAACCCGAGAATGCATTGAAAACATGAGAAAGGAACTCATTATACAAATAAGGAGCTCCGCTTGTTACCCAGTGCCAGCAGGACCCCACTTGTGAAAGCCTCTAATATGCTTTCCCTGACTCCACAAGGTGATGGTCATGGAGCATGGCACTGATACTGAACTAGGAGGCTAATGCCACCTATGGAATTACCTGTTCCAGTGTGCAGTGCAGATCCATGGCTGTGCAGCCCTGCCATGCCTGGCCTCCAAGAGTTAGTGAGACACTGAATGACAGTGAGCACAACAGGGGCAGGGGACCCTGTGGGACAGAAATGCCATCCTTGTGACAGCTGTCTGTGGCAAGCAAGAGAGCTGCCCAGCCAGGTGTGTCAACTCAAGGGAAACAAAGGTCAGCGCAAGTAGGAGGGGAGGAGGGATGTTGAAGCATGGTCTGAACGAGCTATCACTGCTATTAAAGTGCAAATTTAAACAACAAGTGGATATACATATTTATTGACAGAGTGCATAGCTGGTAAGTGCCTGGGTTTGGCTGCTACATCTCTGTATGAGAAGCAGAAGATGAGCCCAGACGACTATACCTTGAAGGGAGCCCTCCAGGTAAGACTATAAGTTATACACTACTCAATTCCAGTCACAACTAGCATCCAGTTGCCTGAAATTCCACAGGGACATCAAATTCCTCCTGA
The DNA here is from genome assembly GCA_013399915.1 of Illadopsis cleaveri. Taxonomy (NCBI): domain Eukaryota; kingdom Metazoa; phylum Chordata; class Aves; order Passeriformes; family Timaliidae; genus Illadopsis; species Illadopsis cleaveri. Next base: position 116,554 of record VXBB01014235.1, on the reverse strand, counting down.
CACATCCTCATCTTGCCTCAAGCTTCAGTGGTTGCCATGTCTTGCACTCCCAGTGACATCTCCTTGCCCAGAAGCACCCGCTGCCCAGCGAGGACAGGAACTGCCAACAGCACTACCTGAAGCTACCCATTCTTTCATGAGTGATTTTTTTCCTTATACTCAGAATGCCCTTTTATTTACAAGGGGAAGAAGAAAGAGCATTTGCTCCCCAGCCCGGGGAAATGCTGCAGTCAGGTCACACATCATGGCATAAGAAAGTCAAATAATTATTCCCCTGACAGAGGTATGACACTCTTTGCAGAGGTGCTCTACACTTAGTTATTATGCCCGAGGCATCACACTTTCCCAGGGATAACATTTGGCAGCACATTTATCCCAGGGCTTGTAGGACTCTATGTTATTCTTGTCCTTGTGTCTTCATGACATTTCAAGACAACACAAAATCAATAAAGCACATTGAATCATCAGCCAGCTTAAAAACCTAACTCAGCTGCAAGCATCATCGTAACAGCGACAGATGAGCATTACTATTAAACAGTCAGAAATGTCATTTGTCCCCAACCTGCTCCATTGCTTTGGTCTTTGGGGTCTTTCAGAGCAATTCCTTTCCATCGTGTCATTTAAGCAGTAAAGGGGAATCCTTTATAAGCTGAGAAAGGGCTGCCGTAGCAGCTGACATGATTTATGTTTAATAAAGGCCTTTTTAGCGCCAGGAAAGAGGGGCCCTGCCAAATCTCAGGCGTCTCTCGAGCCGCTGCTATTGTCCCTGGGGCAGGAGCACTTTTTAGGTTCCCTCTCCATCCCTGTGAACAAAAGGACAGCTGTACGCTTGGCTGGCTCGGGACGGGGAGCTTTGTGCGCGATTAGTACCCAGCGCACATCATTCATGGCTCTTGAATAAAGATGACCTCTCGCAGGACGGGATGTGGGGAAAAAAGCCTCCTTTATTCAGCAGGGCTTGAATTAGCATAAGGACAAGGAACCCGTTCCTTGGAAGTCACAGGATGAGCTAGATAAATAAACAAGCAAACTACAGGTTCCCTGCAAATAGGTCGGTGTTCAGGAGTTGGGCCCGGGAACAGTAAAGTCCAAGGGAAGTTGTCCCCACTGCCACCCCTCGCTCTGAGCCCAGCTGTTCACCTGCAGCTGGGGAAACAGCTTTGCACCTTGGGGTGCGGCCCTAAAGGAGGACTAATGAACAACGTGGCCAACGTGAGCTGATTTCCACCGCCTTGATCCTTCCACCTCCCTCGGCCCGAGGCAGCGGCCGGTGGCTCTTGGAGTGGCAATAATATTTGCCTTTATTTTCCCGCATTGTGCGCAGACCGGCGGGTCAGGCAGCGAGCTGTGCCGAGCAGACAATGACAGACCGAATTTTTTCACATGCTGGGTTTCCCGGCCCGGGTGAAAGGCAATTCAACAGCTTATCACCATGTACGCCGCTGCAATTAAGAGCCGTGGGAGCAGTGGCAAACCAAGTTCTCCTCCCCCAGCCCCCTCCGGCCCCCATCTCTCCCCCCTGGCCATAGGAACAAGCTGTCTCTCGCCACCCACCACACCAGCACAATTACAACCCTTATACTCCGGGCTGAGCTCCACCGAATACTCCGTGACCCAGTAGCCAGGGGCATGGCAATAAGCACCCGGGTGTCCTCCAGAGCCAGCCTTCACTTCAGATTAGTTTTCAGCTGAAGTCCTGCTGTGTCAACTGTAATGGCCCTTAGGAACACGAATTTCTCTCCCGGAAGTCTTAGCAACAGCAGAGTTAGCCTGGACTAAAAATTAGGTAAAGGCAGAAGACAGGGAGTGAAACAGAGTTTAAAATAAATTAAATTCCAAAACTGTTTTTAAAGCAGCATTACCACCTTCTTTGTGTTTTCAATGCTCATGGTAGTTAGTGTTTTCTTATGTTTCACCTCTTGAAAATCATCACATCCCTCTTTTTTTCCTTTTCCTTTTTAATTGCACCTTTTTTGCTGAAAAAAAAAGACTGTGGCACTGGCTGTACTTGGAGGCTACAAGTAGAAGATAAAAACATGTGAAAAAATACATATTATTTCAGGATTTGTGATTTTCAAGTCAGTCTCATCACTTCTAGCCCTCTGCAGCCAGCAGCACACTGAACAAATCAGAGTCTTTACTGTCATTCTTGCGTTCTGTAAAAGTTTTGTGACTCTCCAAAGAATTTGTGGCAGAAAAATGCACAAAAACACAAAACAAGGCAAATTAATGAGATGGCATCAGTCTCCTCCAAGGGTCTGGGTTACTTCGGGGCGGAGATTTACACAGGTGGGCATTATCCTCCTCACTCTTAAAAGGAGGAGAAGCCAAGTGTTTTACCCCTAGGGTATGGTTTATCATTGCAAAACTAAGTAGTAGGACATTGCCATTCCATGTAAAACCTGCACATACATGGAAGGACATGACACATTGAAGACTTCTGACAGTGAGTGGTCAAGAAATATTGCTGGAATAAAGACCTTTCCTGTTGTGCATTAGTCCTTGTACTTTAAATGACAGAAAATGAACCATTTGAAAGATATTTCCATGTAAACCACTTGCTCGTTTCCTCCCACTCTTCTCTTCTTCCAGCTCCTTACCTTGCGCCTCAAATGTGTCTTGTTTTCTTCAGTTCATCTCATGGGGAAAACAACAGTCTGGGTGTAAACTCAAACATCTGCAGCAGGAGCCACTGATGTGTGTGATGGCAACACTCCTGCACCACTAACAGCCATGTTGGAGCTGCAGCAAACAATGAATGAGTCCACAAAGGAACTGAAATACAATAAAAATTTCTGAATGAAGCCGTGAGAAAACTCAAGTGCATCAAAGGGGATGCACTAAAACTGAATGAAGGGACTTCTGAGGAGAGTAGCCAGTGAGAAAAGATTATCGAAAGTGCTTGTTATTTAAGAATGTTATTAATACAAGGGAACTCCTGCCGTCCTTGGAGGTACTCTGCCTCTCTGTTTCATTATGGAAATGCTTCCCTCAGGCCCCATCTGCCTGGTTTTGTGCTGCAGATGAAGGTGCTCCAGAGGGAATTCGTTACCACACATCTCCTACGGCAAAGCAAGCCTTGCTGCAAATCAGGCGGCACAGCCTGGCGAGCGCTGCCTGAGGAGGCTCTGACAAGCACCAGGCTGACAGGACACCACCGTCAAAAAGATCCCCGTGTGACAGTTTGTGCTTCCTCCTCATGCAGCTGGACGTCTTGGCAGCAGGCAGGGAGTTTGGGAGAGTGATATGACTCATGTAGGGCTTTTTCTGGGAACATGCTCCAACAGGACACAAATTATAGTGTATGCTTGGATCGGGTACTGTCCTGGATGCAGGCAAGACATGGGAGCTATATACAAAGGAGATGTTCCTACCAGAGAAATCAAGCAAAATGCTGCAGGTCCCAGTAAGGGAATATATATATTTATCTCTCATCTTCCATTGCTCTTCTAGAAGTATTCACAGATCAACCATGCAGTACAGCTGGGAGTACTAAAGCAGGCTTCACTAGATAGTGTTAGTAGAAAAAAATGGGGCATAAAATGTGACATATTTCATTAAAGGCCAACAAGAAGTCATAAACAGACCTCCTGCCTGTTTTTCANAAAAACAACCAAAAAACCACAACCAAAACCCAAACAAACAGTGGAGTTAGGTTTTGCCAGATTTAAAGGGAAAGATAAAATACTTAGGGACAGACTTGGCAGTAATAGAAAATTCCCAGGTAAGGCAGAGGGGTGAGACCCTCAGCCTATAAGTGAAGCCAGGGTCCACATGACAATCAGATTTCGAATACATGGCATCTTTTAAATATGCAAGTAAATCAGACAAAATTAACAATCTCATGGTTTATGTGTGTCACAAATCAGGAAGATGAGAGTAGGGTAGCTGTATCTCAAGCATTGGCTTTATCATGGAGAACCAGGATTTTCTGCCAACCTCTATGCCAGGCACAGTTCAGTTGGGTCAAGCAAGCAGTTGAAGTGAGTTTCTTGTCAAAAGCCTCAGTCTCATAAAAACTGTTGGTAGTGTTACACACCCATATGACTCTCAGCTTGTTCAACTTTTTTCCACAATAAAAAGAAACACCCTTTCTAAAAAAAGATAGGCCCTCATAGCTTAGACCATAAGAATTTATGAGGGTCTATCACTCTGCAGGTTGTAGTGCCAGTCCAGCAGCTGACTGACATCTTTGCACTGGTTCTTGGAACACCAGATGGGATGACTGGATGTATACAAAGGAGATGCTCAATGGCTCTGGGGGACTTTGCCCTAATAAGCCCTGTGGTTCCTCTGCTGCTGCTGTGTGAGGGCAAGGGCCTGGCAGAGGAGACATGGCATGAGCCAGCATGTTGCCAGGAGTATTCCCAGCAGAGGATGAGCTCAGCATCCTTTCCAGCAGGATGTGGGGCAAGCATCAGTTCAGGAGAGGTTTGGGAACCTCTTCTCCCTCAGACATGCCTGCTCCAAGCTATAGAACACCACCCTGTGGAAAGGTTACCCAAGGAAGGGCCATTGCCTAATTTTCCATGTGCAAAAGGTTAGACACATGCAGTAGTTCATTTTTTCACATATCCATGGAAATGACTCTGTGTCTTTCTGGCAGTTTTCCATCTTTACTAAGCCCCAGCAGCAGCTGAGGGTTGCAGCCTTGTGGGGCACATATGGGAGCAGAGGAGCAGGAAGGGGACCAGCAGCATGTGGAGGAGCAGGGCATGTACTGGAGACTCCACATCACCAGTGGGACAGGCAGCCTGGAAAAATGGGATTTCAAGGGTTGTTTTCTGCAGCCTGGGTTATAACCCTCAAGGTTTATAATCTGTTGTAGGGGGGAAACTGCAGCGCTTTGTGTGTCTCCTGCTGGCTTCATATGGATTTTCTCCAGCTTCTTGAATTTCTAACCTAGTTCTTGCTTAAAAGCCTTGATGTCAGTCTGAGGCCATGAACTCAGCCTAGTCTGTGGCATGAGCCACATGAAGAGCAATGGCAGAAACTTGTATTTTCTGGTGAGATGGCATTTGTGTGTCCCTGGTTGGAAAGAGACATTTAGGAGGCCGTGCATCTCCCTCACTTCCCTCAGCTGTGGCAAGTTCAGAGTGAAAACATGGGCAGACTCACACACCCAAACCATACTTTTTGGAGTATGAGTGGTCCTCAAATACTTCATTAAGAGGAAACTTATCTCAAGCCTCAACACAGGCTTTAAAGCACTGAATTCTAATCTTTGCTGTAGTATGGCAACTTGATGCAGTGTTTACAAACATTTCCAGGCATAGCATGATAAAACAAATGCCACCAGTCCTCCAGGAAAATGCACAATTTATTTTCTATTTCACACACAAATATTTGTGCTGTTCTGTCTTTGAGAGCTGCTGAGTGAGAGAAGTGAAGCAACCTCTCCAGCCAGCTGAGCCAGGAGCTCTGCCTGTGCACAGCTCCTCCAGCCCCACATGGGCACAGAGATAATGTGAATGGTCAAACTGGGACCCAGCCTAGCTCCCACAGTGGCAAATAATCCTGTAAAAAATAGTTTTGTACAGGCTGTTATCGTTCTGAATGGGAGGAAGGTTTTATTTATCCTAGGTAAAACTCTGTAGGGACTTCGGAACTTCTTTTTGCTTTCCTTTCCTCTCCTCTTTTTTTTTTTTTTAATAAGAAATAGAAAGGTAGTGCTTATAGTTAATCCAGGCAGAATTACTAGCAGATATATAAGGGAAATTTAGTGAAAAGCTTGTAAGCTTCCAAGTCTATGTAAGACCATAAAAATTTCCCCAAACTGTCCAGTCCATCCCATCCTTCTCCCACCTCCACTGCTGCCCTCAGTGTTGCTCAAAGGGCTGCCCAGGCACAGGGGCAATGGGGACGATGCCCAGTCCCTCTGTCCCCCAGGGGGGAAAACCAGCAAAGGAGCATTTAGACCCTTCTACTCTCCCAGCACTGAAGCTGCACACAGAGGATTACTGGGAAAGACAGATCCCACAAACCATCAAACCACCAGCTGGAAAAAGTGCAGACAAATGCAAACATGATTTCCTTCTCATCCAGAGCACTGGTAAGGGGTTTTTCACCACAAGCGGATGGGGTGGGATATAAATACATTTACAGCTCAGGGAAATATGCTGCATCACTTCTGCTGCTGCTGCAAGCCTCTCTGCAGGCTTCTGTTTTAGGGAGATTATTTCTCCCAGGTCCCAAAAAGGGAGGTTGCCCTTGCCCAGGTAGGATTTATGTGAGAATGTGGCTGTAGAGAGAGGTCAACTTTGGGGCAGCCTGGCATCCACCCCAAAAAGGCCTCAGGGGAGAGTGGGCAGCAGGACACCAGCACTAAACAGCACAGCAGGGTTGAAGCAGGTCAATTCAGCATCCACAGGGAGACACAGGGTGCAGGGAGGGCTCAGCTTCCTCAGTCTGGGGCAGCTCCCAAAGCTTCTTTGGTTTCGTGCAGATAAGAACTTGGCCTCTATTTGTCCCCTAAAGCATGTTTCCACTCGTCATCACTTCTGTGTCCATGCTCCATTTGCTTGGACTGATGACATGAACCCTGTCTGAGCAGTAACCACTCACATTTACTGACCAGGGCAGGCTCAGATGGGGAGGGGATGAATCCCTGCAGATCTTGGCTGCTTACTACACACTTTGGTTCCCTTCCCCAGATAGAGTCAGGCAGCTCATCCCTCCATCTGGGCACTGCTGGGAGGATTAGTTAGCATACATGACATGGTTACCTGAGATAGCCCGGGCTGGATTCAGTGGCTGAGGAGCTCCCTCTGTTTCTAATGTTTGCACAGACTTTTAAGCCAGAAGCACTAAGTACTGCACATAAATGTGTTTGCTGAGGGCCAGATGCTTACAGCAAACAGGGATGCAGCTGGGGAATGCTGCCAGTGAATATGATGAGCACTTGACAGGAAGGGGTTGGAGTCTGTCTGTTAGCAGGAATGACATTACACAGATAGCTTTGATTTATTTCCCCTTGTATAAGGTGCATGTGGTGGGGTTTACACCCCAGGCTCCCTCTGCAGCTGTGGTTGCAGCACCCTGGGATGCTGCAGCTCAGTGCACCAGTATTTGACCTGGTGTCTTACCTGCAGGGACCTTCCCCAGGCTACCCAGACCTTGCCACCATCTCCATGACATTCCCATGGGCAATGAACCACGGGGCCCCTCTGAGGGCAGGCAGGAGAAAAGGGGAGATGATGAGGACAGTGGGAAGAGAAGGGGGGTGCCTGAGGGCTGTGGCAGCCTTGCACCAACTCCAGTCAGGGATTGCTTCCCATTAAGCGTGGGTTAGTCAGACACTGGTGACATTTATTCCTTTTCCTGCCTGAGCTGTGTCTAAGTGCCTGCCCATATGTTGGCTCACTGGCAGCTCTGGGCACCCGGGGTGTGCTGTGCCTGTGGTCAGATGGAGAGTGGCTTCACCCCTGTGGGGAACTGGCTCTGAGCTGCATCCTCAGGTGTTGGCTCTGCTTTCCCATCTCCCATGTCACCAGCTTTCACCACAAGCCAGCCCTGACTGTGGCATTATGCCCTACCAAGTGTCACTGGGGGACCCTAATACAGCTTCCAGACCTGGCAGTAATCACATATTGGCCTCCTTGGGATGTTTAAAATGAGCAGAGCAGCCTGGCCTGATTTACAGAGAGCTGCTGATATGAGTCCCAGTCCTGCTCTCATGCTTAACTGGGAATTTGCCTTGCTCCTGTGATTGCTTCTTTTTTATTTCCCTGCTGGGCTCCCAGCATCCCTGCCCAAAGATGTAAATATCTGTAAAAAGCAATCCCTGTGCAATCATCATCTCCAGCCTATCCCACAACTCTGAGTAATGCTGAACATGGGATTGCTTTGTGGTCACTATCCAGCTGTGACTTTAAGGGGCCGAGAGGGACGCCATGCTAAAGGTCTTCCCACTCGCTTCCCGGGAAGAAAGGAAAGAGAAAAGAGAACAACTAGTCCTGATTAAAAGCTTTTTTTTCTTCTTCTTTTTTTTCCTTTTTTTCCCCCCAAAGCCGTCTCCGCATGCAAAGATTTGGTTCAAGGAGCATTAAAATCACTGCTGTCAGTTGAGAAAGAAGAGGCTGAAGGGAATCTGGGCCATTGGCATTGTGCGAGGGTTGCTATGGCAATCCCGCAGAAAGGCAGCTTAATAGGCTTTCTTCCCAGGAAACTCAGAGCTGCAGCTCGCAGGCTGCAAAGCGGCGCGTGCAAAAATATTTTCATGAATAGCAACTCTGTGGAAAATTTTGTTGGCTGTTTACAGCCTCCCTTCGGAAGCAGGGCGGTGGGGAAGGTGGTGGAAGATCACCCAGCGGTGGCTGGTGACACGAGGAGGGGACGGGGACACTGCGCAGGGAGGGACCCGCGGCGATGCACAGGGAGCGGCAAATCGCTCCGCACAGCACAGGCGTTGTGAGCGACTCAAACACACCGACGGTGATCCGCCCTGGCACACCGAGAGGTGCTTTAGTAAACAGGCAGGACCAACAAGCTGGTTGCCCTGAATTCTCTGTTTCCTTTCACTGTTATTCCCAATGCAAAGTTTCGCTGCCTCCCCGCTCTCTGTAATGTTTATCATACTAAAAAA